>CAWUFW010014616.1:0-405109 GCA_963921515.1 Calotriton arnoldi
GATCAGTTAACTGGGGTGAGTGTTTGATTGGCCCAAACGTTCCGTCCATCATCCCCTTTTGTATCGCTTGTTCGCCCTAAGTTGGCGGGGGTATGCCCAGACGTGGGTCCCTTTGCTCACTTTGCCACTGGATTCAAGCAAGCCTGGCTGATGACGGCTGGAATGCCAGAAACCAGTCCTAGGATGCTTGTTTCCGGTCCAGGGAAGACATGGCTTGGCAGTTCGTGCTGGACTGTTCCAATGAGGCACAGGGTCAGACTGATTTGCATATGGCCATGTCTGAACTGGGGTGGTGCAGTGAGCTAAAGAATGATGATGGATTAAACCCAGATCAGTTGACTGGGGGTGAGTGTTTGATTGGCCTCAAACGTCTGGTCCCATCATCCCCTTTTGTATCGCTTTGTTCGCCCTAAGTTGGCGGGGGTATGCTCCAGACGTGGGTCCCTTGCTCACTTTGCCACTGGATTCAAGCAAGCCTGGCTGATGACGGCTGGAATGCCAGAAACCGGTCCTAGGATGCTTGTTTCCGGTCCAGGGAAGACATGGCTTGGCAGTTCGTGCTGGACTGTTCCCATGAGGCACAGGGTCAGACTGATTTGCATATGGCCATGTCTGAACTGGGGTGGTGGAGTGAGCTAAAGAATGATGATGGATTAAACCCAGATCAGTTGACTGGGGGTGAGTGTTTGATTGGCTCAAACGTTCCGTCCATCATCCCCTTTTGTATCGCTTTGTTCGCCCTAAGTTGGCGGGGGTATGCCCAGACGTGGGTCCCTTGCTCACTTTGCCACTGGATTCAAGCAAGCCTGGCTGATGACGGCTGGAATGCCAGAAACCGGTCCTAGGATGCTTGTTTCCGGTCCAGGGAAGACATGGCTTGGCAGTTCGTGCTGGACTGTTCCCATGAGGCACAGGGTCAGACTGATTTGCATATGGCCATGTCTGAACTGGGGTGGTGGAGTGAGCTAAAGAATGATGATGGATTAAACCCAGATCAGTTGACTGGGGTGAGTGTTTGATTGGCTCAAACGTTCCGTCCATCATCCCCTTTTGTATCGCTTTGTTCGCCCTAAGTTGGCGGGGTATACCTCAGACGTGGGTCCCTTGCTCACTTTGCCACTGGATTCAAGCAAGCCTGGCTGATGACGGCTGGAATGCCAGAAACCGGTCCTAGGATGCTTGTTTCCGGTCCAGGGAAGACATGGCTTGGCAGTTCGTGCTGGACTGTTCCCATGAGGCACAGGGTCAGACTGATTTGCATATGGCCATGTCTGAACTGGGGTGGTGGAGTGAGCTAAAGAATGATGATGGATTAAACCCAGATCAGTTGACTGGGGGTGAGTGTTTGATTGGCTCAAACGTTCCGTCCATCATCCCCTTTGTATCGCTTTGTTCGCCCTAAGTTGGCGGGGGTATGCCCAGACGTGGGTCCCTTGCTCACTTTGCCACTGGATTCAAGCAAGCCTGGCTGATGACGGCTGGAATGCCAGAAACCGGTCCTAGGATGCTTTTTTCCGGTCCAGGGAAGACATGGCTTGGCAGTTCGTGCTGGACTGTTCCCATGAGGCACAGGGTCAGACTGATTTGCATATGGCCATGTCTGAACTGGGGTGGTGGAGTGAGCTAAAGAATGATGATGGATTAAACCCAGATCAGTTGACTGGGGGTGAGTGTTTGATTGGCTCAAACGTTCCGGTCCATCATCCCCTTTTGTATCGCTTTGCTCGCCCTAAGTTGGCGGGGGTATGCCCAGACGTGGGTCCTTTGCTCACTTTGCCACTGGATTCAAGCAAGCCTGGCTGATGACGGCTGGAATGCCAGAAACCCGGTCCTAGGATGCTTGTTTCCGGTCCAGGGAAGACATGGCTTGGCAGTTCGTGCTGGACTGTTCCCATGAGGCACAGGGTCAGACTGATTTGCATATGGCCATGTCTGAACTGGGGTGGTGGAGTGAGCTAAAGAATGATGATGGATTAAACCCAGATCAGTTGACTGGGGTGAGTGTTTGATTGGCTCAAACGTTCCGTCCATCATCCCCTTTTGTATCGCTTTGTTCGCCCTAAGTTGGCGGGGGTATGCCCAGACGTGGGTCCCTTGCTCACTTTGCCACTGGATTCAAGCAAGCCTGGCTGATGACGGCTGGAATGCCAGAAACCGGTCCTAGGATGCTTGTTTCCGGTCCAGGGAAGACATGGCTTGGCAGTTCGTGCTGGACTGTTCCCATGAGGCACAGGGTCAGACTGATTTGCATATGGCCATGTCTGAACTGGGGTGGTGGAGTGAGCTAAAGAATGATGATGGATTAAACCCAGATCAGTTGACTGGGGGAGTGTTTGATTGGCTCAAACGTTCCGTCCATCATCCCCTTTGTATCGCTTTGTTCGCCCTAAGTTGGCGGGGTATGCCCAGACGTGGGTCCCTTGCTCACTTTGCCACTGGATTCAAGCAAGCCTGGCTGATGACGGCTGGAATGCCAGAAACCGGTCCTAGGATGCTTGTTTCCGGTCCAGGGAAGACATGGCTTGGCAGTTCGTGCTGGACTGTTCCCATGAGGCACAGGGTCAGACTGATTTGCATATGGCCATGTCTGAACTGGGGTGGTGGAGTGAGCTAAAGAATGATGATGGATTAAACCCAGATCAGTTGACTGGGGGTGAGTGTTTGATTGGCTCAAACGTTCCGTCCATCATCCCCCTTTGTATCGCTTTGTTCGCCCTAAGTTGGCGGGGGTATGCCCAGACGTGGGTCCCTTGCTCACTTTGCCACTGGATTCAAGCAAGCCTGGCTGATGACGGCTGGAATGCCAGAAACCGGTCCTAGGATGCTTGTTTCCGGTCCAGGGAAGACCTGGCTTGGCAGTTCGTGCTGGACTGTTCCCATGAGGCACAGGGTCAGACTGATTTGCATATGGCCATGTCTGAACTGGGGTGGTGGAGTGAGCTAAAGAATGATGATGGATTAAACCCAGATCAGTTGACTGGGGGTGAGTGTTTGATTGGCTCAAACGTTCTGGCCCATCATCCCCTTTGTATCGCTTTGTTCGCCCTAAGTTGGCGGGGGTATGCCCAGACGTGGGTCCCTTGCTCACTTTGCCACTGGATTCAAGCAAGCCTGGCTGATGACGGCTGGAATGCCAGAAACCGGTCCTAGGATGCTTGTTTCCGGTCCAGGGAAGACATGGCTTGGCAGTTCGTGCTGGACTGTTCCCATGAGGCACAGGGTCAGACTGATTTGCATATGGCCATGTCTGAACTGGGGTGGTGGAGTGAGCTAAAGAATGATGATGGATTAAACCCAGATCAGTTGACTGGGGGTGAGTGTTTGGATTGGCTCAAACGTTCCGTCCATCATCCCCTTTTGTATCGCTTTGTTCGCCCTAAGTTGGCGGGGGTATGCCTAGACGTGGGTCCCTTGCTCACTTTGCCACTGGATTCAAGCAAGCCTGGCTGATGACGGCTGGAATGCCAGAAACCGGTCCTAGGATGCTTGTTCTCGGTCCAGAGAAGACATGGCTTGGCAGTTCGTGCATGGACTGTTCCCATGAGGCACAGGGTCAGAGTGATTTGCATATGGCCATGTCTGAACTGGGGTGGTGGAGTGAGCTAAAGAATGATGATGGATTAAACCCAGATCAGTTGACTGGGGGTGAGTGTTTGATTGGCCTCAAACGTTCCGTCCATCATCCCCTTTTGTATCGCTTTGTTCGCCCCTAAGTTGGCGGGGGTATGCCCAGACGTGGGTCCCTTGCTCACTTTGCCACTGGATTCAAGCAAGCCTGGCTGATGACGGCTGGAATGCCAGAAACCGGTCCTAGGATGCTTGTTTCCGGTCCAGGGAAGACATGGCTTGGCAGTTCGTGCTGGACTGTTCCCATGAGGCACAGGGTCAGACTGATTTGCATATGGCCATGTCTGAACTGGGGTGGTGGAGTGAGCTAAAGAATGATGATGGATTAAACCCAGATCAGTTGACTGGGGGTGAGTGTTTGATTGGCTCAAACGTTCCGTCCATCATCCCCTTTTGTATCGCTTTGTTCGCCCTAAGTTGGCGGGGGTATGCCCAGACGTGGGTCCCTTGCTCACTTTGCCACTGGATTCAAGCAAGCCTGGCTGATGACGGCTGGAATGCCAGAAACCGGTCCTAGGATGCTTGTTTCCGGTCCAGGAAGACATGGCTTGGCAGTTCGTGCTGGACTGTTCCCATGAGGCACAGGGTCAGACTGATTTGCATATGGCCATGTCTGAACTGGGGTGGTGGAGTGAGCTAAAGAATGATGATGGATTAAACCCAGATCAGTTGACTGGGGGTGAGTGTTTGATTGGCTCAAACGTTCCGTCCATCATCCCCTTTTGTATCGCTTTGTTCGCCCTAAGTTGGCGGGGGTATGCCCAGACGTGGGTCCCTTGCTCACTTTGCCACTGGATTCAAGCAAGCCTGGCTGATGACGGCTGGAATGCCAGAAACCGGTCCTAGGATGCTTGTTTCCGGTCCAGGGAAGACATGGCTTGGCAGTTCGTGCTGGACTGTTCCCATGAGGCACAGGGTCAGACTGATTTGCATATGGCCATGTCTGAACTGGGGTGGTGGAGTGAGCTAAAGAATGATGATGGATTAAACCCAGATCAGTTGACTGGGGGTGAGTGTTTGATTGGCTCAAACGTTCCGTCCATCATCCCCTTTTGTATCGCTTTGTTCGCCCTAAGTTGGCGGGGTATGCCCAGACGTGGGTCCCTTGCTCACTTTGCCACTGGATTCAAGCAAGCCTGGCTGATGACGGCTGGAATGCCAGAAACCGGTCCTAGGATGCTTGTTTCCGGTCCAGGGAAGACATGGCTTGGCAGTTCGTGCTGGACTGTTCCCATGAGGCACAGGGTCAGACTGATTTGCATATGGCCATGTCTGAACTGGGGTGGTGGAGTGAGCTAAAGAATGATGATGGATTAAACCCAGATCAGTTGACTGGGGGTGAGTGTTTGATTGGCTCAAACGTTCCGTCCATCATCCCCTTTTGTATCGACATCACAGGCCTGTGCATGCTATTCAGCCTAGATAACAATGAACTAGATTCTCATGTTGAGAGGCCCAAAATTTCCAATTTGGAGACTAACACAAAGATACTGTGGTTCCTACTTGTTTTTAAACACATATTTCATCTTCTAAAAGCAGACAAAATGTGCATGCAAAAACATGACTGCTAATGTGGGAAAACCTAATGGAGTCACTGGGCAAGCAATGATTCCTTAGCTGTTTCTTCATTTTTGAGTTACCAACTTGTTATGTGAGCTGTTCAATATTTTTCCTACTGACAAAATTCTAGAGGTCAGGAAAGGGTTCTATCAAGGTAGTTTTCAAGTAGTCCTCCTGAAGCTGATTTTTTAGGATCAAAATATAATAAATTCCTCCCTCTTCAGAAGTAGAGTTACTCACCTAGTACTTACAACTAAATAAGACCCCCTTGGAACCGTGTCACATCTCCATCTCCAAATCATAGTGGTGAGGTATTATCTATCCACTAAGACTGACATATTCACCTAGCTATAACATCACTTTAACCTTTGATTTCTTTCATTAATAAAGTTATCACTGAAAAAACCATAGCTTAAAGTAGCATTATTGTTAGGTGAATATGTCAGTGACAACATTAACGTTTGAATTTTTTTAAAAAACAGAAATTCAGCAGTTTATAGTTTGTAGATCTAACCATAACCAAAGATTCTACGCACTACATACTAAGGGCCAGATGTGGTCAAAGCATTTTTAAGTTCCTTAATAGCGATTTTTAGGTAATCGCTATTAAGGACTCGCAAAATGCCATGTAGGTAGGAATCGCAATATTTTTTGCGATTCCTTAATATTTCTTAATTGCGAATCTCAAATTGCGATTCACAATCAAGGAATACCTTCCCGGGCAAGGGGGACAGGCAAGATGGCCACTACCTGTCCTCTGCGGGAGCCGCTGTCCGTGCTCTCTCACTCGATCAACCTGAAGGACTGATGTTAGCCGGTAAAACTCCCAGGGCATGCCGCTAAGCACCAATCTGTTACAATAAAATATTTTAAAATTTTTTTAAAAAAAAGGAATACCTTCCCATTCATTCCTATGGGCCTGGAGGCCCATAGGCATGAATGGGAATTGCGCACGCAATTTCAAGGGTGCAAGGGTTCCAGAGGGACACCCTGTTGCACCCCTGAAATGTGCATGTGTGCACATTTGGCGCACATACATGCCCTAAGGGCATGAATGTGTGCCACATGGCACTTTTAAAAAAGCAAAAATGTGCTTTTTTAAGGAAATCGCTAATTACCACCAACTTGAAGTTGGTGGTAATTAGCGATTCATTAAGGCTAAAGTGCACTTTCTTTTGTGCTACTTACATTGCATTTAAGGAATCGCAATTTGCGATTCCTTAAATGCAATTATAAACATGGAATCGCAAATTATGCGATTCCTTATTTTGCGAGGGGCTCATTGTGTGCTACATTGCACACTGCTAATTTGCGATCGCAAACGCTGAAATTCTGCGAATTTCAGCGTTTGCGAGCGCAAATTGGCTTCCTACATCTGGCCCTAAGTATTGTAAGCAGCCTTGAGTTATTAGACAGAAACATCTCAGAATGACAGTTTCTACATAACATAGAAGATTGTGTCCACTAGGCACTAACCTATGTACATGATTTATTTCAGGAGGCAACGTGGTGGGACTATGTAGTTAAACACTGAATTATTGCCCTAGCTAAAGATTACTGGTTAGTACACAGTGCATATATTAAATTTAACAGATATTCAAATGTCTAAAGATTCAGGTTGACTTACTCTAACACATTTATCAGAGAGGGAAACACAATCTCCTGCTCATTTTGATACAAAATGCTGTTGCTAGGGGGCTTTTATGAGTTTAATGATACTTTCTTTACACTGTCTCCATTAGCTCCCCATATAAAAGTTTCCTGTTTAAATTGTTGTTTATGGTCCATAAGGCCATTTATGAACTTGGGCTAGAGATGGGTCTGTAATTAGACAGAGTATAATGGTCTACATAGAGTTCCTTATTACAGGTATCATGATATGTCGGAGGGCCTAAATCCACTGGAGAAAGAGATACTGATTAGATCAGAGATGATTGATGTAAATGTAATGAGGCCCTAGTTGATGACTTTGGCATCATCAATGTCCCAATGAGCACAAGGGGGCATATTAGCAAGACCCACGTTAAAATTATCGCCGTTTTAGCGGCAGGAAACTGCCGCTAAAACAGCGATAATGGGCTTGCTAATATGCGTTATGGAATTCAATAGAAGCCCAGGTTAGATGTCCTGCACATCTAACCTGGGCTTCTATTGGAATTCCATAACGCATATTAGCAAGTCCATTATCGCTGCTTTAGCGGCAGTTTCCTGCCGCTAACACGGCGATAATTTTAACGTGGGTCTTGCTAATATGCCCCAAGATTTTTTGAAGATGCTTCTTATGGCAGACTTAGAAACATATGCAAACACATACAGGTGGAATGCGCATACAGGAATAGAGGGCCAGGAGCAAGATGCTAACGTCTATGAAATTATGTTTGCAACATGAGCCTTTATAGTGTCAATTAAAAATACCAGAAGGTTGGCACAGAGGTCTGCTGAAGTCACCATGCTTTTACAGATGAAGAACAGTCCCTAGGTGAACTTTGAAGATTCAGCAGTGAGGACACAGAACAGTTAACTGTTCCTTCTTCACTCTGGCACATGCGGGTTTGTAGTCTCTGGTGTAATTAGATGATAAGTTGGTTTTTTTCAAGCATATTTCCAGCACTCTGCTGTTTCATTTGCGGAGGTCTGTTAGTTTCAGATTTAATGGTCTTCAAATAACTTGCAGCCCAGATATTCAGAGTCGTGGGTAGTTTGAGTTCCACAAGAGCTAGAATACCAGCAGGTTTTTCCAGATGTTATAAGGAGCAATTTATTGAAGGCTTTACAGAAGAGTGAAGATTTGATTAGATGGTGACCCATCCAGGACAGCTATTGGAACCCTAGGAGATGAAGCTCAGGCTAAATACATCAGAAAATGCATTAGAACAGTGATGTATTTCTATTCGTTTTGAGAAATGCTTTATACTGTTGAAATAGGAGTGCATTATGTGTGTTCCTCTCGTCTTCTGATTCTTATTGTGAGGGGGTATGAATAATATTACGATGGATGAATCACAACAAGTTATAAAACAAATGGGTGGAAAATATGAGTAAAATAGTTTGCTGAAGCCACTGTTATGCACTGTCATTCTATAACTCTCTTTTTCTCTCTCTCTGGCTGTCACTCTCTCTCTCAGGTCAAGTTAAGTCAAGATTTTTGTTGTTATTAGAAACAGACAGAATAGATACAGACATACATTGGATATAGTGTACGTAACAGACCCAGATAATTAAGACTACAAAAGCATAAACTACAGACCGCTAAATATAAAACATAAAAACTCTCAAAACAATTTTCATCTCAAACTGAGAGGCGACCAGACATTTAATTAAAATTGTATTGTGCTTTTTTAGCCATCATATGCTTCCATACACTACTAGGGATCTGGGATTTAGGAAAGACTGTCAGGGGGTCAGCTGCACCTAGAAGAGTAGCTACAGCTTCTTTGATTGACCCCCCCCCCCCCCACCAAGCAGTCTAAAGCAGGCTTCATCCAAGCCCTGAGAACAGCAATGTGGTTAAAAAATACAAAAATACAAACTGTGAAAACAGTCGTTCTTAACCCATGGTCCTGGGACCCATGGGGGTCTGCGAAGCATACTCAGGGGGTCTGTGATTGCTTAGAAAATTGAATAATAGTAATTAATAAAGTGTTTAGAAATTAATAGGCAACATTTTAAATTTTAAATTTAAAAACATTCTGAAAATGTAAAAGAATTAGAAATTGGAGAATAAAAATTAAGTTAGTATTCTTAAATTGATTTGTGGGAGCAGTGTATGTTCATAAAACAGAATATAGTATGGATGATGAGTGACCTCAATTAAATTTAGAAATGCTCCTACCTTCCCATTAAAATGAAGATTTTTTTTATATTTCTTTGTGAATTAAATACAATATTTAATCAATTTTGCATTTGTTTGATGACTGCTTGTTTATGTATTTTTTGTATATTTTTTGCGGTTCAAATCATCAAAAATGCTTCGGCCGGGGGCTTCTAGTAGTGAGTAAGTGGGGGTTGCGGACTCCAATAGTGTTTCAGTGGGGGTCCCCGGGTTGCAGTAATGATTCAGTGGGGGTACAAAGAAGTCAAAAGGTTACGAACCAGTGGTCCACAACATAGGGCCCAATTCCTATCTCGTTCGGAAGGACTCCCAATCGAAATTGGAATTGGCTAAACCGATCCAGAGCCCTTGTTCCTGACCGAATCGTTCACAGTTCTGAATGACCAAGTAAAATGCCATGAAAACCTTAGCGCTGATCGAATCGGTTCCAGAAGGCATTCGGAGAGATAGAGCCTTCCGGAGCCAATTCGTGCAGCTCTGTGGACTAGGTTTTCTGAGCAAGCAAGTATGATGAACGATTCGGATAGCCTTTCCGATTCAGTTTGCCCAGATCGAAGAGGCCTTCTGGAATCGGTCTTTGGAGTCGTAGCAGGCCCCCCTCCGAATCGGGCCTATGGGGGTACCCGTGGTTCCCCTACTCCCAGCCATGCACAGTGTGGCAGGCACCAAGGGGTGCCCGCCACAGGGTGCACGATTATCTCCAAACACCCTTTTTGTCAATGCGAGCCTGTGTACGCATTCGGTACACAGTCTCCCATTGAAGTCAATAGGAGTCCGACCGAATCATGTCCGGATGCACTTAAATGCATCATACTCTTTCGGTCGGACTCCCCCGATCCGAGTCGTACGGAATGCATTCCGGACCCGAGTCGTTCGGTATGCTTACCGAATGAGATCAGAATTGGGCCCATAATCTCCTTGCAAGCACTCATTTGGTGATAACACCACTGACTCTCCTGTTGTCCCACTTTAGTCTCAAGCAGGGGTTGGATCTTGTGAAATTAAGTATTCGCCCTCTCCCTCCCCCTTCTCTCTCTCTCTCTCTCCCCCACCCCAGCTCCCTAGAACCTACAAGGCATGTTGTGTGTGGTTCATCATATACCTATAGCAGTGCTTTCTTGGTGGCAGCACACTTCCAACCACCCCAGAGCTGTGGAAACAGTGTGGTCTTCAAGGCTGCCCATAAAAATCTGCTGAAACATGAGTGCACTCTAACAGCCTCCTAAAACAATATCTTTCAGATCAGTTCTGCCTTCTGTTTCACATGAATGCTTCTAATTAATATAATTACAGTTATGGAACTAAAGCCCCTTTGATTTCACAGGCAATTGAGGCGAATTTCATTCTAAATAATGTCATTCAAATTATTACGATTCTGGATAGTATTTCTAATCGCTTTGTCTTTCCTTTCATTATTGTTGTTCTTCGCTTTACCAATTAATCAGTCATTTTCCCAGAGTAGAATAGCGTGCATTCTGTGTGTTTTATTGTTACTCTGACAGAATAATTTCCATAAATTACAATAAACAGTGTCCTCCACCTCGGCGGTGCTTTCAAATGCCAGCTGAGTACCGCAGTATTCAAGAGCTGTGCTTTTTGAGAAGCTCAGAACCGAGACGCTTCATCAAACACCAATAAAGAGCATGCAAGATTCACGGCCCCTTTTAAGTTTTGTACCGCAGTCTTTTTAACAGTTGTTTTTTCTTTGGGTACAGAATTTACATGAATCTCCGAACACATTCCTTTCTTCCCTGTGTCTTTAACGAGTTGAAGGACCTTCTCTGTGCATGGTAAATAAGGTCACGTGATCGTATGGTAATTTTCAAGCAGTGACCATTCTAGTTGGCTCTGAGGGCGGGGGGGGGGGGGGTAAGTGAGGCAAAGGGGTTTGTACTGTTTTATAAGACTGGCGGATTGCTCAGTGAACAAGCACAGGCTGAGGCTCATAATGTACATGGATAGTGTTTTTCTAGACTTCGCCTACAGATAGTTTTGGATTTTGTGCTACCAGTAAGTTACAAATTGGATGTTGTGTTACCAGTAGGTGACAAATTCGAACAGCCCCGTGACCAACTCAGCTTTTCATGTTTTTTACGTTAGCATATTCAGTACTAATGATGGTAACTATTATTAGCTACAATTAGGGGAGCGAATGTGGCCTAATGGCTAGGGCGGCGGACTGGGGAGCTGGGTTCGAGTCTCAGCAGGGACGCTTAACATTCTGTGATTTAGGGCAATTCACTTATTCTGCCAGTGCCTGACAAAAATGAACGTGTCCATTTGTAACATAACTGGTGCTCATGTAAAGCGCTCTGATACCTTCGGGTCTAGTTAGCGCTATATAAAACTCCACACACAAAAAATGTACAGCAATGGCAAAACTGTGGCGCTATGCATTACTTAAAAGTAATCCATAATTATTAAGTAGCATCTTGGTGCATATAAGCAAAAAAACAAAAACTGGCGGCACTTCTGGCACCCAGGTGGTTTGTGTAATCTGGTCCTCGTTCTCAAATTCTAATAATTGCTTATGCCATAGAGAAAAGCTAGAGAGAGGCCTACATTGGAAGAGCTCTCAACAAAGTGCTCTGCTAGAGTTCTCTCACAATGGCATTTACTGAAGGGGGTGTAGGGAGTGCAGACATAGGTCCTCCTTGATGTGACCTGTTTGAATGCAGCATAATGTCAATCTATCTTGAAATTATCTGCCCCGTACCCTGTTGTTGCTAATCATAGAGATCTTCTGGAGGCAGCGAAAACACCTTGTGCCCCTGGGCATACTTTGTTCACATGTGCACCCTTTCAGACATATCACATTACCAGAGGTTCAAAGCCCTTGTTGCAGCAGTTATGTGTCCACCTAGTCCCTATTCCATCCTTTTGACCAACCCGGTATGTTTTCCTCTTTAGAGAGACCATTTCATAAATCCCTTGACATGTGCTCTAAATTATTTTTATGTTGTTCCCTTGGAGAGCTCTAGACTTTTTTGGACTGTAGGGCTACATCCAAACTGGGGGTCCTTTTATCATGGATGGCTCATGTTCCCCTTACCAGACCATTACATTTCTAATGGTTGGTAGCAGCTGGCCTATACTACAGTTGTGGGACACAGACACTCTCAAATGTGAAGATTGCCTACTGGCTCTCCTTGATAAAATCTGTAGAGTGTGTTATGACTTTAAATACGATTTTATATTTAGGTAGGAAGGTAATGTGACTAACTGGTAATCACCTATCTACCTCCTTCTGAATGTCAAAAAAGTGTGCAAGTGAATATCCTCTGATAAATTCGGGTGAATGTCGCAATTGTGGATCCCTCTGAATGTATGTTTCACCAGGATTGTAGGCGCTCCAGAGGGATAGTGGAATTCAGAAAGGATGCAATCTCACCTTATATGTATGTCTCCCTGTAACCCCGCTCCCAGCAGAGGGCACTGTAGGTAGGTTTTGTGTGTCAGTGTCACAATGCATCCCATCCAATGGAGGAGGAAGGATTTGTTGAATCTACCATCCCTCAATCAAGTAGTTACAGCAGGTTAGCCTTTGCTTGGAAGAAGCGACACCTAAATAAAAGACTTGGCCAAGGGCATAGCCACCGAAAATATCTGCACAAAGAAAAGAAAATGCAACGTTGAATTTCAGTGGCCCGCTGGCTTGAACCAACCTGCTACTGTTTCTGAATCTAAACAAGCTGCAAGATGCAGATATTAAAGTTCATCTTTCTACTGATGGAGCTGCGTACATCAGTAGAGAGAAGAGCACTGGTCCAAAGGCAGAAATCCTGGCTACCTCCCCTAAAGCATTTGAAGCATACTCAACGACTGAGGAAAGGAATGTGCTCTTTTGGAGACAGGATTTTTTTTTATACTGTCTGGTTTGCTGAGGAGTTACCTTAATCAGTTCAGATTTCCAGGCTCAGATTTTACAAGTGCTACTGTGAGGAGGTCTGCCCGCAAAGAGTTACCAAACCTGTTTCTGCTACCTAGCCTGAACCCAAGATTGTAGCAAACAGGAGTGTAGCTTTCCCCAACTTATCCATGACATGTCTCTCCTAAATAGAACAATGATCATTTTTTAGGATGGTGGCCATGTGATCGAGGAAAGAGTCCAAGAGCCAGCCTAGCAAACCACTATCAAAGATATGGCAGTATATTCTTTTGTTCCCACAATTGTTAGATTCTCATCGAACCCCATATTTTGTGCCTGATTCACAAACATTTGTGTACGTATACGATTTTTTCCTGTTCACAAATGTATTTTACGAGTAGTATCTTTATGACTGCAGAGTCTCCGCACTCGTGACGGAGACTCCGCACATAAAATGATAGGACTGTTCTATCTGTTTATATTCAGTCTCTGCCACAAGTGTGGAGACTCCGCAGCCGCGCAGTATCTTTTGACTGCAGACTCCGTGCTCATGGCATACGTTTTAATTTGGTATGTTGGAACAAAGGGTTTTTGTTAATTATATTCTTTGATAAAATGTTGTAAACATTTATCTCGCTGTTTACTTGTGCCCTTATTTTCTACAATGATTAACTTCATATTGGTGTGGATCTTTATTGGCAGAATATCAATATTACTAAATATCGATGCCTGAATATCATGGGTAGCAGTATAAGGAGGAGTGGACTGTTGTTGGCATGTATTTCATTTTTTGTTTGCAACAAAAATATTGAAGTTTAAAAAATCTAATACTTGGATATTGTTGTATTTAATAATTCTTTAGCAATGTATATTGTTTATAGTATTTAATATTTTTAAATGTTTTGTACTGTACTGTTGTCTTTACGGTATTATTTTTGTGTTTTTTATATTTATGTTGTATAATTTCAAAATGTTTTAAAATTATGATTAGAAAAAAGTTAGGTTTTTGGGTTACATATGGGTTTTTAGTGGGTAAAGTTTTTAAATCGTAATATTTGTTATGTATTTTTTTAAATGATAATGTATTTTGTGCTTTAAAATATTTTCTGTTGGTTGTTTATTGTGTTATTTTGAAATGTTTTTTAAATGATTATTTTTTTTTATTTTTTTTATTAATGTATATTTTTAAAGTTTTGGCTGATTGGGTTTATTGAGATATTGGGTGGTTAGTGTTTTCAAATATCATTACCTTATTTACTTTAAAATTAGCAATTTATAATTTTATTTTTCAAAACATATTTTATTGAAATTGTAGGAGGTTTATTTTATTAAATTTTGTACTATTTGTTTTATAAATGTATGACACTATTAGCTTTGGGTTGTTGGGGTTTTTGGGATTTTTACAAGGGCAGTGTTTTAAAAACTAGATTTTATATTTTTATTGTAAAAATTGTATTTAATTTGCAATCTTTTTAACACACTAAATAACATTTAAAAATTGTTTTATGAATTGTTTGGGAGGGTTGTGTAGATATTAACATATATCATTTTACTTAACATTTTTAAAAAATTATATTGCTCAAATAATAGTTATAACTTATCTATTTTATTTTTTCATTTATTTTTAAGGGCTGTGTGTTATAATACTTGTAATACATTAGATTTTATTAAATTTGCTATTTTTATTTTGAAATACTGAATTAATTCGCAAATTAAATTTAGTATTTGGTATATTTGTATTGTATGTAATATTTATTTAGTTTTAAGATGCATCTTTCAAATTTTCTCATTAAAAAGTGTTAATACTCACATCATAAAATTAAAATTGGAGGGAGCTTTGAAATTGCTCCCGCCAAGAGAGAGCAAACACCAGTGCAGGGAGGGAAACTGCCATGTCCCGGTGGTGGGCACCCTGGGACATAGCTTGAGCCGGCTCTGGGATATGGGGTCCCCAGGGCCATTAATGACTCCAGGAGGGGGGGCGCACAGCCCCCCCACCCTCTTAATTGTTATTACCGGGCCCTGGGGGGTGACGGTCCCTTGGGCCAAAAATGGTCCAGGAGGGGGCTGCATGCCCCCCTTTCAATACATTAAGAGACAGCCAGGACCCGGTGGTGACAATCCCAAGGGCTGAAAGCGGCCCTGGGAGCGGTGCCACGTGTTCCCCTCTCCCCAAAATGTATAATAAATATTTCCCCCAGGACCTGGGCCACCCGAGGGTCCAATTAAAAAACAGGCGTGTGGGACCGCGCTGGTTTTAAAAAAGAAATTGCTGTGGATTCCCAAATCTTCCGCTAACTCATAGCAAAAATTTTAAAAAATACTTTGGTCCCCGGGAGGGTCCCTGTGGGACCCAACCACCAGGCCTAGGGGGTCAGGGTGTTCCGACCCTGCCCCCTTTGGTGTATTTGCATTTGTTTTGGGACTCAGGCTGAGTCCCGAGTCTCAAGATGGCTGCCAATGCTCCCTGGTTGAAGTGTTGGTAGCCAATCAGATCTCACCATGAGCTCTCTCAGAAGCGCAAAGGATTTGCATCCCTAGATATCTATAAATTCTTTTTCTTTAATAACTCCAAAACTACTAAACAGATTTTCACCAGATTACAAAAAGAGATCTTTCTGGACCAAGATTTAGCTTTCTGCCAAATTTTGTGTAATTACATTCAGCGGTTCGGACGTGTTCGAAATTCCTATGGGCAATTGCATGGGGAAATCGTGTTTTGGGGTCCCCCTTTTTCTCAGCCCCGGCTTGATGAATCACCCGAAACTTTCCAGACAGCAGCTGAAGTGAGGGGCAAACTAGTTTGGAAACTTTTTTATGAAAGATCGTCAAACGGTGCCAAATCTATCAAAACAAACAAAGCTCTGTCTACGGAAATTAGGTCCTAACTATTTCTACCTACTGACGACTGCCAATAGGTAAAGAGAGAGAACGAGAGAGAGTAGAATATATCTCACACAAGTATAATAAAGAATTGTTATTGTCAGTTTTGAGGTACGACAAACTAAGACAAAGAAAACGCTAGTTTATTATAATATCATAAGTATCAATATGGCATACCTGTGTGTGTGGTTGGGATGTCATTAGATGAATGTCCTGATTGTCTCCCTACCACAATAGGTGCTACTGCTGTTGCTACCAATACACATGAAACAGGGACTGAATTAAAAAAAGGGAGTGCAGTATGATAACTCAAATCATTATCAAATATAAAGGGAGGGACTGAGCTGTGAATGAGTGAATCCTGAGTAGTGCAACATTTGTGGCTACCTGCAAGGGGAAGAGTGTAACATGATTGTGGAGTACAAATGTAGTGTGAAATAAAGGATTTAATTTCTTACCTGACCTGATGTTGAGATTATCCGTTACAGGTAGGCAGTATAACAGATGAGGTTGCATGATGGAGAGCACACTTAAACAAAAGGGTGAGACTGAGACTGTGTGCATGTCCATATCCAGGAGCAGTCGTTGCCACCTGTATCCTGCAAAACTACAACTTCACCCACACCCTCTAGGCCTGCCATTTTTTCTCTATATTTCCCATGGTGAATACCGCCAACTTTATTGACAGAGTCCGTGACCTCTGACCACATGGCCACCTTCTTCCCTCCACTGAGGGGGTATGGAGGCAGAATATGATGTTTCCTATAGTGTTCTGTGGGAAGGTAACTGCAAGCTCTGTACCCTCCTTAGGGAATTTCCTTCACCTCTCTAGTGGTTAGCTACCTCCTTATAGCTGCATCAGGGGTGTTTGGACAAAATATCGGAAAAAAATACTGTGATACAAAAATATTGTGTCAAGAATATTGGAATAGCAAAAAATATCCTGAGAAGGAATATCAAAGGTAAAAATATCATGTTTTGTGTTTTTAATATTGTAAAAAATTTCGCTATAGAAAATATCATTGTATGTTATATCTTTTGCAATAGTTAATTAGTATGTAAATTATTGTAGTGTGTTTGATTAAATCTGTTTATTATTTTTTATTTGTGTTTTTATCAAGATAATTTTTAAGCTATGAAATTGTTGGAATTTATATTTTAGTTGTAGTAATTTATATAAATAATTGTTCAAAGCTTGTTTTTTATTTTCAGGATATTGGGTTTTTCGGAGATAAGGGTAGGGAGACTTTTTAAAATAGATTATTTCAAATTAAATGTAATGTTAATAATTTAGACGA
Organism: Calotriton arnoldi; assembly: GCA_963921515.1. Taxonomy (NCBI): domain Eukaryota; kingdom Metazoa; phylum Chordata; class Amphibia; order Caudata; family Salamandridae; genus Calotriton; species Calotriton arnoldi. The sequence goes on from CAWUFW010014616.1 coordinate 17,069, forward strand.
TATACACATTAATAATTTTGAATTTGTTAACTTATTTTGTTACATTAATATTTTTAATACATTTCAATTTCATATTAATTAAGATATGTATAATTGGTATTAAATATATATATTTTTAAAAACATCAAATCATTTTACATTTTAAAATTGATACCAACAATTTTAATAAAGTAAAATATTTAGAGTTATTTGTATGTAAAAATGTTAAAGTTTATAACTTTTATGAAAATTTAATTTACATTGTAGGAATATTTGAAATGTTTTTTGTTCTAAAATTGTAATTTTATTTTAAACATATATTTAAAAAATGTAAATATAACATTTATTTAAATACTTTTATACTTTTTTGATTTGTAATTTTGGAATATTAGTTTATTTGTCATTTTATGGTTTAAAGTTAATGAATGGTAGTACAAATTTCAAACATACTTTTATCATTAATAGTAATTATGGTATTTTTATATTTAAATATGTATATATATGTTTGTAGTTTTGATTAGTGTGTTTGTAGATAATGTTTTATTCAAATTTTTTAGTACAAAAAATGTGTCTGAGTATAGAGTATCAATTGTGTATTTGAATTTTTTAAAATGTTTTATCTTGAAGTGGATATTGTACATTTGACCTATTTAGCCACCAAAACCTTTTTCAAATAACCTTCAATTGGAAAGGGAATGGTAAATGTCACCCTTTCAGTGTCCAAAGCATTCCCCAAATTGGTTTAGATTGGAGTGGAAATAGTAAATGTCATCCCTTTAGTGTCTAACAAGTTTCTTTTAATGATTTGTGTTAGAGTTTGATTATTTACTTTAATAACTTTATTCTACATTTTTATTTTTTTATTTTAATTGTATATAGTACAAATGCTTTGTGTTATTGTATTAGTATTGGTGATTAGAAATATAACAAAAAATAGTTGTATTTTTTAAACCATCAATATTATTAATTATATTTTTTTGTACAATAAAGACATGTCACACATTTTTCTCATTTTATGTATGTGTTCAAAGTTTCTATATTATATATTTTTACATTTTTAATCATATACATTTAGGGTCCGCCAGACACCGTCTCGGTCCTGGGACCGACCGACCTCTGGTCGGCAGTCCCAACCGCCTAATTAGGATGCGACCGAACACTGGTTGCATTCCTACATTTCCCTATGGGAGCATGCATTACGGCTGTAAACCGGCCGTAATACATGCTCCCATAGGGAAATGGGTAGGGCAGTTCATCCCTGCACCTCGTGGCAGGCACCTTAAGGTGCCTACCACGGGGTGCAGGGATAAACAGGGGGGCACCATCGGTGCCCACTCGGCCCCCAACCGGAGGCCGCACTCCCAAGGGGGCCCTGATGTGGCCCCCAAAACACACTTTCCTACATGGTTTCCATATCAGACAGGCCAGCATGGAAACGATGCCGAAAACCGTGCATCATAATCCCAAGGGCGGAAAGCCCCGTCCTTTGGGATTACGGGCTGGTTCTGACTAGCCAACGGCTGAAGCCAGCCGGAATGACCGGCCAGTTTAGTTTCCGACCACCAGCATTGTAATGACCGTCGGTCGGAGCTTTTATGGGCCGCATCATAATCGGCCCCTAAATCTTAAAAATGAACATTTATAGAAAAAAAGTTAAGTTAATAAAACATTTTTTATTATAAAAAGCATGTCAATTATATTCAAATACTATTTCATGCTGTACATTTCAACTTTTGTTTTCCATTGTTTAACATTTTTTAAATTGTTTTATATACATAGTTTCAATATTGTTTTAACATAAGTTTTTTATTGCATATTACATTTTTTTCAATATTTTATACTATTATTTAATTTATGTTTAATAATTTTTTTACATTTTGTCACGACATTTTTGACATGCTCTAAAGTGAATATGTTTTACATTTTTTATACATTCATTAATGATTATTTAATTATGTTGGTGATAATATTGTAGTTGATGTTGTGTGAATCAACATTTTTGACATATTACACTTTCATTTCAAGGTAACAATATATTTTTTTCTGATATAGGTAAAAATCAATATTTTTAACAACAATGGGTCTGATTACGATGTCGGGCGGATCTGTGTCTGCCGACACAGTAGCGGGCTGGAACTGTCCCGACCATAGGTCGGCGGTTCCTACTGCAAAATTTGGATGCGACCGCCCTATGGGCGGTCAGAAACATCCATTTTACAATTGCTGCTTGTGCGGCGGGTGGAAAAGGCTCGCAGCACAAGCTGCAATTGTAAAATGTTTACCCAAGGCTCATAGCGGAGGCCACAGAGGGACGTTGGCCCTGCTAGGGGACCCCAAAGTCACTTTCGGACAGCATTTACATGTCGGAAAGGCTGACATGGAAATGCTGTCAGAAAGTGACATCATAATAAAGACGGCGGAGCCAAGACTGGCTCCGCCGTCATTATAGGATTATGATGACTCCTGATGTTCTGAAGGGCTCCTTGAGCTCGTCAGAAGCACGGCGGACAGCCCTACCGCCCGATGCCTCCACCCACCTCATCGTAAATTGGCAGCCAGACTGCAGTAACAGATGTCGGGTGGACGGCAACCGAGGGTCGGTCGGTTGCGGTCCACCCGACATGGTAATCGGGCCCTAAGTTTGTGTTCTTGATATTTGTGGTTTTACTAGTTAAGTATACAAAGGCGATATTTTTGTTATTGATATTCAATTTCCAATACTTTTGTGTTTCGATATTTTATGCATCAATATTATGTTAGTGATCCGTTACAGGACTGATGGTGTTATTAGCAAAGTAATCCAGTACATGGGAAGAGGGAAGAGCCCAGGTGGTGGTCTGAAGTTATGTGCTTGTAGGGTTAATGTTTGACAAGTATGTGCCTCAGGTTAGGTGAAAGCAGTTTGCCCATACTTTTCCATTTTGATTTTCCACAACAGAGGTAGAGATTTCCACCTATGTACATAGAAATCCAGTCATAAACAGTTGGTTTTCAGTCACAATAGTCTTTACGTCTAAGGTATTCATTTATTGCAGCTCTTATAATGAGAGTTGCAGGTAAGCTTATCTTACACTCTGTGATACGCAGCCGTTTTTTGATTCCTTTCTGATATTGGTCTTTATCTAACAGTCCATTCTTGTTACGTTTTTAGATTCACCCATACTTGATGTTAGCCACTGGGTTCTATACTTATAGGACTCTCTGATTGGGATTGATGGTACATATTTTCACCAGCAGTATCTTCTAGCATCCCTAGGTATGACATATGTTAGGGATTACTAGATTATAGGTTTTTCCTGGCATTATGTATCATTTACATCTCTATGTTTCCCTTTAGATATTGCAGTGGTTGAGTAACCCTATAGTCATCCATTGAGATGTTGATGATTCCATACCAGCGTGCTTTTTTTAGGTTTGGCATAAAGTGCTGGTTTTTACACTTTAATTTCATGATATTTTGGGTGTTTTCCCCCTCTTTGCACTGGGTCTCTATCTCTATGACTATTGGCTACATTTTGTCTTAATCTTAGACAAACCTCGCTCGGTGAGATGGCATGATTTGCTTTCCTTTGGCTTCACTGCGCCCCTGCTTTTTGACAGTATTTGATTATACTTATCTTTAATGTTTTCTGTCTCCCAGACCATGGGTTGTGAACTTCTGTTGAGCACCCTGCACAGTCAGATAACAAGTGATAATATATCCTGTGTAGATGCCTTTTTGCCACTGTAATATGTGTATACAGACAGCGCCCTGATGAAGGACTTGCTCATCTCCCAGTTACTTCCGAAACGCGCGTCGGCGCATTTCTGTCCATGAAAGCATTCTTTATGTGTAATATTGATTAATTCACATACACAGACATAATGAACAATGGTTGTTTACTTTTTTCTGTATATGTCTTTTGCCTTGTATGTTAATTGTTCACTTGTTTATGTACTGTCCTAGTCTTAAGGTCTTTTGTTAGTTTTGTTATTTGCATTGTGTAATATTAGTTGTTTTGTATGTATTTGTTTAACTACAGTATTGTTGTGGGTGCTCTTTGAGTAAATACACAGAAATATGTGAATGTATGTATTTGCTTGTTTATTTTTATGTATAAAGAATATTCATATATAAAAAGGGACAAAAATTATTGAATATATTTTTGTACTTTTGATAAATACATTTTTTTTAAAACCACTGGTCTGTTGTAGGATAGTATATATATCATGGACATATTGCCATTTACTATATGAAATTGTTTTGGAGAGGTTTTTGTTTCTCTTTACCTTGTGATTTCCCTGCTTCCTTCTCCAAACCTATGTATGTCAGTCAGGGACCCTCTCTGTTTTTCAGTAAGTTTATCCCAGCACGTTGCTGCGAGGGTAGTTATGGCATTCTTTGGCTCGGTTCTGAAGCCTACACTTTGTTTGTGTATATTAGTTCACTTATATTTTTTTATATATATTTTGTTTTGTTTTATTGTTTCTGCTCTCCTTGGTACGCTTTTTTCAGTTTTTTGATTTTGGGACTGACTCTATTGCTTTCACGGTTCATTAACTATTATTTTTTGTTCTCTGCCACCCGTTGATATTTATGGAGGGCATCAAAACCTTTCGGTTTAGTGATGAGGAGTTTTCCAAACTATTAGGCCAGAGCACCTCTTCGTACAGACCATTCTCCATTAGTAAAGGCAGTAATGACGAATGGTTCCAAACTTCTAAACCTCAAAAAGAAAGCCAGAAGAACAGAGTCCCATGCAGAATTTATGTTGGAGTATCTTAAAGCGGGTGTCATACCAAATGGACTCAGAATAAGAAACATTCCTGGACTTTTTGTGGAGATTAGGAAGTTCTTGGAAAAGTGGTTGCTTATTGCTAATCGCTGCTCCAGGGACCTCATGATCCTCATTATAGAAACAGCAAGAGAGGTAGTGGAAACCCTACTCAAGGAAATTGCTGAAATAGAGGAAACACTCAGAAAAAATAACCCAATTGATGAGGCCAAAAAGAAATTGGAGGAGGTTCATCTTGAGTTAAACTCCATATCTTATAAAAAAAAGACTGAGAAACTCAAGAAGGATATTCGATACTTCTCTGAAGAAAGAGTGCACCCTTATCTGGGAGCACAATACTATAACACAGCTAGGTAGAACACTAACCAAGGGGACTACCAGCATTGGTCCAACAAAAAAATTCTGACATTTTCAGATACCTTTGAATCAGAGGGAGAGGGAGGATCCAATTCATTTGACAGTTACGGCAACAGGAGAACACCTTTTGAAGGGGCTAATAGGAATAATCGTTTTTTAGGAAACCGTCAGGGAACTCCAAGAGTGAGATTCAGAAACCAGACAATGGAACGATATCAACATACAGACACCCCCCCAGTTTCTCCAAACAAGACGCAACCAATATTGTAGAGACTGAGTTATCACCCGCAAACGGATCCTATTCCTATATTCAATCTATCTTGTGTAGAACTTGACGATCACTCCCTCAACCTCCTTACCAGAGGTTTATCGTTTGTCCCTAGTACTTATATCAACAAGTTTGAGCTTTGCCGTGACATACGCTCCTTCTTCAGGAAGGTAAGATTAAAAAAATTATTTGACAAAATTACTGGTCCCATCAATGATAATAGAACAGGACTGCAACCTATTTCTACATTTACCCCCACCTTGGATGAGGTAGGCCCAGAAGTGGGTATTTTTGAGAGAACAGTGTTTTCCAAAATACAATCTATGCTTAGATTTGTCCCCAAACCTGCTTACAATCTGAATTTTGAGGAATACAATGCCCTCAATAGTCTACGTAAGAACAGTGAGGCTACTATCAAACCTAATGATAAGGGGGAGATATTGTGGTTTTAGATACCAAAGACTATAAGGAACAGATCCTTAAAATGTTTAAGTTACCTGAACACTACTACAAAGTCAACACTTTCCCTTAACAGAGGATTAAAAAAGAAATCCTCAATATCATACAGAGAGCCCTGTATAGAGGCACCATCTGTTAGCAGGAATTTGAGTTTCTCAATAGTCCATACACCAGAATCCCTGTACTTTATGGGGTACCTAAAACTCATAAAGATACCACCAAGCCCCCATTCAGACCGATTGTGTCCACTATTGGATCTATAACAGAACCTCTGTCCAAGTACGTTGACATTTTTTAAAACCTTTGGTGTCTGCTCTACCTGCCTTCGTTAAAGACACTGGGCACCTGATATCTAAGATTGAAGGCACTGCATTTAACCCTAACACCGATGTTTTTGTCACGATGGATATCGAGGCATTATATACTAACATCCCACAGCGGGGAGCCTTGGAATCAATTACGAGGACCCTGGAAAGAAGTGATAGCCAAGACAATCACATGTTCATCCTTGAATGTCTGGCTATAGTACTGTAAGAGAACTTTTTTGAATTTAATAGTTCCATCTTTAAACAAATTCAGGGTGTTAGCATGGGCGCCGCCTGCTCCCCCAATGTGGCCAATATCTACATGGGGGCTTTTGAGGAACGATTCATTTTCAATGAGATAGCTCCCTTTGCGGAAAATATTCATCAATGGCACAGGTTCATTGATGATATTTGTTTCGTATGGAAGGGACAAGAAGAGCAACTTAATGAATTTTTCTTATGGATCAACTTGTGTGATCCCCACTTGAAATTCAGTCCTCAAACTAGCAAAGTAAGGATTGAATTTTTAGATATATGGATTTACATTGCCAATCAGGAGATACAAGTGTCTTTGTACACTAAGCCTACAGCAAGGAATACGCTATTGCACTATGAGAGCTATCACTCCAGATGTCAAAGAGACAGTATCCCCTTTAGTCAGTTCCTGAGATTACGCAGCAACTGTACTAATGTTAGTGATTTTGACAAGCATGCTGAGCAACTTAAACAAAAGCTTCTGAGTAGAGGATACCCACATAGACTTATTAAGGACTCCTACAAGAGAGCTAAATATTATAACAGGGAGTCCCTTCTTCAACATAAAACAAAGATGGATGATATGAAGTTGGTATGCATCACAAGACATTCCAATTTTAATAACAAACTGCGCCAGATAATTGGCTTCCATTGGCACATCCTTAATGCAGGTGGACAGTCTTAATGCAGGTGAAACCAGTTTCTGCGTTCCGAACTTCTGACGTAACAGGATCCTTCGAAATTCATTGGTGAGGGCTTCCCACAAAGATGACAAAGAGTATATTCAGAAATCGATTACAGGCAAAAATCCCATCAAAGGAACCCACAAGTGTGGCAACTGCCATGCTTGTAACCATGCCATTGTTCCCGCTGTCTTAAATTGGGGACAAAGACAATTTACCTTCAGCGAGATGACCAATTGCAGGACAACCAATGTAATATATCTTATTCTCTGTCCCTGCAATCAAGGATATGTGGGCCACACCAGCTGCGAATTTAGAGTCAGATTTAGTGAACACAAGTCTGCCATTAAAACAATCAGGCAGGAGCACCCCTGGTTGACCATTGGTCGCAAAAACAACATTCTCAGAAAGATCTTAAATGGATCATCTTGGAGAAAATACGATGCCCCAGTGACAGTAATATTGACAGCTTGAGAAAAAGAAGAGAAGTTTTTTGGATATACACTCTCCAAACAGCCAATTCAGGTCTTAATGAACACCTACCGTGGGAAAATGCTATTACTTAGATCTAGGATCCTTTAGTCCCATTCTTTAGGTTCTATGTATCCCTCTGATTTTGCTCGGCCCCCTTGGTACGTCTACCTGTAATTGGGGTAGTTTGGCGTTACCTTCTCTACGACTTAGGTGCACATCTGGAGTAGTCATAGGGAACTATCCTTCCTCTTATTGCCCCATCGCTTTTGGCCACCATTTATCTAGGGTAGCCCTATTGGTTGCCATGACCTTCTTTTATCTTCCCAACATTGTGGTTAGTTTCTTCTTTTTTTGGCCCTTTCATGTATAGGGGATGCATTATGCGTTTCTTATTAGAGTGACCCTGTTAACGCTTATTACCACCTCGCGGGAACTCCGCCTTTTGTCCATTTCTCATTTGGACCACACATAGTTCGTTCTATGTACACTCTTTTTAGTTCTTTTTGATTTATCCATTTGTAACAAGCTTTGATATTACATTTTTAATTCCAACTTTATCATGATTTGGGGGATGAACTTCTGTTTCCATATTATTCATTGTTATGGATATTTATGCTGGTGTTACTAGTTGGCTTTAGTATGTTTTAAGATGGTGACCGCGTTCACTTATCTACTCCCAAGATGGCGGCCAGCGCCCGCCACCCATTCCTGAACACGCACTATGTACTGCGTGTGTGGTCCAGGTCCCATCTGTAATCATTATTAAGATTATTTTTCTAACTCTAAGCTTATTATTACTTTTTGGTATGATTTACATTTCTATATTATTTTTTGTTATTTCTTCAATAGTTCGGTTGAGCATGCTTTAATATGGCGACCAAGTACACTCGCTTACTAGCAAGATGGCGGCTAGCGCCCCCCACCCATTCTTTAAAATACGCACCATGCACTGTGTGTGTGGCTCAGGTGTGAGTCATTTAGCCGGTACGTCCCCCGCGCATTTCCCTTTATAAAGTGCAATTAGGGAATCGTTCATTTACCGGCTCCTCACTCGACCGTAGGTTGTCCCCCCATATCAGGATCCGAGTGACTGTGAGGCTCTCGGGTAAGTGTACAGTCCCCTCGGTGCCTATTTAAACTTCCTAACTTCGGGCCGATGGGTCTAACTATTTCCTGACCGCATGTCTGTTTTTTCTTTGCAGACCTTATCAGTATCGGCACTCTGTACATGGTTTGTGCCTCAAGAGCGCATTTGCAGTCTTTTGAACCTCGCTATTTTACACTCTCAGGATCTGCGTCTCATTGAGAACTGCGGGTAAGGTTTAGCCCTTTAAGGTGCTTGTTCACATCCTCCTTAACAACAATTTAAAAAAAAAAAAAAACATTTGTCATAGATTTTATCTGTAATAGGCACTTCCTCTGTCGTTGGTGCCTTATGAATTCATTTGCAGCTCTTATAACCAGAGTTGCAGGTAAGCTTATCTTACACTCTGTGATACGCTGCCGTTTTTTGATTCCTTTCTGATATTGGTCTTTATCTAACAGTCCATTCTTGTTACTTTTTTAGATTCGCCCATACTTGTTGTTAGCCACTGGGTTCTATACTTATAGGACTCTCTGATTGAGATTGATGGTACATATTTTCACCAGCAGTATCTTCTAGCATCCCTAGGTATGACATATGTTAGGGATTACTAGATTATAGGTTTTTCCTGGCATTATGTATCATTTACATCTCTACGTTTCCCCTTTAGATATTGCAGTGGTCGAGTAACCCTATAGTCATCCATTGAGATGTTGATGATTCCATACCAGCGTGCTTTTTCATCTCCATGAATTGTGTCTTCCAGTAGGTTTGGCATAAATTGTTGTTTTTACACTTTAATTTCATGATATTTTGTTTTTTTTTTCCCCTCTTTGCACTGGGTCTCTATCTCTATTGGCTACATTTTGTCTTAATTTAATCTTAGACACACCTCACTCTGTAAGATGGCATGATTTGCTTTTCTTTGGCTTCACTGCGCCCCTGCTTTTTAACAGTATTTGATTATACTTATCTTTAATGTTTTCTGTCTCCCAGACCATTGGTTGTGAACTTCTTTTGAGCACCCTGCGCAGTCAGATAACAAGTGATAATATATCCTGTGTAGATGGCTTTTTGCCACTGTAATATGTGTATACAGACAGCGCCCTGATGAAGGACTTGCTCATCTCCCAGTTACTTCCGAAACGCGCGTTGGCGCATTTCTGTCCATGAAAGCATTCTTTATGTGTAATATTGATTAATTCACATACACAGACATAATGAACAATTGTTGTTTACCTTTTTCTGTATATGTCTTTTGCCTTGTATGTTAATTGTTCACTTGTTTTTGTACTGTCCTAGTCTTAAGATCTTTTGTTAGTTTTGTTAATATTAGTTGATTTGTATGTATTTGTTTAACTACAGTGTTGTTGTGGGTGCTCTTTGAGTAAATACACAGAAATATGTGAATGTATGTATTTGCTTGTTTGTTTTTATGTATAAAGAATATTCATATATAAAAAAAGGGAAAAAAATTATTGAATATATTTTTGTACTTTTGATAAATACATTTTTTTTTAAAACCACTGGTCTGGTGTAGGATAGTATATATATCATGGACATATTGCCATTTACTTTATGAAATTGTTTTGGAGAAGTTTTTGTTTCTCTTTACCTTGAGATTTCCACCTATGTACATAGAAATCCGGTCATAAACAGTTGGTTTTCAGTCATAATAGTCTTTACTTCTAGGGTATTCATTTATTGCAGAGATAAGGTAGGATGATTCCCTCACATAGGGGCCTATTAGCATGGCGGGCGGATCGCCACCGCCCGACCGGCGGAGGCAATCCGCCCGCCAAAACACCCTGCCGGACGGCCTTTTACCCCCGCCACATTAGCATGGCGGGGGTACCGCGGCGGACGGAAAGACCGTCCGCCGCTTTTCCGCTGGTAGGCAATCGTCCCGATTGCCTACCGGGCGGAAAAGGCCCATAATATGGTGGCGGTGCCTTGCAGGCACCGCCATCCATATTAGCATGTGGCATTTTCAATGCCTTTCCATGGCGGACAGTTCGCCATGGAAAGGCATGCGGTTTTCGCTTCGGGGGCCTGTTGCGGGCCCCCAGGGGAGTGGGGGGCTGCACTTGGCATGGACAAGGTGGCAGACACCGCGCGGTGCCTGTCACGGTGTGCATGCCAATGCACAACATGCGTATATTGCATTGTGGCGGGTGCTGCTTACAGCACCGCCCGCCGCAATGCAATATATGCGGGATGCCACCGCCACCGTGGCGGTGGCATCCTAATTGCCATTGCGGGACCGCCGCACCTCTTGCGGGCGGTCCCGTTTGCCGTTGCGGTGGCGGGCGGACACTGTCCGCCCGCCATCGTAATAGACCCTATAGTGAGGTTGTGGGGCTTATAACTATTTTATATCACTTGGACGCTACATCCACTACAATTTAATTGTAAGATAAATGATTTGTATTCTCATTGATTGTTTATGGTGCTCAAAACTGAAACAAGGGCGCTCTTAACCTGTCAGCCTCTCAGCCCACTATATTGCGAACTTCAGGGATATAATCAACCTCCTGAAAACATGCTTAATCAGAACTTTTGTATGTCCTATCCTCTGAATGACATGTAGGATCCTACACCTAGGGCCTGATTACGATGATGGTGGTGGTCCCGCCGCCATCGTGATACTGTTTACCACCCGCCACATTAGGATGGCGGGCGAATGTATGGTAGTCGGAGAGACCGACCGCTATGCATCTGACGGGCTCTAGGAGCCCGTTGGTGCGGCGGAGGGAGCTGTATCCCTACAACAGTGGCGGTGTCTGCTCAGGCACCGCTGTAGGGATTACAATGTCCCTTTCTGCCGGCCATTTCATGGCAGTTAACCCGCCATGAAAAGGCTGGTGGAAAAATACTTTGGGGGCCGGCAGCGGGCCCCCCTTTTCCCGTGGACCTCCGATAGGGGCCCTGAGGGGCATCTATGTTGCCCCCTACATATCCTTGCACCACGTGGCAAGCACCATGCTGTGCCTGCCACATAGTGCAGGGCTATGTCAGATTTATATTTTTTGTATTACGGCGTGCGCTGCAGGCCCCAGCACATGCCGCAATACAAAAAATACACTTTGTGACCGGCTTGAAGGCGGTCGCATTTCAATTATCATGGCGGGACCGCAGACAGCAAGAGGGGCTGTCCCATTCCCGATACGATGGCGGTCGGACATAATAATGAGGCCCCTAGTATCACAATGATGTTAGCTATTTTCCCTGGGGCAAGCATTTCCTCCTTTCACCATTCCTGTTACATGCTTTGGAGGGAAGGGAGGCAAAGGAAAATGGGAGGGAATTCTGGGTAACTTGGTTTTGTTTTTTCTTATTTTGTTTTTGTTTGTGCTCAACAATGTCATCTTGCTATGATTTAAGAAATATTACCTGCCTTACATGAGTGAGCACGCCAAAACTAAACGGTTTTGATGCAGTTCCTCTTTTAGCACTATCATGTACTATTCGGTGCACATTGTGGGCCAATTACGATGTCGGTCGGAAAGCCTCCGACCGCTAGTCGGAAACTTTCCGACTGTGATCGGAGGCTTTTCGACCGACACGGTCGGTTTGCGGTCCGACCGCCAAATTACGATGTCAGCAGTCGGAGCGTGAACTGGTCGGTCATTCCGACGCGGTTCAGACCAGCTCTCTGAGTCTTCCGGCCGGTCGGACCCGCACCGTAATCCCCTATGGACTGTGTTTCCACCGTCAGGATTACGATGTCGGTTTGTTGGCACGAGTCAGTCGTGGTAACCGTTGCGGTCACCGGGTGATTGAAGCGATGAAGCGACATGGTACACAGGGGTTTGGTTACAAGGCGTTCTACGAAGGATGCTGGCCTCAACTCAACGAGAGGACAGCTCGGGCCTCGAGGAAACGCTGAACCACCACCTGTGTTGCAGAGCCTTGTGGAGTCCTTGGGAGCCCAGGTTCGGCTAACCAATCGATCTTGTTGCGGTGCCTGCGGATGCAGGGGAGTGACCCCTTCACTCAAAGGAAGATTGCGTTGGATGTCTTTAGAGGTCCACAGGCCCAGGACGGAACCTGTATGGAGCACGGAAACTGATGGTGCAGCGGGCTTTCAGGATGACGAGGTCAGGAGTCGACAGAGCCTTCCCCGTTGCAGTCTTGGTCCCAAAGCAAAGGACTATGTGATCAGTTCGGCACGGTCAGCATGACTCGGCCGGGATGTCCAGATGGTCAAAGAAGAAGTGGAGTTGGATCTGAATCGAATCCCACGACAAATCTAGGGACCCACCAACAGGTAAACCCTTAAGTACACTAAGTTGAGGGTTGGGACGATTCGGGGGTCCCTCCCAGAGGAGGGGTCGGACAGTGGGGAGGATACTCCCATGTCTTTTGTCCAGTTTCGCACCAGTGTGGGGAGCTAACGGCTCCTCGATCTGGTTTGAACTGTAGTATGCAAGGAGGGTACCAAATGTGACCTTCTAGCAGACTATGTGGCGCTGGCTAGCACCCCCGCCTCAGCCCAATACACTAAGTCCTGTCTGGGAGGTGGTCACACCTCCCTGTGACAGGAAACCTATTGTCCTACCTTCCCCTGCTTGGGCTTGGCCCAGCAACAGGAGGGCAGAATCGCGTCTGGGGTCGGCAGCAGCCCTAGGTTGCTGTCAGGCTCTGTTAGATCGGTCCCGGGAGCATGAAGGACCTCCCGGAGGGGCCCTACCGTGGATGGAATCATATCTCCAACACCGGATACGGTGTTGGGGTATGATTCCAACATGTTTGATACCAAACATGCTCAGGATCATTCCAGCCAGTTTAGAGATGGTCCTCGCATAATGATGCATGGCCTCTCTATGTCGTAATGGCTGATTCCCTTACAAAGTCTTGAAAATGGTGTCCAGAGTTTGTAGGGGTGGTCTGCTCATGCAGGGTCACCCTCACACTCAGAACCGAGCACCTTCCCTTTGGGCCTAGAAGGCCTGCTAGAGGGGTGACTTATGGGTCTCCAATCCAGTGAGGTTGAGATATAAGGACACTTATATCTCTCGTGAGTGGTGCATGCACCAACTCACACAGGCTGCAATGGCAGGCCAGTAGTGGTAGTTTGGAGGGTCCCTCATGGATGGCATAATAGATGCTGCAGCCCATACGGGACCCTTGGGGTACCCATGCCTTAGGTACCTTAGTACCATATACAAGGGACTTTTCAGGGTGCCCCAGTAGCCACATAGGAATGTACAAAGGTACTTACCATAACCAATTTAGGGAGGAAGCACAGTGACTGGGGTCCTGATTAGCAGGATCCAAGTCAGGCTAGTCAGAAAACAGTTGAACATCAGCAAAAAGTGGGGGTAACCATGAAAGCAGATTCTACTTTCATACAACCCCCTTCCATCGAATCACATGAAAGAAGGAGAAAGAGAGGCCAAAAGGTAGCAAATACCTAAAGCCAGTATACAAACCATAAGACATTAGGCTGTTATAGTTCTGCTTTCACTTGGGAACATCAAGCCTACGTCCAGTGTGCCCAGAGATCCAGGTGCATGGGTGCTTGGTGACAACTGTAGTCCTTGCCCGAGACATGATTCTCTCACTGAAATGAGGACTGCTAGCACTTTGTTGGGTGGAAGTTCAGCACTATTTTAGGTGGTGGTGCTCTTAGACCAGCCTGACATCAGTGAAATGTCACAGAGAATAGTGAAGGGTTCCAACCCTTCAGTCAGACCCTACCTGCATTGTTTCCAAAGGCCACTCCCGCTCCCTGCGCCTACTCAACATGCCAGCATCCAGAAAAGTCAGAGTATGGCCGATTGCGCAGCCAAAAACAGTTAGTCCAGCCAAATGCTGCGGATGACAGTGAATTGACTACAGTGAATTAGAACTAACTGTAACTAAAAGCTAATGACACATGATTGACTGAAAGTTGCACCTTTAAGTACAGGAGACATTCCACAGAGACCTGGCAATAGGTGGCCAAAGTTTTGACTGCATTAATACACTAGTGTTCACCATTTAACAATTCCCTTGTATAGAATCTGATGCTCTTTTATATGTATAGCAATCACTTGTTATATGCAACAATTAAAGTACTTTTTCTTATTTAAATCAAAGTACTGGTTAATGCTTAATTTATTAACTGTTGCAATTATGCTTATTGAGTGCTGAGTTTCAAGCCCAATAACCTCCCTACGTAAGCTGTGTATAGTTCTTTCTACCTAATTTGATGATCAATGTCTAAAGGGGGGTACATTGTGCTTATTTTTTACTATTAGTAGGGTGATTCTGGGAAAACTGTGGCAAAAAGCCCCAATTGGCACAATCTGACCAAGTAATATTTACCTGTCCTATGGGCCCCCAAACAAGTGCTAATATTAAGAGAGTCTCCCTTTGTAAACACCATTCCTGGCTGTTTGTGGTGCCCATACCTCTATCGCTGAAGCATAATGATGGGCAAACAAGATGAACTGAATATCCGCCCCTCTGGGGTGGTTTACCATTGACTTTCCCCTCTCCCACAAATGTCCTTTGAGATGTAACACAGAGAGATTCAGGGTCTTTTCAGGCACTGAACCGGTGATGGGTTCCATTATGGGTGACATCTTTGAATCTCCTGGCCACATTCCAAAAGAGAAGGCAGGTGGCATTGCACGACTAACAGTGATGCCGGACCACACTGTCAGGGTTCTATCAGAACATTGTTAGCAAAAAATTGCCTTACAGAAATATTGTGTCCTAAATATTGTTTACTATTGTCCCATTGGGTGCACATTTTCTAATATTAATGATATCTCAGACAATATTTCTGTCAGATGGTATTTTGGTTACTCTGTCAGTATCTATTCTTGTGCACCACAGCCCATGAATGTGGACTATATCTACCACGAGGATAGATGTTTGTACAGGATTGCAACCTCCTTCATTGAAGACCACCTCAAGTGGTGGGAGCGTTCTTTTACACACAACAATGAAGCCCTGTTGATATGGTGCAGATGCCATAAATGTCATAGTTCATGTATGTAAAGGAGGCAACAGTTGCCTTTGGTAATAGGCACTGCCACTTCCTATAAGAGATTCCACAGCTGCAGATTTTTTCATGTAAACATGAATTTGCCACAGGGGCCACATAATTCCTCCTCTGCCACATTATTTGCAGGTAGTATAAAAAATGTGTGGTCCAAACACAAACAGTTCCAAAGTTACTTATATTGCTGCTAGTGGGGTACAACACCTGGCCAGACAATATTCTGTCACCTCTCAATTTTTCTTAGCTTTATTGAGGCATACATCATGGTTAAACATTTGGCAGATTTGTGTAAAGAGGTTTGTTTACTACATGAAACAAAAACATTACATTTAAATCTAATTCAGACGGGTAGAAGAATAATTAATTCTTTGTAATGAACTGCTTTGTTTCACTTTCCAGAAATTCATGCTCACGTCACAGGCAAGATATACAAACTATTCCAAAATGAGCACAGCAGCGGCTCCTCCGCTAAGGTGGAGGAGCGTTGCCCCACTGCTCTGTGAGCAGTTCAAAAAGTAAAAATAAAATGATAATAATGCAATGTTATTAACATTTTCTTTTTCTGTCTTGGCTCAGCTGGTTTACATTTTAGGAGTGGGGTGGGGCTGGGCTGTCACATGAGCAGGGAGAGGAGTGGTGGGCATTCTCTTAGGTGCGCATGACGGTTTGGCCGGCAGTCTTGGGCCGGCCAAACAGTCATGCGCACTTAGAAAGTTCTCCACCCGGCTGCGTAGCACAGCCTGGGTGGAGAACATGCACAGGCTCCCAGTCCCTGTCTGAGTGCTGAACCACGACACTCAGACCAATCACAACCCTGCTGTCATGCTGGTGACAGCAGTGTTGAGATTGGCTAGCGGAGTCTGGGAGCCTGTGTGCTTCCTGCTTCTGGAGTCGATCGAAGAGGACTGAGAGGCGGCAGTCGGCCTGCAGGTAACTGATTTTTTTTTTCCAATCCACCCGCCACTCCACCCCCGTTAAGTAGCAGCCGCCACTGAAAGAGCAGTTAATTCCAGCAGCGGCTCCTCCGCTAAGGTGGAGGAGCATCGCCCCACTGCTCTGTGAGCACTTCAAAAAGGAAAAATTATATGATAATAATGCAATGGTATTATCATGTTTTTCCGTCCTGGCTCAGCAGGTTTACATTTTAGGTGCGGGCAGGGCTGTCACAGGAGCAGGGAGAGGAGTGCTGGACACTCTCTTAAGCGCACATGACGGTTTGGCCGGCCGTCTTGGGCCGGCCAAACAGTCATGTGCACTTAGCATGTTCTCCACCCGGCTGTATTGCACAGCCTGGGTGGAGAATATGCACAGGCTCCCAGTCCCTGTCTGAGCGCTGTACCACGGCGCTCAGAACAATCACAACGCTGCTGTCATACTAGTGACAGCAGCGTTGTCATTGGCTAGGAGAGTCTGAAAGCCTGTGTGCTTCCTGCTTCTGGAGTCGACCGAAGAGGACAGAGAGGCAGCGTTAGGCCTGCCGGAAAGTGTTTTTTTTTTTTTTCATCCATCCCACCACCCCCGTTAAGTAGCAGCTGCCACTGGCTAATTTAAGATGGCCCTCAGAACGTAGAAGACACACAAACAAATTGCATCTCTTTTTAAGATTTAAAAAACAAATTGCATCTCTTTTTAAGGTTTAAATGCCTATGATCCTAAAGTGCCTACTTGTGAGAAACATACCTGAAAAATAGGAACGTAAAAGCTGTTCTGGATGTTTGTTTCTTAATGGAAGGAAAGGTTTCTAGAGCTCATCTGTGTGAATGGGGTCAACCCAAATTTGAAGCTAAGTTTTAGGACATTACTTAAATGCACCCGCCAAATGAAGCACCCCATTCATTACAGCACACGTACATTCAGACTTGCTCTCTGCTGAGTATACAGTCTTCTCACATTGGAAGAAAGAGAGGACAGTGTTAATAAAAAGATACCCACTGATCTCTTGCAAGACAAATGTATTCTTTGTTGTGAAAAATATTTTGAATAAGATCAGCTGAATAGTTTTCTCTCTTATATTGAGCTTTACAAAAAATAGTCAAATATGAATTCTACTTAGTATGTGTAGTGATCCTTTTCGCAGGGCAACGAAATTTAACAAGCATTTGCAATGGAATCGGTCTCGCCTTTGGGACCTTATAAGTATTTAGTGATGCAGCACATTATCAAACATTAGTGCAAGGTAGATTTCCATGGCTATAAATGTATCACTGTGTAAGCGCTCGTCAAATAATCAGATGCAGTCACCTGTAAAATTCTACACCATGCGGTAGTTTGGCAGCTAATGTAAAGTAAAATTGTACACCCATGAGTTAAATCAAGTGCGGAGGAGCTGTTGCCTTCCTTAAGAAGAGCAAGCTTTAAAGGGGCACTTATGAATGTCAGAGAAGAATGAAAACTGAGACTGATGACATCAAACAAGCCGCATTCTGAATGCCTATTGTTGATGACCGCAAGAGAAGCAGGGCTGTACTAACTAAGAGGTTTAACGTGACTTCAACGGAAGGCAACCAACCAATGCCCCTGCCTCCCTGTGGAGAATTGAATACTTCAACAGATTGCATGCAGGCCTCCTTGTTTTGACAATCCCTTGGGTTTGCCATATTTTGTACACCTGTCAGGACATGGCATGTTCTTAATGTACCAAGAGTTAGTGTACATTACACACATAGAGAATATAGTTAAACACATAGATTTTACCTTTGTGAATTGCATGCACTGTTGCATTTTCAATGCAGCATGTCTATGCATAAGTATAATTGACATAACCTTGAAAAGGGTTAGTGCATCAACCCCAAAATGTGTCATGTCCTAACATCAACAGGAATTGTAAATGTCTGCATAGGTGTTTGTAAAGCAGTTTACAAGGGGAGCACTGCTTAATTTGAGCCGGTGGTTGCACGTGGAGCCTACCCACACTCATTTTTGGGATTGGCAATTATTTTTCCTCAACAAACTTTGATTCAGAGGAAGCGAGAGAAAAACATTAAGGGGGAGAGAGAAAAACGGAATAACGCTGACAGAGGGAGAAAGCAGGGATGAAAAATACTCTGCTAGAGTGAGATAAAGAGACAGGCAGTGTGTAGTGGTTGATTAAAGAGGCATGAGATGGAATCTAGTCTTCCATGAGATGGAATCTAGTCAACCTTTGATAGCGCCGGCCGCAGACTTTTGAACAAAACTTTGGGCCACAGCACTTTTTCTTTCACAAATTAAGCCCTCCATATTGCGCGGAGATGTGTTCTCTGAAGAGGGTTGGGGCAGTTCTAATGTTAACAGGGTCTTTGTTCCCAAGAACGGGCAGAGATGGAGAGGGTCTTTCTTCTATTAGTTTGTTGCCGTTTTTGTTTGCAGTCCAGTGATGTCCTGGCTTCCGGTGTGGCTCTGTGCTCCTGAGATGGGTAGTTTCTCTACCGGATATGTTCACGGGCCCGTTCTGAGAACCTTATACTTGACGGTGGTGGTCTTGGAGAGGACAATTCCACAAAAATGCAGAACGGGGAAGTCAAGGGGACATTATTTTAGCATCCTGGCACAGATCTCTTCAGCTACAATCCCAAGAAATGAGCTGAAAGTCAGTATACAACCAGACACACCGGGAGCAGTGCTGCGTAGTAGTAGATTTAGGGCAGCTAGTGTGCTTTAGGTGTGTTAGCTAGCAGGGATTAGTCTTCCACGTTAGCATGTGATAGATTAGGCGGTGCTTTCTAGTGTTAACTCGAAGATGGAAGATTACCACGTCCTTGAGGCTGTGCAGCTCCTCAGCGAGGCGGGGCGCCTGGACTTGCTGCTGCCGGAGGCGGGGGAAGCGCGCGTTCCCCATGGCGCGCTTCCGCTGGGGTGGCGGCCGCTGTCACGGCCTGCACGTCCCCGAAGCGGGCTCGGAAGAGCGGCCCCGATTGATGCTGGCAAACCGAAGCCTCGCGTTCGGGCTGAGGCCCCGGTGAGGAATGCGGCCTTGTCCCGGGAGCTGGAGCCTCGCGTCCACGTGGAGGCTCCAGCGAAGGTGCGGGGGCGGGGCCCACCAGAGGAGCGCGTCGCGCGCCCCTCCGGCTGCAAGCCACACTGACGTCCTGCCTGCTCGGGGGAAGGGCCGGAATGAGCCCTAGGCCCCCGGAGCGGCAGGCTATAAACAGAGAGGGGAGGGGAGTGACGGGGTGGACCCATGAAAGCGAGGCCCAGAATGGAAGCCGGCTGGTCGAGGTTACAGGCCCCCCAGTAATGGAAGGGGAGTGCAGCCTGTTTGACCGGCCGGCAGTTGGGGGGAGAGTTAGGAGGGCAAGGGGGGCAGGGAGACATGGGGCTGTTTCCTTTCGGGTTTAGGGATGAGCTGGACCCCGGATGGGGCCAGCAGGGGCAGGACAGTTCTTTGGGGGAGAGGGGGTGTCCTCACTTGAGGAGTATAGTGATTGGGGTTGGAAGGGGAGGAGGAGCCTGCCAATTTAGAGTGGGGGGGTGACGATGAGGAGTTACCTGGGAATATGGAGCCAGCAGGGGGAGTCAGGCTTGGGAGGGCCTTGACATTTTCACTTCCTGGAATGAGGAAGTGAGGGGTTTGTCCAGGCTGGGGCAAGTAGATGCCTATATGGCGCAAGGTGGGTCCACGGGGCTGGAGGCGCGGGGTTGTCATGTAGAAAAGGGGGCCTGGGGGGCACGAAGAAGGGCAGGGCAGGGTAGCGGTCCTCTGGGGTTGGGGGCGGGGCCCTATGGTACCCCTGCTGGGGTAATGGCGGGCCTTGAATGGAGCGAAGGGGAAGAAGGGGGGGTTAGCGACCAGGAGACGGTAGATTTGTTTAGAATGGGACGCGGATGGGCTGAAAGCACGCTGTGGGTCAGTAAGAAGAGGAGAAGGGAGGTAGGTGAGGGGTCATTTAGGCCCAGCACACCAGATCAATCCTTTTTGTTTCAGGTGAGGGAGCAACGTCAAGGGTCGGACTTGGCAGAGCTGGGAGCGGCTCAGAAGCGCCGAGGAGAAGAGAAGGTGGAGCCTCGCGCCGTGCTCCAAGTACCGGCGGGGGATCCCGTCACGGCTGGCAGATGTAGGCCCCGAGCGGTCTCGCTGGCCCCAACACCCGATGGACATCAGCCGTCTTCAGGGCGACAAGGACACAGGAATGCGGCGTCGAAGGGTGCCGGGGAATACCGGCGGGTGCAGTTGGCACCCCCCGAAGGACAGAGTCGGGGGCCTTTGGGGGCCAACAAAAGGAATGTAGCGAGTGGCGGGAGGAGTTAGATTATGATGAGGAAAGCCTTGAAGAAGGCGAATTAAGAGAAGTTGATGACGGGGTCTCGTAGTATATTACAGGTTACTCATCGGGTGGCAGAGCCTGCGGAAAGGATAGCCAAGTTGGCTCGGAACATGACCCACATGGCAACACGGACTGCAGCAACACGGACACCCTCCTTGGAGCCAGGTAAAGCACAAGGGAGTGAAGGAAAGCCGGAAATGGTCTCCGTAGGAATAGGGGGGGAGGAGGACAAAGGAGGGGAGGCGGGTAGATTGAGGAAGGGCAAATAAGTATTGGATATAGGTGTGGGCACAGACGATAACGGTAAGACAACCACAACAAAAACAGAGGATGATAAAACTCTGGGTAAGTCTGATAATGGGGAGGAAGCCGCCACAGAGAGCAAGGATAAAGTCGAAAGTAAGGAATTGAAGATTAAAAAATTACTCTTCATGGGGGTGACCAAGCCGCTGGGTGCGCATTTAATGTTAGCAACGAAAGAGCGCATTTGGAATGGAGAGTATGTTGAAATGCTCAAGCTGTTGCACAGGAAAGTGCGCGTGAAAGAGGGTTCGAAAGAAGAGGAATATGAGTTGGCCAAGATACCACGGGTTCCACTCACGGTAGAAAACTGGACAGCGGCATTTTTAATTTACGCAAGTGTTTACTGTGAGAAGTACCCAGAACGCTGTGTAGCGCTCTTCAAATATATGGATGTGATCCGGAAGGCCCAGATCACGGGGGGGATACGCGTGAGTGCAATATGATGAGGAGTTTAGGGCGCGTATGGCCTGGGATCCCAAAGCAAAATGGGGGGCTTAGACACAGATCTTTGGCAACACACGATGGGGGCTTCCAGGGCGGGGAAAACCATTTTCACGGCCAGTGGTTTTCCGATAGTCTACCGGCCCTTTCAGGGGAAGCCCACCCGGGGAGGGGTGGGAGGAACAGGTAGAGGACATACAGGTTTGGGAGGGTCCTGCTGGTACTTTAACAAGGGATTGTGCACTCGAGAATTTTGTAAATTTAGGCACGAGTGCTCAAAATTCTGGGGTCGGCATGCGTTGGTCAATTGCTGGGGGGGTGTTCGGGACACCAACAGGGAGGTCAGCAATGACAGCAAGGGGGAGGTAGCACAGGTGGGCAGCAGTTATAACATTTCACAGGAGTGTGGAGGGCTAAGGGGGCTGGGCCAAAGGGCTCGTACACCGGTTAGGGTGAACAAGATGGAAGCAGCCTTACTGAGTTATGACAACCAGAAGGCTGTAGAGGTTTTGAGGGAGGGGTTCAGATGGGGTTTTGGATTAGGGTATGGGGGACCAAGATGCAGAAGATGGGCGGAAAATTTGCAGTCAGCAAAAAAACATCCTAAAATAGTTCAGGAGAAATTAGACAAAGAAGTGCGCGCAGGGAGGCTGGCGGGCCCCTTCATGAACTGGCCTTTGAAGAATTTGATTATTTCACTGATTGGGGTGGTTCCAAAGAAGGAACAAGGACAGTTCCGTCTTATTCAACATTTGTCATGGCCGGAAGGGAGCTCAGTGAATGACTATATTGATGAGAAAGAGGCTATTGTTTCATATTTGTCAGTTGACGTGGCCATGTCACTAGTTGTGACGGCGGGCGCAACTGCAGAAATGGCAAAATGCGACATAAAATCAGCTTTCCATTTGCTTCTAGTCCATCCAGATGATTGGGATCTTCTGGGTATCCATTTCAATGGACGATGGTACGTGGACAAAGCATTACCGATGGGCTGCTCTATGTCATGCGCATTATTTGAGTGCTTTAGCACATTTCTCCAGTGGCTGTTTTCAAAGAGCACGGGTCACCGGCTGGTGACGCATTATCTGGATGATTTCTTTTTTGTGGGCACCTCAGGCTCCACGGAGTGCCAGGTGGCTCTGGAAAGCTTCAAAGACCTGATGAGGGATCTTGGAGTGCCGTTGACGCCTGAGAAGACAATGGGGCCCAGCACGGCTCTTTCCTTTTTGGGTATAGAAATCGATTCCAGGACAATGCAGGTGCGCTTACCAGAAGAGAAAAAGTTAAGGATGTTGGAGCTGCTTAAGGAAATGCTAGCTTGGGACAAGGTCATGGTCAAAGAGATTCAAGTACTGCAGGGTCACCTTAATTTTGCCTGCAGAGTGGTGAGAGTAGGGAGGACTTTTTGTAGAAGGTTAGGTAGGGCACTTATGGGACAGAGACCACCACACCACCATGTGAGACTTTTGGCAGGTGTGAGGGAAGACCTGAGAATGTGGAGAGTCTTTTTGCAGGACTTTAATGGCATCCCGTTGGCGAGGGAGGGGGATTTAGTCTGGGATGTACAGATTTTTTCAGATGCAGCAGGCAGTAAGGGTTTTGGTCTTTTCTGGCAAGGGAGACTGGGTGGGGGGGTAGGAGTATTACATTTTTAATTCTTTCCGCTGGTGGTAGCGGTGACATTGTGGGGGGAACAGCTGGCACACAAGAAAGTGACTTTCAGGATTGATAACTTGGCAGTAGTGGAGATCGTAAACTGTCAATCAGCCAGGGATGAACAGGTTTTGAAGCTGTTGAGAGTGTTTGTTTTGGGATGTTTGCGCCATGACATAGCGTTCAGAGCTTTGCACGTGCCAGGAGTGGACAATGACATAGCGGATGCTTTGTCTCGTTCACAGTGGGGGAGATTCCGTGGGTTAGCCAAGGACGCCGACAGGACCCCGACGCCCATGCCACAGCAGTTGTGGTACGTAGGCAACACAGGATGCTACAACTGGTGGTAGGGTCGCTGGCTCCATCGACGAGGATAGCATACAGCTTAGCGTGGGAAGAATTTTTGCTCTCCAGAGCCCAGCGGAGTTCCAAGTAGAGCATAGGAGAGAGGATGTTGTTCAATTCATACTAGATATGATCGACAGAGGTCTATCTCTAGTTACAATCACGGGGAAACTGGCCGGAATAGCCTTTGTGGGCAAGCTTCTATGGGGCTATGCCCCATCTGTGGGGGAACTAGGCACGCGGATGCTGGAAGTTTCAGCCAGAAAAAGTGGCCAGTAGAATCGGGCTAGGAAGCCTGTGTCTTGGCACCTGCTGGGTAGAGTTTTACAGGCATTGCCAGGTTTGGTCAGAAAAATTTGAGTCGTGTCCATTTTCCACAGTGATGGTGTGGATGTTTTTTGGGGCGTTTCGGGTATCCGAATTGCTGGGGGACAGAAGGGGTGGGGGGATTCTCTGGGAGGATGTGGTGCCACGGGACGACAGGGTTTGCATCTGGCTACGGAAGTCAAAAACGGACCAGAGGGGTTTGGGTAAATGGGTGTCCATGCAGGCTTCTTTCCCCCGGAGCACTTGTCCTTGCATGTGGGAGGCTAAATGGAGGGAGGTTTCCAAGAGGAACGAGGGTTTCGTTTTTGTGCACGCAAAGGGGAGCAGGGTGTCTGCGTTTCAGCTGTTGGCGGTGCTGCGGAAGGCATTGAAAAATTTAGGAATTGATGGTGCAGGTTTTGGGACACATTCGTTTCGAATTGGAGCAGCATCTGAAGCAAATAACAGGGGGTGGGGGTGGGGGGACATCATGCAGCTCGGGAGATGGTCATCTGATTGTTACAAGTGCTATTTGCGCAGTGCAAAGGGGGGGCGCTAAGGCAGTTGGTTCTAGTTCTTCAGTTCATGCAGTTTATCTCGTTACAGGTTCTGTGGCCGGCCCCCTTTCCTGGGAGATGACCATTTGGATAGTGGGGCATTCCTTCATGAAGTGGGCCCAGATTCAAGCCTGCAAAAGTCATTTTGGAGAGAACTTGGGTTTTAATAAAAAGCATTTCAATGTGTGTTGGAAGGGAAAAGGAGGCCACCCTATATTATTGGGCGGCTCTCACCCTATATTATTGGGTGGCTCTTCTCCATCAAATGGCTACTCTACTTATCGTAGATAACGACACTGGAACAGAGCACGGCCCAAAAATACCTACTATCTACGAACTCTCTATTGGGAAGAAAGCTCCTGGGCTTCTACTGAGACAAGTGGAACCAAGTTACTATAAGAAAGTAAGGTTTAAAGTGATTCACAGCGCATGGAATGTATGGAAGCAGGTTTCCAAATTTATGGTAATCCCGAAAGTTAATAGATATACCCCCTGTGGCGCTCATCACTATTATCGTCCCAGGTTAATGATGACATGGGGAAGAAATGGGAAAGGTTAGGGGTAAGAACAATTGGGGACTTTTGTGGTGGGGAGCAAGATTTTCAATTTCCTGTGCTTCAGAAGGTTTTTGATATACCGAGTAACCATTATTTTAAATTTGTTCAGATTAAAAATATCCTTGTTTTAAATACCCCTAAGATCACGCTTGATAAGATTCCACTTTTAGATATCATAACTAGGAAGTCCACCAAAATTAGGAACCTTTATGGCTTACTTCTTGATAAGATTCCAGACGATTTAGAAAAACGGAATTATCTTGGGCATCGAAGCTGGGAAATCCCGATGTGGACATCTATAAGAGCCTCTCTTTAACAGCCAAAATACTTTTATCCTCGAACCTAAAAGCTCAATTGTACAAAACTATTTTTAAATTATATTTTACACCAGCTAAATTGTACACATGGGGGAAAAGGACAGATGATAAGTGCCCTAGATGTGGGTCAGGACCAGCCACCCTGATTCATATGTTCTATGATTGTGATAAACTAACTTTGTTAAAAAAAGGTTTATCAGGGTACTGGGAGGAAATATTTGGCCGTAGATTAGAACTATCCCCTACTCTGTTGATTCTTGGTTATGATGGCTCAAGGGAATTTAGTGTAGAGGAGGAATACTGTCTCTTTTTGGGGACAGCGGTATATAGGATTTTATTAGCAACTAGATGGAAAGATGCTGAACCACCTACCTTCTACATGTGGCTTGCTAGGCTTCTCGGAATTTATAATCAAGAGAGGGCTATCTACGCTAGCAGGGGTAGACGGGCTAGAATTCGGGGGCAGAAGGTTTGGGCACACATCGCCAGTTGGAGCAGAGATGTAAGGGTGGTATAGGCAGGGACTTATAGAGGAGGCCCTTAGTGTTATCAGAGATAGGCTCTAATGAACTGATTCGCTTGTAGATATCTCCAAAATACCGTGCAAGAGAGGTTAGCTGTTCGTTTATAAGATCGAGCTGTTTTAATTTCTGATGAAATGTAAAATCTTAAGACTGCTTTCTTTTTTTTTTTTTTTTTAAACCAACTGCCTTTTAATTAATCTAATTAATTTATTTTAATGTATAAATTGGTTTTATCATTGATTGTTATTTCATATATATGTATTTTTCTGGAAATGCTTAATAAAATAAATTTAAAAAAAAAAAAGGAAGGGAAAAGGAGGCATGCTATGGAAGGAGCTTATTCACTGCTTGAATGGTTTGTTGAGGGCAGGCAGGTGTCCTGATTTCTAGGTTCTTCATTTAGGTGAAAACGATTTAGTTAAAGAAAAAGGGATAGTGTTAATGAGGAGCATGAAACAGGATTTGGCCCTTATCAAGAAGCAGTGGTCCGGTTGTTTAGTCATTAGGACAGAGTTTGTCCCCCGCAGGATGTGGCGGGGTGTGGTTAATCCGGGGGCTGTAGATAGAGCCAGGAGAAAGCTAAATACAGAGATGGTGCGTTTTTGTAGAGAGATGGAGTTTGGCAGGATCACGCACAGGGAAATTCGTTTTGACAGGGCTGAGTTTTTTAGGGGGGATGGTGTGCACCTTTCGCGTCTGGGCATGGATCTGTATCTCTTCGAAATTAGAGAGGTTTTAGCCAGGACTCTGAATGTACAGAAACACTGAGGCAGTTAGTCCCTATAGGCAGGGGGGCAGAAAAAAGGGGAGGCGGCGTAGCCTGCTCTTCTCCCTCTTTTTCCTGGGTGGCGGGGGTTTTAAAAGTTGGTCAGGGTTGGCAGAAGTTTTTGATTAAGTGTTGGAAGTTTGTGAGCAGGGGCAGGGAAAGGATAGGCAGGTAGGCTAAGTTTTAGAGTAGACGTTGGTTAGTTACAGTTGCAGAAAGGCAGGTAGGAGATTTGGGTCATTGGAGGGCATGAATTTTTATCTGCAATACTGTGTAATGTTGTTGGTATGTTAACTGCGGGGTGGGGGAACGGCTGAGGGGATCGTAGGGGCTGTTAGGTTTGAAATTCCCCTTTCCCGTAATGCACTCGTTATGCTATATTAGGTTAGCAATATGTGGCTAAATAGATGCCATTTGTATTTACGTTATGCAACCCACTGAGTTATCCTCGCAACATGTAAGCTTTAGTTAGCTCGCGTGACTCCATTTTGTATTTCGCAATCACTGGAAGACTGCTTGGGCTGTGCTTGTACTAGGCCTTATTCTTCAAATCTGCTTGCCTCAGCAATGCTGTATTTCGTTATTATTTCTCCTTTCTGTTCAAGGCTGTAACCCGACTTGCTAATGAACTGATGTTCTTTCTTTGCATTCCAATCTCAATGTGTAGCTCTGCTCCCACGTTAGGAGATGCTGAGACTCGGCACAGTGGCCTTGGAGTACTGATAGTGCGCCCATCTGGCAGGTGTTAGCTCATCTCTCTGTGCCCCCTTTGTTCATGCCCGGCTCCAGCTGGTAATTTTCCATTTAGAGGCGTGGCTGAAGTCTCCAGAAGGGTTTATTACGTATTAGCGTACCCTGGGGCGTCAGTCCCCTGAGCAGACATCTTAGGGTGAAGGTCTGACTGGGCTCCTCTGCAGAGTATATATCGAATAAAGTAAGTTTGTATTTCTCTACTGTCTGACCGACTCTTCATTTTGGGAAGGCATAGCAGGTGGTTGTGAAAGATCCACGTGGCCTTAGAAGGCCACGTCCTTCAGTTGGCACCCAAACAGGGACCCCACGAAGTGTGGCCCCCTCACCCGTAATCGGGTCGCAGGGGCCAGGGTGGTGTCTGGTCGGTCGGGCGGATCGGGGCCCCATATACTCAAAAACGAGCTTGGTTCTCGCAGCTGCCCCCCCCTTCCGATCGGGCGGATCCTCGGCTAGTGGTCACTGGCTGGGGTCCTGAGAAGGCGAAACCTTGAAGCTGACCGTTTGGTCTGAAGAGTCGGCAGTGGAGAATAATTTGACTCGACCTGTGTGCACCAGGTGAGTGACTTGATTCTTGGGAAAATGGCGCCATTCTTGGTTGACACGAGCCTGTGGGCTGTGTCCTGATGTAGTCTTCGGACTGTCTTGTCTGCAGTTTCTGAACTGCCTTGCTTGAACGGCATGAGTCGACAGGCTGTGTCTTGGTACGGTTTAATAGCGTCTTGGTTTGTACTTGGTGGGTTTGTGGACCCTTGTAAAGGACACAGAGGGTTTGCGAGCAGTCTGACGGACCAATTGGTAATTCGGTTTGCGCATTGAAAAGGTCTGGGGCTGTTCGCAGACAATCTGCCAGGCCAACTGGTAATTGGCGTACATTCAAAAAGGTCTGGGGCTACGGCCTGTCCTCTTGAACTTAGTACGGTCTTTAGACGGCCGTCTTCCTTGTGATGCAGCCTCAGGGCTGACTGGTGATGTGCTCGTGTGTCTGGGTGTTGCGTGGTCTGTGGACTGATGCTGATGACGATGCTGGTAGGATGTGCATTTGAGTGAAGAGCGGCTATGCTTGTGCCTTCCAGAGAGTTGGTTTGGTTTTTGAGTGATTTTGTTACTCTATTTTTTCTGTATTATCATTGTTGGTGTTGTTTGTCCGTTAGGGACAGTGCCTGTGCATTATATTAAGATGCCTTGTTTAAGTAAGTTAAGCTGTTTTGGATGCCGGTGTTGTTCTTCTGATGCTCGATTGGAAGAGAGCCAGCCCGCACCTCCGGAGGGTACCCCAAATTTTGACATATATGTTAAGCATGGTATTGGCCCTATTATGTTTAGCACATTGTGGAATAAATATACGAAGGACAATGCTGAGCTGCAATGGCCACTTACTGGCTCATTTGATGAACAGAAAATACATTTCCTGCAGGATAAATTATTTGCTAAAAGGAGTAGGCAGTCCATGTTTGATTCTTTGAGAGTGTGGCAGAAAGAGGCAAAGCAGCGACGCATACGAGCAGAGAAAGAGGTTCGGAGGAAGCAGACACAAACGATTACGCAAAAGGCGGTAGCCTATGAAAGGGAGAAGACAGAGAAAGTCATGGAGCGTGCAGATAGGAAGTTTCGCTTGCAGACTGACAAAAGTTATGTTGTTAGGGAGGAAGGAGATGAGCTTGTTGAGGAGCTTTTGGACTCTCACCCCCCACCTCCCTATGCACCACAGCGGATATATCCTACGGTCCCCATATCCCCGTCCTCGACCTCTGGGGCTGTTCCCTCAGATGCTTCTGGTACTGCTGCCCCGGCCCCAGCCCCAGCCCCACCTGCTTCTCTGACCTCTGCCCCACTTGCCTCCCTTGTATTCCCACCGGCCACATGAGCGGACACTGTTACTTCCCCCGTCCTGTCTCTTCACTCTCCTGCCCCGTCTCTTGGCTCCACCTCGTCCACTACGCTCCCTTTTACACCTACAACTTTGTCCCCCTATATGATGGTGCCTGTCTCTGCATCCGTTCCTTCCCCTGTGAGTGTACCGCCCCAAACCCCATTGCATACTGAAACGCCTGCAAGTGGATTTCCCGGAGCCAACTGGGCGGCGGCACAAGACCGCATAGAGAAGGTGTTGGTGCACTCTGCTGTGGGTACTGAGGAGAAACAAATGGTGGCGAATCAGGCAGCTCAATGGGCCCGGCACCCGATTTATAGTGTGGAGGATGTGTGGAGTGTTATGAAGGATTATGAGCCCTTCGTTCAGCAGCATGCCCTTAAGCACATGTCCGCCACGCTGATAGCGTTGTGGGTGCAGTGTTTCCAGGGTACTGCACCGCAGATTATTTATGACATATGAGACAGAGTTTATGTCACAGACATGGCCCCGAATGAAGTTTTTAGCAATGTGCCTACACTAGTGGGTCGCCGAGGCAGTCTACTCCAAAAGGTTCCGATGCTAGGGACACAGCACCCCATGAGGGAAGTCCATCCCATTTACCACCCTGAAATACAGGAATTGCGCGACTCTACGGATACCGTAATAAGACCGCGAGTCGATGCTCGGTTTCAGGAGCAATGGATCTATACTCCTTGGAAAAGGAGCGAGGTCCTTTCCCTAAAAAGCCAGTTACTGGACCCAAGAAAAAATCCCACTGCATATTATAAAGAATTGACAGAGGCGGCCTCCTCCACAGTGATGACGTTAGCTGACATAGAGCTATTTTTCAGATTGTTGGTACCGGTAGATATATGGAGACAAGTCCACACGCAGGACCATGCCCTGGAGTTGGGTGGCACATGGGACGAGATTAGAGCGTGGGATAAGGAGCGCAAGCCCGGTGAGAAGCCAAAGGCAGAGTTATTGGCATTACCGGGGCGTATTATCGCCTACATGCACTCACTTATCCCACCGAAGAAGGTGGATTGGGATAAGTTGACTGCGTGTCGTCAGAAGAAGGACGAGAGTGTGTCAGATTTCTTTACCAGATTTGAAG
This sequence comes from Calotriton arnoldi, assembly GCA_963921515.1. Taxonomy (NCBI): domain Eukaryota; kingdom Metazoa; phylum Chordata; class Amphibia; order Caudata; family Salamandridae; genus Calotriton; species Calotriton arnoldi. The sequence goes on from CAWUFW010014616.1 coordinate 47,439, forward strand.
GGGTGTTCCCAAATTTTAGTGGCCAAGACTTGTCTCAGGAGGGTGGTGTCCGTTTGTTCGTGAACAGGTTTGTCACTAACTTACTCCCTGAGGTTGCCACTAGGTGGCAGGCTTCAGAAAGTACCTGGACAACTTCCTCTCCATCAGTCATATTGAGTATGGCGCAGTATTATGAGCATAGAGAGAATGAGGACAAGGACAAGGTAGAGAAGAAGTCGAAGGATTTAAAGACGAGGGTGTTGATGCAGCAAGTTGCGAGAGGAGGAGGTAGAGGACAAGGTTCGGGTTCGGGCCCGCGGCCACCCCGATCTAACAAGGGTGGTGCTTCAGGTGTCCTCGTGGGACCCAACCAATGTGGGTACTGTAAAAAGGAGGGACACTGGCAGAATGAGGGCCCAGAATTGTTGCAGAGAGGTGGGGCTCTGAGAGATCAGGGTTTTGGAGGCAGAGGACGAGGGGGAGGAGGGCGAGGGGGGACGCAGTCAGAGGACGCATCTTACAACAGGCAGAGTGGAAATTATTTTGACGACCCTCGGGGAAGACAGTACTACCACGATGACTACGATATGGATGAAGTGACGGGGTTGTCTCATAGCTAGGACAGCCAGGGGCAGGGCAAGGGACCAGTACCGGTGCCTGTAGATCAGCGTGGACCGTATGTTACTGCAGATTTACAAGGTACCTCCGAGAAATTCCTAGTCGATACAGGGGCTATGAATAGCTCTGTTTCCCGTTCACTGGTCCCGGGGGCAGCTCTGTCTGGCCAAAATAATGTTTTGGTGGGTTTCTCAGGCGTGCCGGTTGTTAGCCCAATTTCCAAGCCTCTTGCTTTGACTATCGATCCCTTTACAGTTGACTCACCATTTCTACTGACGTCCAATTGTGGGGAGAATTTACTAGGACTGGATCTGTTAAAAAGATTGCATGCGACGATGTATTGTTCCCCAGATGGCGTTTACATGACTGTTGGCCCGTGAGTCGCCTATGCCAAACAATGCTTCGCAAAGGATGACTCCCCTCCCTACCGAGTTACTAGTTGTGCCACGCATGTTATGGGCTGCAGGTGATACTGATGTGGGGTTGCTTCAGATCCCGCCCGTCTCTATACAGGTACAGGATAATGCCAGATTGCCCTGAATTCCTCAATACAAGATATCCCAGGCAGGCAAAAAGGCCTTATTGCAAATAATACAGGAATTGATTATGTCTGGGGTGGTTGAAGAGACAGCAGCGAATGTGTGCAATAGCCCTTTTCTTCCTATTCTTAAGAAGGCTCCCTTGGACTGTTCTGTCACCCATCCTGATGTGTACCGCTTTGTTATTGATCTTAGAGCGGTCAATAAAATAGTTGTTCCCCAGTACCCTGTGGTACCTGACATCACCACAATCCTGACCATGATTCCCCCGACAGCAACATTCTTCTCAGTGATAGATTTGAAAAATGCTTTCTTTAGCATACCAATCCATCCAGATAGCCGCTATCTGTTTGGATTTGCAATAGACGGTCGGAGCTTTAGATTCTGTTGTGCTCCACAAGGCTATACAGAAAGCCCCAGTATTTATAGTCAGGCTCTGAAAACACAATTGGATTCTTTACAGCTTCCCTCTGGTAATGTGTTGCTGCAATATGTCGACGATCTTCTAGTGGCCTCAGACACTGAAACAGGCTGTAAAGACGCCACAGTAAAATTACTGCTACATTTGGCACACCACGGACACAAGGTGTCCCTTTCAAAGTTTCAATATTGTCGACAGGAGGTCACCTACTTAGGTCACCTCCTGTCGAAGGAGGGTCGCAGACTAACAGCTGCTATTACTAATATGCCTGTACATAAGACCCAACGCGAGGTACGCACGTTTCTGGGGATAACTTCGTATTGTCATCACTGGATCCCAAATTTTTCCTTACTAACAAAACCCCTTCTTTACCTCACTACCAAAGACGTGCATGAGCCTTTGCCTTGGACACCTGCATGCCAGAAAGCTTTTGAACAATTAAAGACTGCGCTTTGCTCTGCTCCTGTACTTGGTACTCCTGACTACCAGAAGCCTTTTGTGCTCTATGTACATGAGGCGGACGGTTGCGCGCTTTCTGTCCTAACACAGGGTTTCGGTGGTAAGCAGAGACCCTGCGCTTACTTCTCTGCCATTTTGGATAATGTCGCCAGAGCGCTCCCAAGCTGTGTGAGGGCTGCCACCGCGGCAGCGGTATCTATCAGACAATCGGCAGGGCTCGTTCTTGATACTGACCTCACAGTTATGGTGCCTCATGCTGTGGACACGCTTTTGAACAAGACAAAGACGCAGCACCTCACCAGTGCGCGTCTCACTGGATATGAACTAACATTATTTGCTCCGCACATTACCATTAAAAGATGCGCTACTTTGAACCCAGCCACGTTACTACCCCTCCCTTCGGAAGAAAAGGCCAATGATGTCCATGATTGTTTATTTCGGACTGAGGAAGAAACGAAGGGACGAGTAGACCTGACTGATGTTCCCTTACCTGAACCCCAAGGGGAACTATATGTTGATAGCTCTTGTTTCAAACTGCCTGATGGCACTACTACTGCAGTCTATGCAATAACCACATTACATACCATAGTTGAGACATCCCGTATTCCATACCAGTCGGCCCAAGCTGCAGAGTTAGTCGCCCTTCTGAGGGCCTGTGAACTGAGTGAAGGGCTGGCTGTTAATGTTTACACTGACAGCCAGTACGCTTTCGGGGTGGCACATAATTTTGGGCGCCTCTGGGCAGAGAGAGGGTTCTTGACATCCCATGGGCAATGGATACAGCATGGTCCCCTAATACTTAGGTTATTGTCAGCATTGACACTCCCGGACAAGTTGGCTATAATCAAGTGCAGCGCACACAAGGCTGTTGTAGATGATGTTGGAAGGGGTAATGCCTTTGCGGACCAAACAGCTAAGTAGACAGCTAGATCGAAGATGAATAAGATGTTTGTGGCAGGTCCTGCTAGATGGGTTCCAGACAATGGGATGTTTGAGGATACAGTGGAAAGTGTGAATGAAATACAGAGAGAAGCTACTTTAGATGAACTGGAGATTTGGGAGGAGAGGACAGGGTGTTTGGACGAGGATGGGTGTTGGACCGATTTGTCAGGGAAGCAGAGATGGTTGTTGCCAAATGCGTTTGTCCTCCCTGTAGTCTCCATGGCTCATGGCCCGGCGCACATTAGTGCCAAAGGAATATGCAAGCTACTAGACCCAGTATGGCAGAATGAGAATATCCCTAAGGTTGCCGCACATTTGGTAAAGCACTGTATTGGGGCATATTACCTAGGATTTGCAATAATTATCGCAAAGCGCGCTTAGCGCTGTTTTTTTTATCGCCGGCTATCGCTGGATTTCATCGTGGAGATAACGCGTTATCAACGCTTATCTCCAAGGCGATAAAAAATCCAGCGATAGCGGCGAAACCCAGCAATAGCGCGAGAAATCCAGTGATAAAATCACCGCGCTAATGAAAAGCTCGCTAATAGGCAGGTGAGGACTTAACCTTACAATCCACCTCCCAATGACAAGAATGGTTAAGTCAAGTTTTTAGCAGGTGTTAAATTCCAGCGATAATCGCGGTTAGCGCAACTTTTTTTATCGCTTCGCGGGTATTGCTAATAGGGGGAAGTTGTGTTTGCGACTGTTTCCAGCCGCTTTTAGTTGGGAACGCCTACTTTGCATGTCATTAGCGATAATTATCGCTGACATGCTAAGCGGCACCAAAACGGTCGCTTTTGCCATAAAGCTGTCGCTAACAGCTGTTAGCGACAGCTTGCTAATAGGGCGATAGAAATATCGCCGCTTTAGCGGCAAAAAGTGCCGCTAAAGTGGCGATACCGCCCTTGCTAATATGCCCCTGTATTATTTGCCTAAAGCACAATCCTGGGAAGGGCACCCCTACACCTTCTGGTAATTTTGCACCGCCTTCCTTCCCTTTCGAGGTTCTCCAAATAGACTTCATCGAAATGGAGCGAGTGAATAACTTGAAATATGTACTAGTGGTAGTTTGTGCATTCAGTAAATGGATCGAGGCCTACCCAACCAAAGAGAATACGGCCATGGCAACGGCAAAAGCACTTTTAAAAGAGTACTTCCCAGGCTACGGATTGCCACGTGTGATCTGGAGTGACAATGGGAGCCACTTCAATGCCAAAGTCATTGATCTGGTGTGTAAGGGCTTACAAATCACGCAGAAATTTCATGCAGCGAACCACCCCCAATCAGCAGGCCTTGTTGAAAAGTACAATGGTACTCTCAAACTGAAGTTAGCAAAGATTCATGAAAGTACAGGATTGCAATGGCCAGATGCGTTGCCTTTAGCATTGTTGTCCACAAGGGTGACAGCGCATTCTAGGAAAGGGCTGTCACCCTATGAGGTCGTCTTCGGACGCCCTGCCAATGTCTGGGGCGTCCCAAGACCCAAGCGTTTTTCTGAGATAGAGTACCCTCTTTTGATTGACTATTTGTATGCCTTGTCTAAAGATCTCCGTTCTCTTCACCAACAGATACACGCCGCCCTACAACCAGTGCCAGAGGGCCCCGGGCACCAGATCCAGCCCGGGGATTTTGTTATGGTTCAGAAGTTCCAGCGCAAAACTTGTTTGGAGCCGAGGTGGAAGGGGCCTGCCCAGGTGCTTTTGGCCACCCGCAGTGCAGTAAAGATCGACGGCCGAAAGCACTGGGCCCATGCCTCCCACATGAAGAGGGTGCCCCTTCCGCTTCCATACGATGCCTGGGTGCGAGACGGGTTCGCTGAGCAGGAAGGGGAGCTGGTTCCCCGCTTCATCCCTTTTTCTGACGCCCGGCTGAGAGGAGCGCAGACAGACAAGGAGAGTGACGAGGCCTTATTTGAGGCGATTCCCCCTGAGATAAGGGCCGCCCCGGATACTCCAGCTTCTGGGGTACAACAACCTGAGTCCCGATCCCCAGCTGAATCTGAGTTCTTGCCCCTGTTTGTGAATGACGAGGAGCCTGGGCATACCAGGTACAATCTGCGGCCCCGACGGAAGGACAGTGCGCCAGCAGGGCAATCCAGGAGTTAGGGAAGGACTTGAGCTTAGGGTAAAGGTGCTGTGCCTCTGGTGCCTACTTTAGACTAGAGTGAAGAACACTGGTGCACTGCCCTGGACACTGGACAGGATCGTTGAGGGTATTTGCCCAGGAGGGAGGATGCCCTATCCTGAAAGAAGAAGGATTTGTTTTCTGGTAAGGGCCGCAATTGTTTTCCAGTAAGAGCTGCGATCGTGCAGCTCCACTGTGGGAGTGTTTGATGAACAATAGGAGCCTGCCTGTGAGGCTCATAACGGACACAGGAAAGAAGAAATACCCCTCTGGCCGGTTGTATTGTGCCTCCAATTCCTAAAAGCATTTTCTAAAAATGTATCCCTTTGGTCGTCCCATTCCTGACGAGGAGCAGCCCTTTGCAGCTCCACGTCCCACTCCACATGGTCCCGTTTGGTCCTCCTGGTCCCCCAAGACTAAAATAGTGTTTGTGGTAATAATTTTGCTCTCTCTGATATTTGTATTTGGGGTAATGTCGCGTCATCGGCAGCAGATGCTGCGTGTACATACCCGACAGTGCTCCGACCGTATATTCTGCCATACAGAAATTACACAGACTCGCCTCAGAGGTCCACCAAGACAATGGTTCATGGTCCCTTACAGGGTGGCTCTGGGGTCTGCTGGCTTCATGGGGTTGGAAGATATTTCTTGTCCTGATAGCTATCGCAGGGGTCATCTTTACCTGTTGTTTATGCATCAATTGTCTCCCAGCCTGTTGTACGTATTGTGTGAGTAAACTCACCCCCAGCATTACGCTCCCCAAACAGGATAATAAGTACTCCCCCATGATGATGCAAGAAATTCAGTCAATTATGTTGATAGACGAAGGAATATTTGACTACTAAATAGCGTTTCTTTCATACTCATGTTTGCTGTGTTTTCATTTTGCAATATGAATGACTATGTAATTTTCCCTTTCCCACTTAGAATTGTAAAGACCCTGCCGGATAGCAATAAAGCTTTTAGCCACATATGCTAAAAGGAGGGTCTGTTAGGTTTGAAATTCCCCTTTCCCGTAATGCACTCGTTATGCTATATTAGGTTAGCAATATGTGGCTAAATAGACGCCATTTGTATTTATGTTATGCAACCCACTGAGTTATCCTCGCAACATGTAAGCTTTAGTTAGCTCGCATGACTCCATTTTGTATTTCGCAATCACTGGAAGACTGCTTGGGCTGTGCTTGTACTAGGCCTTATTCTTCAAATCTGCTTGCCTCAGCAACGCTGTATTTCGTTATTATTTCTCCTTTCTGTTCAAGGCTGTAACCCGACTTGCTAATGAACTGATGTTCTTTCTTTACATTCCAATCTCAATGTGTAGCTCTGCTTCCACGTTAGGAGATGCTGAGACTCGGCACAGTGGTCTTGGAGTACTGATAGTGCGCCCATCTGGCAGGTGTTAGCTCATCTCTCTGTGCCCCCTTTGTTCATGCCCGGCTCAAGCCGGTAATTTTCCATTTAGAGGCGTAGCCGAAGTCTCTAGAAGGGTTTATTATGTATTAGCGTACCCTGGGGCATCAGTCCCCTCGGCAGACATCTTAGGGTGAAGGTCTGACCGGGCTCCTCTGCAAAGTATATATCGAATAAAGTAAGTTTGTATTTCTCTACTGTCTGACTGACTCTTCATTTTAGGAAGGCATAGCAGGTGGTTGTGAAAGACCTGCGTGGCCTTAGAGGGCCACGTCCTTCAGGGTGGGGGGATCAGGGGGTCAGTTATTTGATGTATAGTGAGGTTTTAGTTTTGTAAGGCAGTTGCCAGTGTTTTTATGTGATATGCACCTGTTTCAATAAAGCAGCCTTTACACACACAAATTTGGTCTCGGTTTGGCTTGCTCCCCTCCCTCCCAAGCTCCTACAGTTTCCCAGACCTGTGAGAAAGTCGTCTCGCAGAATGGAAGGCGAGCGCCATTGGCAGAACACATAGCTTTTTCAAGGTTCTTTCTATTTCCATTGGGCCACCTGCCTCTGCTCGCGTTTTGAGACTGGATAATAGAAAGACCATTCACTACGGAGTCTCAGAAGGCCACTTTCAATTTCTCATGTTTAGTGTCAATGTAATGTCTCCATGAAGAGCTATATTGCTATTTGGTGTTATGTATTATGCTATATGTTATGTTTTGTGCAGCGGCCTCTTAGTACAAGCTAGAACTGTACAAAACAATTAAGTTATGGCTTTTTATGTTATGGCTCGCTTGTGTTTATTTTAGTGGTCGACGGTCTTCGGGGAACGGCGATGGTTACAAGGTGGCTTGATTTCTTTCTCGCTGAGCATGGCAGGGAGACGTGAGCAGCGCTCACCTCTCCTGGCGAGGCTGAAATGCGCTGAAGTCCGTTCATAGGTCACTCGGGTACATGGGGAAATTGTACGCACACCAGACCGTGCGGCGGTCATTATTACCTAGCAGGCAGTGGGGCGATGGGCCTACGTGGCTGTGGCACGGAATCCATGGTAAGTGCCGACAACGAGCAGAGCGAATTGGAGAAGGTGAGGGTGCTGCAGCTCCGTACATGTAATACAGCACTTCGCGGCTGGCTGGCACAGGATGGGAGTCTAAATACAGCATAGGTTTCGCCTTTCTAAAAACCAGACGGGAGGGGTGGCCATCACACGCTGTAGCAGTGTGATGGCCAACAAAGGTGTTCTCTTAGTGAAATCACCAGGGATGGCACTAAGAGCACAAAGGAGGGACATTGACACACATGCACCAATTACAAGCCAGCATTTCTGAATGCCACAGATAACAGCCAATGGCAAATGGTGGGTGTGACAAAAGCACACAGAAGAGATACACCAGGTCTTGCAGACAGCGCAAGCGCTGTCGAGGCTCGACCTAAAAATGGCTACATCAAAAAGACAAAGAATGTAGGGCATGATATGCCAAGTTTTATGCCAACGAAGTTAGTCTTTTCTGCCACATAATTTAGTCCTCAACTACCACATAATTCCGTCCTTCTGCTAATGGAGTACTCAGCTTGGGATTGCAAAGGGTGCACCTGTTTTAGTTGAGCAAATGCTCCATAGCTGCTATTTTGCATCAATGCACCACATCTTCATTTGACTGTGTGTTAGAAAAACATGCTTATGTTGTATGCTGGCCATTAGCCACAGTCAGTGTTGGGGACAGCAATCTACCAGCTAAATCGGAATGCATAAGCTAAAGCAGCCTGGGCAGGCTAATAAAGTGACAGACGCTAGCAGTCAATGGCAGAATCCACGAGGTAAAATGTTAATGAACTGCACAGCAGAAAGTTATTGTTATACAAATTGGAAATTGAGTTATTGGTGAATGTAGGGGTTGTGACCGTTCCTTAAATCTCCTTGGATGATAACCTACCTAGCACAGTCTTTAGGTCTAGCTAAAGGTAGCTTTAGTTTTAAATTTTAGTTTTATAAGACGCCTCATGCTATTAATGCTTTACAAAATACAGTACAGAGAACTTGGGCTTTGGGTCAGCCCGCTTCAGCCATTGTCATTCACGTTTTTATGCTTTGCCAGTGCTTGTATAGGCTGTCCATCATACCCATGGCCTTTCAAGGATGGTTACTCTGTTCCATTTGTGTTCTCATTAGGTTTGGTGATGAGGCATAGAGGACGTTTGTTAGAAAACAAGTGTGGGATGAGAGCTAGAGCGTGTTCTAGGACATTGGCTCTTAACCTGTGGTCCAAGGCTCCCAGTAGTCCACGAGGCCAACTCAGGGGGTCCCCAACTGTTTTACAAAATTAAATATTAAAGTTAATCAATTAAAATTAATATAACATTTACAAATAAAGAAGCAAAATTGAAAATTTGACAACTTTTTCTATATTTGATTGTGAATTACACAAAATATTTCATTATTATTGTACTGTTCACTAATCACCCTTGTACATTCATTTGTTTTTGTCTGCTATTATGATAACATGTTGTATTTACAGCATTTTTTTGGTCACAAGGTAAATTCCTGCTCCCACATAGCCTTCTCTAAAGATGCAACAAAAATATGGTCCCTTTGTCAAGAGTATCTACCATGGAATATTTTATGGTTTACACCATTTAGGTTCATTACTTACAACACAATCTACATCTTCTGACTCCTTTACATACCACTCTCTTAAGGGTACAGCTTAGCTCTCTTAACGCTGTCTGTTCAGCAAGGAGGGGGTCTTCTTTCTATTCTCTAATGTTGTAGAGCAAGGTGTTGCTACATTATATGATTTTCAATCTGGGACAGCTGTTGGCACAACAGACAATCAACTATTACGAAACGAATCCCCCCTGAACAAAAGCCAGAGCTATTAGCTTTGCTAATGTTTGTTCTATAGGACTATGTTAGCCCTTCATAAAACTCTATTTTAATAAATAAATTGCCACAGAGAGGGCATTTTATTTCAAGGTCATAATAGAGAAAGAGCCCTCCCTCTTTAATAATTACACCACACCCGCCTTCCAGAATGCTCTTAGGTTAGCCTCGTATTATTTTCCATAATACCTTATGATACATGTGTTTCAGATGATGCACAGATGATAAAATTCAAAAAGCGACACATGATGCATGCTTTGAAGAATATTGATGGCTTCTGCCCTGACTCATCATAACACTAAAGCAGGCAGCCATGCAGGGGATAAATGCAATAGACACATTACCTTTCCCTCTCAGTGGCTGGATCCATTTCAGGAAGCTCAAGTGTAAAAATCAGCTCAGAGAGAAGGCAGTCAATCAGAGACTCTAATGAGTACTGTCTGGTTTAGCAGCCATAAAAGGACACAGTCAGATAGTGTAAAAAAAGACATCCACTGAGCCAGAGAGAGGAATCTTATATTGAAGCCATATTTCTGCTTATGTGTCTGCATAATGCTTTTCCTCTCTCACTTACTATCTCTGCCTATCTATCTCATATTACAGTTAATTAAACATTATTGAAATGCAAGAGTTACCTTGAAGCAACTCAGAAAATTATGAGCTTCTACAGTTTGTGAAATCCTCGAACAATGTTGCGATAAAGTATGGAAGAAATTATTAGTGCTCCAGTAATACTCCCAATAACCCAAGGGGTTGTGGGTGGTGATGGGGTAAATCAACAGGGATTTTGAGTAGGACTATGAGGGTGCACTAAGAAATGAGGAGTTATGGAGGAACTGGTCATTTGTTGTCCAATTCACTGGTAATTCCTCATTTTCACCTGGAAATATTGGCTGCTTTCGGGAGCTGAAATCCTTGGATGATACAAAATGGATCCACATTGCACACGCACACCATATGATTCTTATTAGGTTTAAGGAAATTGGCCATTAGTTGTGTGGTCTGCACAAGCAATGGGTTCATATTTGCCCTCCACTGGGAACCAGACACCTCATTGTAGCGCTTAATTCTCTCAAGGTAGCGGAGCATAGCAATACTCAAAAGCGGTGGTATGTGCTAGTGATATCCATTCACTGGCATACAAAAATAACACTCAATAAATGATTGTCCAGTCTGTGCTTTTGCTTTAGAAAAGTACATTTATTAAACACACTACTCAATACTATGCAGTAATTTACAAATACACATAAGACTGATGGAATACCTTTGATGACATCGAGTAATCACCTCTGACCAGATCAGGTCAGTACATTGACTTGGTCAAAGGTCCAAGAGCAACAAACCACATGTCAGAAATCATCATTTTAGAAGTAAATGCAATAATTAATATAACCATATGTGAATGCACTTATTAATGATAATAAAGGATATACACTGTGATCACTGAGGTGCTGTCAACATCATTATTTCGAAAAAGCAATTACAAAAAAATAATAAATATGCATTTCTCATGGGTTGGTATGCTTTTTATAAACTTGCAGCCTGGCAGTTTGGGCTGGACTGTTCCTAAGAGGAGCAGGGTCAAAACTGATTGCATATGTATGGGTCCAAACTGAGGTGGCATGGTGGGCAAAAAACGATGGATTGGGATGTGGCCCTGAGTGATTGCCAGTGGCTGAGATAAATTCAAGCATTTCACCCATCACCTTGTTGTTTTTACCTTTGCCGCCCTAAGTGCTCTGGGTATGCCCAGATGTGTTCCGGGCTCACTGTGCCACTGGAACCAAGATATACCTGGCTGAAAAGCCCTAACTAGGGTGAAACCGGACCTAGTTTGCTTGTGTTCTGGATTAGGGAGTACCTGGCCTGGCAGCTTAGGCTGGACTGTTCTCATGAGGAGCAGGGTGAAGACTGATTTGCGTGTGGATGGCTCCAAACTTTATTGGCATGGTGGGTAAAAAATGATGGATTGGGATGCGGCCCAAGCAATTGCCAGTGGCTGAGATTAATTTAAGCATTACACCCATCACCTTGTTGTTTCTGCATTTGCTGCCTTAAGTGAGCCGGGTATGACCAGACGTAGGTCCCTAGCTCACTGGTCCACTGGAACCAAGCTATACCTGGCTGAAAAGCCCTAACTAGGGTGAAACAGGACCTAGTTTGCTTGTGTTCTGGATGAGAGAGGACCTGGCCTGGCAGTTTGGGCTGGACTGTTCTCAAGAGGAGCAGGGTCAAGACTGATTTGCGTATGAATGGATCCAAACTTGAGTGGCATGGTGGGCAAAAAACGATGGATTGGGATGCGGCCCAAGCGATTGCCAGTGGCTGAGATTAATTCAAGCATTTCACCCATCACCTTGATGTTTCTGCATTTGCCGCCTTAAGTGAGCCAGGTATGCCCAGATGTAGGTCCCGAGCTCACTGGTCCACTGGAACCAAGATATACCTGGGTAAAGAGCCCTGACTAGGGCGAAACTGGTCCTAGGTTGCTTGTGTCCTGGTTCAGGGAGGGTCTGGCCTGGCAGTTCGAGCTGGACTGCTCTCATGAGGAGAAGGGTCAAGACTGATTTGCATATGGATGGGTCCAAACTGAGGTGGCATGGTGTTAAAAAAACAATGGATTGGGATTCGACCCTGAACCATTGTCTGTGGCTGAGATTAATTCAAGCATTCTTTCCATCACCTTATTGTTTTTGCATTTTATAAACTTGCAGCATAGAAAACACAATTTTCAAAGTAGCTGCTAGAGAACATCACATTTTGTTCACAAAACTTGTAAGCATCAACTTGGCCCCTAAAGGGTGCTGTACTCCTAACTGTAGAGCATATGCTCCAGCCTTAGGAATGCTCAAAAGCTTGCAGGAAATCCTGGTTGATCATCCTCTTTTTGGGCCCTGCAGACTTAGGGTCAGTACTTGTAAAGTAGAAATCCAGAAGGTAAATATATATAAAAGAGTTTAATGGAGGAGAGGCACAGTACAGCATGCACAGCAACCAAAAGTAGTAGCTGTCTAATACCAACGCTCTGGAACATAGAACTAAAGGCGTGCACGCAGGCACAATGTTCCATATTCCAGGCAGGGAGTGGAAGGGGACAGGGAGGGGAAAAGTAAGATGTGAGATGCAACACATCTCACCCTTAACACAGAGAAAGCAAACTGAAAAAACAAAAGAAGAAATATAACAATCAAGACAAATACCTGGCAGGTACACACCTGGGACGGTCATTACTCTTAACCCCAGATGCCACAGAAGTGGTGGTGTGATAAGAGTTACCATTGGAATTAGGAAAGTTGAACAACAATGAACCTTCATCATTATCAGCAATGAGATCTAATTGCTTATATTTAGCAACTCTCCTTACATTCCATACTCTACCATCCTGAGTAATGACACTGTTCTTACAAACTTTAACTATTTTAATAGGATGACCAAATTTGGAAGAGCCCTTCACCAAGAAACCAGGGGGCATATTAGCAAGAAGAGGCGATAATCATCGCTAACCCTGCTTAGCGTGATTTTTTTTATCGCCGGCTATCGCTGGAATATATCGCCACGCTAACGCTGTATTAGCAACGATTAGCGCTATGGCGATGAATATTCCAGCGATAGCGGGGAAATGGGCCAACATCGCTGAAAAACCAGCGATGTTGCATGGAGAAGGGAGAACACCTTGCTGATACGACCCTGTGGTCGTATCAGCATAATCCACCCCCATGTTAGGTATGGCTAACACCTGCTAATTGCAGGTGTTAAATAAATGGCGATGACCCGGTTAGCGCGACTTTTCACGTCGCTAACTGGGGCCATGGCCACCTTGCTAATAGGCGATAGGCCTGTTAGCGAGTGTTTCCCAGGTTTGTTCGTCAGGAACGCCCACTTTGCATGTCATTAGCGATAAATATCGCTGACATGCAAAGCGGTAAAAAAACGGACGCTAATGCCCGCAAACTGTCTCTAACTGCTGTTAGAGACAGTTTGCTGATAGGGCGATATGAATATCGCCGCTTTAGCGGCAAAAAGTGCCGCTAAAGCGGCGATAGTGCCCTTGCTAATATGCCCCCAGGTTTTTTGATCCTGACCCAATCTCCAACAACAAAAGCAGGAACTTTAACATTCATTTTGGAGTCAAACAGCATTTTCATCCTGTCTTGTTTGCTCTCCACTTGTTTGGCAACTAGACTCAGATCAACACAGTCATCCTTCTTAATAGACCTTTTGATCCACCATGGACAAATTTCCGAAGTGGGTTCCCTGCCTTTCAAAACCCTGAAAGGACTAACCCCAGTTACAGAATGGGGAGTGATGCGATACATCCACAACTTCCTTCTTATAACATCCTTCCAAGACTCATTGGACTTACTAGCTGATTGTATGCCATCTTTAAGAACACGGTTAAACCGTTCCACCTGGCCATTTTCCCTCGGTTCATAAAGGGATGTAGTCATATGTTTGATATTACACATACCAAGAAACTCTTGCAACTCTTGTGACGTGAGTTGCACCCCATTGTCCGTGACAAGAACCTCGGGGACCCTCACGTGCAAAAACTTCCTTAAAAATGTGATGATAACTTGAGTAGTAGCATTAGCTACAAACTTAACCTCCGGCTACTTAGAGTGATAGTCCACCATGACCAAAGCATACCGGGCATTGGAAGGTAAAAGTTTAAAAGGACCTGAAATGTCAAAAGCCACTTTTTGCCAGGGATGCTCAGGCCAAGGGACTGGTTTAAGGGGGCAGAGGAAACGTGAAGCATTTTATCACTGCTGATGCACTCAGAACATTCTCTAACGGCCCTATCCACCATTTTGTCAAGTCCAGGCCACCAGAAATTGGCACGGATAAGCCGTTTCATAGAAGACATGCACAGGTGAGCTTGGTGGGCAAGAACTAAGATTTTGTTCTGCATGGAAACAGGAGCAATCATTTTTCCACCTTTGAAAAGTAAATTACCAAGGTTTTCGATCTCAGCAGAAACACGGCAAAAAGGAGCAACTTCAGCAGTGGCAGATCTTTCTTTGGGCCAGCCATCTCTCAAACATTCCATGATTTTTTGACATACAACATCATTATTCATCTCTGTCATCCACTCTGCTTCAGACAAACCAGAAAATTCATGAGAAACAAAATCCTTGACGGTGGCAACACAGTCCACATCTACTTCATCACGGGACACACACTCATCAGAACACGGTAATCTAGAAAGAAAATCCGCCGTGACATTACTTCTGCCCGGGACATACAGCACTTCAAAATCGTATTCTTGTAGTCTAGATGTAAGACGAGCTATGCGAGCAGTGGAGTTCCACCCCCCCCTGGAGATAATATACCAACCAAGGGCTTATGATCGGTTCTGAGCGTAAATCTGTTTCCCCACACAAAATTGAGAAAATGTTCAAAGGCCCAGATGCATGCCAACAACTCTCTCTCTATCACTGCGTATCTCCTCTCAGTAGCAGAAAGTGTCCTAGAAGCAAAAGCTACACACCACTCTTCTTTTCCTGAACGCTGGCTAAGCACACCACCAAGCCCATAAAGACTGGCATCCACAGTGATAATGCACTTCTTATCAAGGCAAAAGGATTTAAGAGTGGGTGCATTGACAATCTCATTTTTGATCTGTCTGAAAGCTGTCTCTTGTCTATCTGACCAGATAAATTCACTAGACTTTCTAGTTAACTCTCTGAGAGGCTCCATCTTGGTAGCAAAATTCTGTATAAATGTACTGTAGTACTCGCAAAGGCCCGCAAAAGAAAGACGTTTCTCCTTATTGTCAGGAGCAGGTGCATTGATAATAGCATCAACCAAGGATTTCTTGGGGACTACACCATCACTGGAGAATGTATGGCCTAAGTACTCAATGGACTTACAAAAAAAATTACATTTGCTTGCTTTAAGCGTTAAACCACAGTCACCTAATCTAAGACAAACATCTTTTAAATGAAGGAAATGGTCCTCCTCATTTTTAGAGAAAACTAGGATATCATCCTGAAAGCATTTCACGAAATTGCTGACATCTTTAAAAATGTGGTACATGGCCCTCTGAAAAACAGAAGCGGCCGACGCAAGGCCAAAAGGCATCCTTTTGAACTGAAAAAGACCATGGGGTGTAATGAAAGCAGTATAATGTTTGGAATCTTCCGTGAGTTGAATTTGATGGTAGGCCGACCGAAGGTCAAGAGTGGAAAATATGCAAGCACCATCCAACATACATATCATCTCGTTAATATTAGGGAGAGGATGGCAATCCACAACCAAATTAGCATTCAACGCCCTCAAATCAACACATAACCTAATGCTTTTGTCAGGTTTTTGTGCTAAAACTATGGGAGAAACCCACTCAGAGGACTCAATTTCCTCTATAATGTCACTCTCAATCATCTCATCCAACATGTTCTTTAACTCAGTTCTGATGCTAATAGGAACTCCTCTTAACTTTTGTTTTATAGGTACAGAACCTTCTCTGACCTTGATCCTATGGCGGAAACCAACAAGCTTGCCAAGATCATTAGAGAAAACTTTTGGAAACAAAACAGCGAAATCAGAACTGGCAGAAGATAAAGCAAGGACAGAAACAGGTTCTTTGTTCCTGGGATTCAACACAATACCTAATTTGGCCTGATCACGCCAGCCCAAGACATTAACACCCTTGAAGGCAACATACAATTTGATGGTGGTGGAATTTCCCATGAATTCAATAAATACCTCCTTGAAACCTAAAAATCAATATTGGAGCCATCAAAATTCTGTGCAACAATGTCAGGCTTGGACAATACATTGATATCCAATAAATCTCCCAAGGATTCTAAACAATATTTTTTTGTGATTATTGTCCAGGGCGATCCTGAGTCAGCCATCAGTTCTAACTCCCTCCCCATGATGCATACTCTACACTTAGGGGAACAAATTTTATCAGGATCAGAGATGTCAAATGAATCCAGAATAGAAACAACAATGCCAGATTCACACTCTTCCTGGGAATGGTCACAAGTAGGAAAGTCACTAGAAACACAAGAAACTTTCCCTTTGGAGAACTTGGAAGGAGGCGGAACAAACTTCTTGGAGTTGGGAGCACCCTCATAGTATTCTTACACATTTTAGAAAAATGCCCCAAACGTCCGCACTTCACCACACTTTTTGCCAACCGCAGGACAACCTGAAAAGGAAGCTATGTGGTCAGGGTTACTACATCTATAACAATAAAATTGTTTGGTAGTGACATCGTTTTTATGATTAAAATAATCCTTAGAAGTACTAGGTTTGACAGTGTTGACCTCGGTAGATATAGAGGATTTAGTTTCTCTGCTAAGAGATTTCATCCACTTATCGGATTGCTCTAATGCCTTGGCAGTGCTAATGGCCGTCTCCAAATTGGGGTCCCCCATAATCCACAGTTGCTCCTGTACCTTCTTACTCTTCACATGAACGATGATTTGATCCCTGATCATCTCATCAGTTATCAAACCAAAGTTACAATGTAAAGATAAAGCACGTAGAGCAGTGAGAAACTCATCAAAGGTCTCACCCTCTTCTTGAGCCCTCGTATAAAATTTGAATCTGTTAAGAGCAACACTTGTCGTAGGTTTAAATCTACCCTCCATACGCAAAATAGCCTCATCATATACATTGTGATCGCCACCCGACCTAACGGGAGGTAGAGTCCTGTAAACCAGTTGTCCTTCGGAACCTAAACAGTGAAGAAATATGTTCTTTTTCCTTTCAGCCGACATACGTTCTCCATCAATAGCCTTTAGGTAAGTAATAAATTCTTCTTTCCATCTGGTCCATGGAATAGGTGGTTCTCCTTTGATCTGCAAGAATTAAGATGGTGGATCGAACTGCATAATTAAAAAATATATATGCAGGAGACTAGAACACAGAAGGAGTAAAAATATGTGTCTGCAGCTAGGAGAAAACAAGTTGTCAACATGCAAAATAAAGTGAACAATAAATAAATGGAGTACAAGGTGTGCCTGTCACCGAAAACAAACAGGCTGTGAAGTAAATAACATTACATGCAGCAGTTAACTTGCAAAAAAAATGCAATGACGAATGAACAACAAATGATCCTGCACAAGTTGTCAACTGAAGATAGGCTGTGAAGGAACAAAACAACAGCCAGCAGTAAAGGTGTGCCTGTCACAATAAGCAGCCAGCAGACAGGTTGCAAAACATGCGATGACAAAAGAACAACCAGTGAACAAAGAACAGCAAGCAGTAAGGTGTGCCTGTCACCGAAAGTAAACAGGCTTGCCTACCTGTAGATATACCGCTGTGAATACAGCAGCAGCGTGTAGAAGATACAATCTCCAAATGAAACGTAGTCAAATGCTGCAAAATGTGCTAAATAAGCTTTAGCGTAATAAAGGTGTGCCTGTCACCGGAAGTAAACAGGCTTGCCTACCTGTATGTATATACCGCTGTGAATACAGCAGCAGCGTGTGCAAGTGCCAATAAAGCTTTAGCGCGAAAGAAAGCTAAACTGGAATACCGCGGAGTACGGTATCACTGCAGGTAATGATCCCAAACAACCAAAATGGCCGCTACAAATGTGAAACAGCGTGATGAAGTTTAGGCGTCCTGATGACAATCACGTCCTTCCGTAACGAAATGTTGATGAGAGGCAATGACGTAGTGGCAGCAGTGATGGCAGGGCAGCGGAGCTGAACGTCACAGTAAGTATCCAGGCAACATACAAGTGCCAAGATGGAGATGACGGTTGGTGCCTCCAAAATCTGCCAAACAGGTCAAAATGCGCCAGAACAACACCAGATGAGCTAGAGAGGTGCGGTTGGCGCCTCGAGGAGCAGGAAAAGCGCCGGCAGCACCGAGACGGGTTCCAGCAGCAACAGAAACCACAGAAGAGAAGATGGGTCCGTAAAATCTCCGCAGCGCCTGTGCCTTGGATGGAGAAGTAGCCAACGGAGAATAGAACCACTCGTCGCCAATTTGTAAAGTAGAAATCCAGAAGGTAAATATATATAAAAGAGTTTAATGGAGGAGAGGCACAGTACAGCATGCACAGCAACCAAAAGTAGTAACTGTCTAATACCAACGCTCTGGAACATAGAACTAAAGGCGTGCATGCAGGCACAATGTTCCATATTCCAGGCAGGGAGTGGAAGGGGACAGGGAGGGGAAAAGTAAGATGTGAGATGCTACAGTAGTGCTTAAATCCGTTGAGGGTAGGCTGCACCACTTCTGCTGCTCCCCTGCAGTCTTATCGGCATCGTTGGTGGTGGCTCGCCATCCTGGGACCACCACGAGGGTACAAAAAGTGCAAATTCCTTGAGCCCCCAGGGCATTATGGGGCGTTCCCTCAGGAGCAGTGAATTTCCAATGAGTGGCTCTCCCGCTGCGCTGGGGAAAGCCACTGCCTTTCGTTTTTTTCCCGCCATGCAGCCTTTTAATTTCTTTGGGGGTGCTGAGTACCACTGGGTGCTGGGTCCCACCAGGCATTGCCCATGATGGGGTGCACTCCAGGGAGCCAACCCATTGGTTCCCCCGCCGGCTACCATTGCATGCAGCACTCTTCCATGCTGCTGCGGGGGCTGGCAGATCTCCTCTGTCCTGCCCCCTCCTGCGGGCAAGGGGCAGTTTATTGTGGTGCCCTTCAATTGCCCCTCAAACATGGGCAGCAGAGTGGGCCAGTCACTACTGGGGGAGTGCAGCAGCATCTTTTTGGAACCTGCAGAATTGATTTTCCTGCGCAGGTTATGCCCCAATTTGATGTATCACTGGTCTTTGTAGGCCAAATGGGAGCGAAGCTGCACTCTAAGGTGGCCCTACCCATTGGTGTATAATGGAGTGTCACTGCAGACAAGACAGTAAACCACACTAACTTCCTTATGAGTGTATACTAAGATTATGAGTTCTACTCCAGATCAATATCCAAACCTGCAGAGTTTCGTCTGTGCCAGGCTACCTCTGTGCATTTACTGGGCAGCACACAACAGAAGTCTCCCACGTGCAGCCTTCACACATGCGCACACACATGTGCATACATGTTCACATGGAACCAGCCGAGTGCCCCTTACCCTTGCTGCATCTCAGCGGCCTTAACTTATCAGGCTGGACTGTTCCCATGGGGAGCAGGGTCAACACTGATATGCATATGGCTGGGTCCAAACTGGGGTGGCATGGTGAGCAAAAACAGCAATGGATTAAACCTAGATCTGTGACTGGGGATGAATGTCTG
Source organism: Calotriton arnoldi (assembly GCA_963921515.1). Classification (NCBI taxonomy): domain Eukaryota; kingdom Metazoa; phylum Chordata; class Amphibia; order Caudata; family Salamandridae; genus Calotriton; species Calotriton arnoldi. The sequence continues at coordinate 67,007 of CAWUFW010014616.1, forward strand.
ATTTGTTCAGCATTCAGTCTATCATCCTGTCTTTTTGCTTTTGATGCCCTAAGTGGGAAGAGTATGCCCAGATGTGGGTCCCGTGCTTACTATGCCACTGGATTCAAGCTAGTCTGGCTGATGAGGGGTGATACCCTGAAACTGGTTCCAGGATGCTTCATTCCAGTCCAGGGAGGACCTGGCCGAGCAGTTTGGGCTGGACTGTTCCCATGGGGAGCAGGGTCAAGACTGATTTGCATGTGGCTGGGTCCAAACTGGGGTGGGGTGCTGAGCAAAAAAACGATGGGATAAACCCAGATCTGTGACTGGGGGTGAATGGCTGATTTGTTTATCATTCCGTCCATCATCTGTTCTTTTTGCTTTTGTCACCCTAAGTGGCAAGGGTATGGCCAGACGTGGGTCCTGTGCTCACTGTGCCACTGGTTTCAAGCTAGCCTGGCTAATGAGGGGTGATACCCTGGAACCGGTCCCAGGATTCTTGTTTCCGGTACAGAGAGGACCTGGCCTGGCAGTTTGAGCTGGACTGTTCCCATGAGGAGCAGGGCCAAGACTGATTTGCATAAAGCTGAGTCCAATCTGGGGTGGCGTGATGAGCCAAAATTTGGTGGATGAAACCCAGATTTGTGACTGGGGGTGAATGTTTGATTTGTTCAGCATTCCGTCCATCCTCTGTTCTTTTTGCTTTCATCTTAAAAGCCGGACACTGGCGGTAAACATGCGTAATCCATTTACCATGAGGTTACCATGGGTGAGTCACAGGTTATGAGGCTCAGCCCACGAAAAGGTCGGATACCAGGTGATAAAAAAGCAAAAATCTGGGTGGATTAGATTAGCATAACCCATTGTTTTGCATTAGACCTTTATTTCTTGTCATCGGCCATGTTGAAAATAAAGAGCAACTCATATCGAAGCAATAAATGTATGTGTTCAGAATACTTATGAAATGGTAGAAAGCAGTAGTCTTCAGGAGCCACAGTCACAACCATTAATGGTTCTCAGGGCAAAGATGGTCCATAGTCTGAACATGTATTTAATAGATTAGAACAAAAATGCACAAGCACCATAGTTTACAGCATACCTACAATACATTACCAAAGAAAGCTATCACCTGCTGTATCCCGTGACTTGCTCTATGGTGCCCTTCAACCCCATCTCAAATGGATGCATGATATGCAATTTAAATGCCAGTCAGCATGGCCTTAAATGTTCTGGCAGGATTTGGACATGTGCCCTAACCTGTATTTTGGAAATGAGCGAGAGCATCACTGTGTGGTGCCCAGAGGACTATCTATTTATTTTTAGGTCTCGCCTGTAAATGCGCATGTTCTACTAGAGGCTGCGCTCTATCTTGCGAGAGATATTGTACACAGTAAGGGGCTTGCCGCCTGCCCATTGGTTTGCGCCATTGTCTCTATCATTTCCTTGCTTAACATTGGTCAGTTTGTGAGTGCTTAACTTCCTGTTTGCGTATTTATCTTTTAGCTGGAGCATGGACCAAGTCCCGGTTAATTCAGTTTCCTTCTTCTCATCCTGGTCGGATTAAGGTGCTATTTTTTGCTTTTCCTTCATTGTTGCTTTTTTCCACCCCTGTTGAGGCCCCAATCTCCTTACACATCACTGCTTGCCTGCTCAAACCACCCCTCCAAGGTCCCTGCTTGTCGCCCCAAATCCTCCTGTTGCTGTTTGTCAACACAAAGCAGGTCATTTAGGAAGCTTTGAAACCTAGTTTACATTCACTGCACATGAAAATAACTTTTTTTCAAAATTAATTGTTGCTTTTACCTCCCCGTCAGTGTTTTCCCATTCTTCCCACCTCCTTTCTTGTCTCTGTATGCCTGCCCCCTCCACCCTCTGTGTCGTTGTTTTCTTTTGAAGTGCCGTTCAGCCAGGTTTCTGTGGGACAAGTGGATGAGGCATTGCAGCCATTCACAGAGTGCTATGATATGGCGTTCCTCAAGCACTTCCCTTCTTGAAATCTTCTCCAGGTAAAAACAAACATTCTAGACAAAGGCATAAGAGGTGCACAGAAAATTCTGCTGGCTACATGCTGCATGAAAAACAAATGACCTTGTTACTTTAAACCATGAAAGAACTGTGTAGTAGCCCACCTTTCCAGTTAGACAGGACTCTCCAGAATGCACATTTGTTTTTCTTTTCTACTCATGCTACAGCTTTGATGTGAACACACAGTGAGGGTCCAAGAACCATTAGGGGAGAGTCCAAGGGAAGGTATGACAACATTCCTGAAGTAAATACTCAACTTTGCTCTAGTATTGTTTTTAAAAAGGAGTGATGCTTAGCCCCTGCAATAGACGCTATAAATAAACAAATATTTGTTTGGTTAACTTAGTCCAGCCTTTGAGACTATTTCTTTGAAAATGTACACACATTTGCTTATTTTTGAGAGTGCAAGCCCAAAGAAAGGGCTTATTCTAAGTTTATCTTTACTATTAATCATGGGCTGTCTACAACAGTAACATGTATCAGGCTATTTTCTACATACTTTGTAGTTTACTTTCTATGAATAGTTAACAAACTATTCTTGGTAACTATGATAGCTAAACGTTAACTTTGCCATCCTGCTCTTCACCCCCACCTGCCATCCCGTTCACCACCCTACCTGACTGACCAAGCCAATAGCTTGCCCACAGGCAAGACCTATTGGCTTTGCCAATGCTTGTCCCAACTTCCAAACCCCCAATAACGGCAGCAAATGTGTAAAAAATAAAAAATTTCATACAAGTCCCATCCCGGTGCCACAAAAAGAACGTCTAGCCTTGATTCCTCCTTCTGCCTCTTTCTTTAATCACCCTAAAGTTCATGCAGCTTCAGGATGCGGTCCAAGGGTGCTCTGGAGTGTAGGGACGTCATGGTCATTGCAGTTTCTTGAGTGGTGATGGTAGGCCAGGTCGTCTGGGAGGTCCCCTGGGTGTTGGTAGAAATGAGCAGGAGGGCTGCGAGGGTGGAAGGGTCTGGTGGAGGCTCAAATTTTTGTAGTTGCTGATGATTTTGTTCCTGAAGAATAGAAACAGCTGGGTGCATAGGTCCTGAGATGGGGCTATGTGAATGGAGCCTGCTGCCGCAGATGCGAAATCTTTCACGGTGGCAAAGTTTTCCTTAGTGCTGCTTTTGATGTGGTTAGTGAGCGAGGAGTGTTTAGTGGCTCTAATTTGCTGATGTTACTCTCTGAGGGCGGATTTGTAGGTGCTCTTGTCAGTGTCATTGTGACTTTGTCTCCATCGGCGTTAAAGTTGCTTGTAGTGGCATTTGGTGAACCCGAGCTCTTCTATCAACCAGCTAGCTTAAAATCTGGTTCTCCTGGCTTTGTTGGTTTTGAGAGGAACCAGGTTATCTGCTCAGGTGGTGATACAGGTATTGAAGTTGGAGATGGATTTGGGAAGGGTGTTGTGTTCAGGCAACTGATGTAGGAGTTTTGAAGACCAGGATACTTCTGAGATCTTATTACACGTCTGGTAGTTTCTACACTTGTGTGGAATGGGTATGTTGATGTTGATGAGGGTGAGAGTGTGGTCAGACCAGATAAAGCAGTGTGGGATTGTCTATTGGGATGTAGCTGTATTCAGTGAAAAAGGGGGTCCAGTAGGTGCCCATCAGCATTTGGGGGCCTTCTACTCCCTGGGTGAGTCCGAGGTTTGACAGGTCCTTGAGGAGTTTGGTCGTGTTGGAATAAGTGGTTCTCCAGGTGGTGGTTGAGCCCGCCGAGGAGAATGAAGGTGCTGGAGTTGAGGATCAGGGGGTGATGAAGTCCGCGATGGTGGTGCTGAAGTTGACAGCAACATCACAAGTACAGTAGATGAGGGTGCCACTCAGGGTGTAGTAGGCGGTCATAAGGGACAAGTGCTCCATGTTGCTGGTAGTATTTTCTGAGGTGGTAGCACACTGAATAAGTTCTTTAAACATGATTGCGATTCCTCCTCCCGGTCTGTTTGTCCTGTCCTGTCCCTGTCTTGTGATCTTATATCATGGGGATTGCTGTGATGATGACAGAAGATGAAGAGGGAGTCAGCCAGGTTTCAGTCAGGAAGAGCAGGACCAGTGAGTGGTAAGGCAGCACGTCCCAAATTTCGGTGTCTTGTTTAGTGAGGGGTTGAGTTTTAAGGAGCATGCAAGAGAGGGAGGTGTGTGGTCGTGTGTGTTGTGTGTGTTGTATGTCTGAGGTGCCTGGGGGGAGTGAGACGGGTATGGGAGGGTGCATGTGAAATTGCAGATGGTGCAGTAGAACACACTTTCAGTGTAGGAGGTGAGGCGTGGAATCAGTGCTGAGAGATGCGACCAGGGTTCATGGTGTGGAGGGTCATGGTGGAGTAGCAACGGGGATGAGGTGCGTGGTAGGAGGAACTGTGGTCCTGGTGCTGGGTGCAGGTAGGGCATGGACGGGTGCAGATGGGCTTGCCTTTGGCACACCTTTGGCCCACTAGATGGGCACATGCTGCACATGTCTGTGCTGCAGCCTCCATTAAATGAAGATTGTGGTTCAGAAAAGACATCAAGCACCTAACTCAGTAGCTAATTTGCATGATTGCTTAGCTGCTGTTCAGCAATAGATGGGTCATAATTTCTTAGTCAATTAGTTGGAGATCCTAATTTTGTATGGGGGGAATTTTGTTGGAGCAGCTGTCTATTGCCTGTTTCCAGAGGTACTCCTCCAATCCCCTTGGCAAAGATTAAATTAGGGGTGTTATTTAATGAGAATCTGGCTTTGGACCATCACATTTCTTCTGTGTTGGGTATTTGCTTTGGCCTACTAAATTCACTTAAGAACACTCTACCTTTCCACCCCAACAAAACCAGATGTGACTGTAGTTTCTTCCTGTATCATGTCTAGACGAAACAACTGTAATTTCCTATACTTAGGTTTGCCGCTTGCACAAACTGATAGAGTTCAATACATGCATTACTATTTGAAGAGAGTGGTCTGCAAGCTATCGAACTACGACTGAGTATCAGTGGAAAGTCGGAGTCTACACTGCCTTCTGTAGACAAAAGGATTTCTTATAATACAGAATTATACATGACTTTTGCCTTTTGGAAACTGGTTTGAGTAGAAAATGTCTCAATCAAGGGTCAGATGTACATTGCCATTTGCAGTTGCAAACCATATGATTTGCAAAATCACTGGCTTTTTGCTACATACTAAATCCTTTTTATGATTTGGAAAACCATTTCTGATTAGCAAAATGGAGTTACCATTCTGAATTGTACTTACATGGAGAGTAAAAGGAGTGTTCCTTCCTAACTGGGATTTAGAAAGGCATCTAGCAAAGGTTTGCGACATCAATTTTGGTTACACACCATTGAAAAGTTACAGATTCCTGTAAGGAGATGGTACTTATTTGCACTGTTGAAGCTATCACTGTTGCACAGTTGTCCATTTGATAACCGTGTCTAGCAAATTTGGGGGAGCAAGCAGTGGTTTGGAGGAGCACTACCTGCTCCCCAAGAAGATTTTTTTAAGTATCACCACTTACTTTAGGAAACATGGGGTGCTGTAAAAAATGTGGTGTGCCTGTGCACCCACCTTTGCAACCAGTCTTTTAGGAAATCGGGCCCCAAGTCTCAAAGCGGGATTAAGACTTATGAATGTCACATCCCAGTGACCAGTAGTGGTTGCCAGGCTATGGGGAAATTAATAAATGACACGATTTCTTCGTTCATCCGAACACATACATCACATATATATGTATGGTGGTATTTCTAAAGCATTAACTTAGTCACAATGGAGAATTATATAGAGCCCCTTTAAGGGTGTGATTCAGTATTGTTTACGAAGAGGGGGTAAAGAACTGTGGACGTTAAGGATGAATGAATGAATGAATAGACACTTGAAGAGCGCATGGCTACCAAAGGCTTCCCAGCGCTAAAGACAGAGCCTAAACCGCATAGGTCGGGAAAATCTGGAGAACAGCAGAGTCTTCAGACATTTGCGAAATAAGAGATGGTTGGCCTTGAGCCGAATATGATCTGGTAACTGATTCCAGCATTTCGCCGCGATGACAGAGAATAGACGGCCACCACTCCGAGCTCGGTTGACTCTGGGAACAGTAGCAAGATGTTTTTTCTCAGAGCGAAGGGATCTTTTAGGGAGATACGGGGAGATGATGGATCGGAGAATTGGCGGAGCACTATCCGACATTGATTTATGGGCGATACACAAGGCCTTAAATTTGATTCTTTCGGCTACTGGCAACCAATGCAAAGAGTTAATATATGGTTTGGCAGATTCCCTATTGTGAGCCTGCATAAGGAGTCGTGCCGCACAGTTTTGAACCGTTTGAAGTTTTTTTATGGTCGAGCAGGGGGAGCAAAGATAGAGCACATTGGCGTAATCAAGCCTCGAGAGAATCAGGGCTTACCTACTGTGTTGACATGTGGTGTTCTCTGAAGAGATAAATCTTGTGTTCATTCCTGTATTGGAAGAGGGTTGGGCGGTTGTGATGCTTCCGGGTACATTGCTAAAAATGTAGTCCGTGCATGGAGAAGGCCTGTTTCCTGTTTTTTTCTGTTTTAAGGTTTCTTGAATTCCAGCCTGGTGATGACCTGGCTGAGAGTTTATCTAAACATACTGGAGATGGTTGGTTTGTCAGCAGGATAGGCAGGGGCGCCATTCTTGGTAGACTTATAGATGATACAGTTGTTAATTAAAATAATATGAACATCCACCCAATTCATCTATTTTCTGCTGTCGCTTTTTATGAATCTAAAAAAGCACAATTTTAGAACTGAATATCTGACAGCCAGATGAGCAGCAGATGGGAATATGTAATTGCCTGTCAGACAGGAATAAAAATGAACCCATGTCAAATGTATAATCAAAACACAGATAAGTGTTTTGCGAAATTAATCTGTGATAGGAGTAGAAGGAACTCAGCTGCAAGCCAATATCATGCCCCAAAGGTCTTCACCTTTTCACACTGTCACTCATGGCATTCACTGAGAGGTATTCTAAGGTCACCCTGGGTGCTTCATAGTTGTATGTGCACAGCAAGTGCAAGACTTTCCAGCAACAAAATTGTGTCCTCTAATGACCTGACAACTTCAATCCATTTGCTTTAACAAAGGCAAATACATGAGCATGTTAAGATTTTTTTTAAAATTATTTTGTTAGATTTGTTTGGGTCACACAGAAGGAGATAGGGGCCAGATATTCTATTGTTAAGGACACAAAAAGGCGACATAATTTGGAACCAGTCTTATTGCGACAAGAAACTTACCTTGCAAACTGTCCTATTTGCTAATAGGGCGATTTGCAAAATAAGGATTTGGAGAAAAGTGAAATACGACCTATAATTAGTATTAATTTGTAAGACCACAAATTACATCCACTCCAAATGGCCTTTATCACATTGTTGGTGCCCTGCAAGTGTCAGCAGACCAACTTGTCTGTGATTGGCTTTAAATAAAGTAAAGCTCATTTTTAAAGCAACCTGATTTCCTTTCCTTAAAGGGCTCATGTCTACCCCCCCCCTCTAAGTTTTACCCCAATTGACAAAGGGGAAGGAGGTACAAAAAGGTTCCCTTCTGCAAATAGGTTACCACCCCCACTTTGGAGTCGGCAACCTTTCAATGGTTTGCTATTGGTATTCCTGTTGCAACCAATTGATACTTATGTACCTGAATCACAATTTAGAAGGGGCACCCACAACATGTCCCTCCAAACTGTAATTTAGTAACCATTTCGAAACCCATTTCAGCAATCTGTAAAAGTTTAATCACTTCAAAGTGGGTTTCTTACATTGCTAATATCTTGTTTGCCCTTTCAAACACCGAATTGAAGAGTTTGCAACCACAACAAAGTTTCATACCCCTGGTCCTAAGATCCCCATGCTTATTTCCTTTGTACTTAATCGAGTGACTATCCCTGTCAAGTTGGATAATAAGTAAAGGGGTGACATAGCTTGAGTCCTTTGTTTCAGATATGACTGAGAATGTGTGTTATGCTGGAACTTTTGACAATAACAAAATTATGAATGAAAGAAAGAATGCAAAAACAATTATGTATCTCTGTATAATGGTCTAAAATTATGTATATGCACATTTTAGAGCACTTACCTAGTTTGAATTCATTGGTGTGTTGTACAAAAAAGGTTCAAGTAGAAATTTGGGTTGGGGATTGGGTGTGCTGTGTGAGTGGGGCTGCAGACTCAGGGGCAGGGAAGTTCTAGTTTCAATTATTTAAGAAGAGAAGAGTCCCTGGATCGTCTCTAATATGCAGCAAGAAAGCTTCAAGCATAAAGGTGTCAGGGAATCAGATTCCAAATTTCAGGTGCCTAGATTCTGAATTTGCATCTCCTGATTTGCATTGCTAATTTTTGTGGGTGACACTATCATTGCTACTGAGGTCCTCTGTAAGCCTAATCGAGCCGGCAGAGTTCACAAGATCAATGGAACCTCCGTGGATTTGTGGCATTTCACCCAAAGACACCAGCTGCTAAAAGCAGGTAGTGTCTAAGGATGAAATATTGGGAAAAAATGAGGACCTACCAGGGAAATCAGGACTGGAATTAACATTTCCATTTGTAATCCTTCATTCCTAATGGGAAACTTAAGACTCCATTATAATTACTGGTATATTTCCCGGCTTAGGGGATGCAGTGTTTGGGGAGATATTGGGGATCTTTTAAAGAGGCCTTAGCTGAAGATGATATGGACCCAGAAGTCCCCAGAAGTGGAAGTCATTCTGGTCGACCAGTTTAAGAGTGATGTAGCAATGGGGTTAATGTGCCACCAAAAATATAGTCCACTCAAAGAACTTTGAGATTCATTTCATTTGTAGGTGGTGATTTCACCTCCTTTTGTATTAAGAAAAATATGTTAATGTGTTTAATTTCAAGGCTGTAATTGCGGGTAGGATGATCAGTTCATATGTATCCATTACTTTCTTTTGAGGTGTGGAAAGTACAAATTTCAGTAATTATGAATTGTGTTCCTACTTGTTTAAATTCTTAGGAATTGATCATGATGGAGCTACAAAAATCAAGCACAAAGTTGGCCTTGTAAGGCTGCATGAGGGCAAGGCACAAATTAATGGGTGCCCAAAATATCCCTGATTAATCTTTGTGTATCCAGGCATGGATGTACAAAATGAGATTTGGTGCAATTTGCACTTGTATTTTGTGGCAGGCTTTTCTTGCCACAAATCATGGCAGCAATTACCTGAAATGTACACCAGCATTATAATCCTGTATGCAAACTGGAGTTAGTGCCCAAATGGGATTAGTGACCCTCACTGAGATCGCGATGTCAGTGCCATAACCTACAAATGATCGGCTTGACAACCCTCCGTAACGAAGAGTAAACTCGACTCTTCTCAGGTTAGGCATGACAAGTTTTTTCCTCATAGTTTGACACTCAAAATTAATTTAATATAAACCAATGCAAGATTCGTAAACATAATACTTCCAAATATGACTTTTGGGGCGCCATATAGATTAATTAGTCTGACTGACCTGACCCTGGAGAGTGAAAAAAGCTCTTTAGTGCTCACTATAGGCTATTAGTGATATTCAGGTGAAGATAATGAGCACTGCAACGGATGAATGTCTTGGTTTTTTAAAGTTTTTTTGCCTGAGAACTGAGTGAGTATGAAGAAAAGCTAGAGCCAATATTTGGGTGTTGGTGTTTCACAAAGAGGAAAAATGCAGGAGCTGAGAGGCATTTCAGTCTCTGAAATTCTGTGGTCTGTGGTCGGATTGTCACAGTTTCCTAGATGGAATAGGTGAAGGTAACTTGTCTAAAAATATTTATGCTGCTTGAGCAGTGATTATACAATATCTCTGGAAAAAAATATTGTGTTAGCAAAATATTGTGTCAAGAATATCGATGACAAAAATATCGTCAAGGTAAGTTTCTATTGGAAAGCAAGGTTTTACTATATATAACTCCACATAAACGTACCTTGATTATATATAAATATATATATGCGAATGGCCCCGCCCACTGGGGCTGGTATCTCTGGGAAATAAAGGTGTGCGAAAATTGTGCCTGGTGTCAGCAGGATTGCCAATGAAGAAGGGAACGTATTCCCGAAACGCGTCTGGGATTAAACCCAGATCTGTGACTGGGGGTGAATGTTTGCCAATGTGCAGCATTCCGTCCATCATCTTGTGTGTTTTGCATTTCGCCCTAAGTGGGAAGGGTATGCCCAGACGTGGGTCCCGTGCTCACTACGCCACTGGAGTCAAGCTATCCTGGCTGATGAAGGCTGATAGCCTGAAACCGGTCCTAGGATGCTTGATTCCGGTCCAGGGAAGACATGGCTTGGCAGTTCGGTCTGGACTGTTCCCATGAGGCACAGGGTCAAGACTGATTTGCATATGGCTATGTCTGAACTGGGGTGGCGTGGTGAAGCAAAATAACGATGGATTAAACCCAGATCTGTGACTGGGGGTGAATGTTTGCCAATGTGCAGCATTCCGTCCATCATCTTGTGTGTTTTGCATTTCGCCCTAAGTGGAAGGGTATGCCCAGACGTGGGTCCCGTGCTCACTACGCCACTGGAGTCAAGCTATCCTGGCTGATGAAGGCTGATAGCCTGAAACCGGTCCTAGGATGCTTGATTCCGGTCCAGGGAAGACATGGCTTGGCAGTTCGGTCTGCACTGTTCCCATGAGGCACAGGGTCAAAACTGATTTGCATATGGCTATGTCTGAACTGGGGTGGCGTGGTGAAGCAAAATAACGATGGATTAAACCCAGATCTGTGACTGGGGGTGAATGTTTGCCAATGTGCAGCATTCCGTCCATCATCTTGTGTGTTTTGCATTTCGCCCTAAGTGGGAAGGGTATGCCCAGACGTGGGTCCCGTGCTCACTACGCCACTGGAGTCAAGCTATCCTGGCTGATGAAGGCTGATAGCCTGAAACCAGTCCTAGGATGCTTGATTCCGGTCCAGGGAAGACATGGCTTGGCAGTTCGGTCTGGACTGTTCCCATGAGGCACAGGGTCAAGACTGATTTGCATATGGCTATGTCTGAACTGGGGTGGCGTGGTGAAGCAAAATAACGATGGATTAAACCCAGATCTGTGACTGGGGGTGAATGTTTGCCAATGTGCAGCATTCCGTACATCATCTTGTGTGTTTTGCATTTCGCCCTAAGTGGGAAGGATATGCCCAGACGTGGGTCCCGTGCTCACTACGCCACTGGAGTCAAGCTATCCTGGCTGATGAAGGCTGATAGCCTGAAACCGGTCCTAGGATGCTTGATTCCGGTCCAGGGAAGACATGGCTTGGCAGTTCGGTCTGGACTGTTCCCATGAGGCACAGGGTCAAGACTGATTTGCATATGGCTATGTCTGAACTGGGGTGGCGTGGTGAAGCAAAATAACGATGGATTAAACCCAGATCTGTGACTGGGGGTGAATGTTTGCCAATGTGCAGCATTCCGTCCATCATCTTGTGTGTTTTGCATTTCGCCCTAAGTGGGAAGGGTATGCCCAGACGTGGGTCCCGTGCTCACTACGCCACTGGAGTCAAGCTATCCTGGCTGATGAAGGCTGATAGCCTGAAACCGGTCCTAGGATGCTTGATTCCGGTCCAGGGAAGACATGGCTTGGCAGTTCGGTCTGGACTGTTCCCATGAGGCACAGGGTCAAGACTGATTTGCATATGGCTATGTCTGAACTGGGGTGGCGTGGTGAAGCAAAATAACGATGGATTAAACCCAGATCTGTGACTGGGGGTGAATGTTTGCCAATGTGCAGCATTCCGTCCATCATCTTGTGTGTTTTGCATTTCGCCCTAAGTGGGAAGGGTATGCCCAGACGTGGGTCCCGTGCTCACTACGCCACTTGAGTCAAGCTATCCTGGCTGATGAAGGCTGATAGCCTGAAACCGGTCCTAGGATGCTTGATTCCGGTCCAGGGAAGACATGGCTTGGCAGTTCGGTCTGGACTGTTCCCATGAGGCACAGGGTCAAGACTGATTTGCATATGGCTATGTCTGAACTGGGGTGGCGTGGTGAAGCAAAATAACGATGGATTAAACCCAGATCTGTGACTGGGGGTGAATGTTTGCCAATGTGCAGCATTCCGTCCATCATCTTGTGTGTTTGCATTTCGCCCCTAAGTGGGAAGGGTATGCCCAGACGTGGGTCCCGTGCTCACTACGCCACTGGAGTCAAGCTATCCTGGCTGATGAAGGCTGATAGCCTGAAACCGGTCCTAGGATGCTTGATTCCGGTCCAGGGAAGACATGGCTTGGCAGTTCGGTCTGGACTGTTCCCATGAGGCACAGGGTCAAGACTGATTTGCATATGGCTATGTCTGAACTGGGGTGGCGTGGTGAAGCAAAATAACGATGGATTAAACCCAGATCTGTGACTGGGGGTGAATGTTTGCCAATGTGCAGCATTCCGTCCATCATCTTGTGTGTTTTGCATTTCGCCCTAAGTGGGAAGGGTATGCCCAGACGTGGGTCCCGTGCTCACTACGCCACTGGAGTCAAGCTATCCTGGCTGATGAAGGCTGATAGCCTGAAACCGGTCCTAGGATGCTTGATTCCAGTCCAGGGAAGACATGGCTTGGCAGTTCGGTCTGGACTGTTCCCATGAGGCACAGGGTCAAGACTGATTTGCATATGGCTATGTCTGAACTGGGGTGGCGTGGTGAAGCAAAATAACGATGGATTAAACCCAGATCTGTGACTGGGGGTGAATGTTTGCCAATGTGCAGCATTCCGTCCATCATCTTGTGTGTTTTGCATTTCACCCTAAGTGGGAAGGGTATGCCCAGACGTGGGTCCCGTGCTCACTACGCCACTGGAGTCAAGCTATCCTGGCTGATGAAGGCTGATAGCCTGAAACCGGTCCTAGGATGCTTGATTCCGGTCCAGGGAAGACATGGCTTGGCAGTTCGGTCTGGACTGTTCCCATGAGGCACAGGGTCAAGACTGATTTGCATATGGCTATGTCTGAACTGGGGTGGCGTGGTGAAGCAAAATAACGATGGATTAAACCCAGATCTGTGACTGGTGGTGAATGTTTGCCAATGTGCAGCATTCCGTCCATCATCTTGTGTGTTTTGCATTTCGCCCTAAGTGGGAAGGGTATGCCCAGACGTGGGTCCCGTGCTCACTACGCCACTGGAGTCAAGCTATCCTGGCTGATGAAGGCTGATAGCCTGAAACCGGTCCTAGGATGCTTGATTCCGGTCCAGGGAAGACATGGCTTGGCAGTTCGGTCTGGACTGTTCCCATGAGGCACAGGGTCAAGACTGAGTTTGCATATGGCTATGTCTGAACTGGGGTGGCGTGGTGAAGCAAAATAATGATGGATTAAACCCAGATCTGTGACTGGGGGTGAATGTTTGCCAATGTGCAGCATTCCGTCCATCATCTTGTGTGTTTTGCATTTCGCCCTAAGTGGGAAGGGTATGCCCAGACGTGGGTCCCGTGCTCACTACGCCACTGGAGTCAAGCTATCCTGGCTGATGAAGGCTGATAGCCTGAAACCGGTCCTAGGATGCTTGATTCCGGTCCAGGGAAGACATGGCTTGGCAGTTCGGTCTGGACTGTTCCCATGAGGCACAGGGTCAAGACTGATTTGCATATGGCTATGTCTGAACTGGGGTGGCGTGGTGAAGCAAAATAACGATGGATTAAACCCAGATCTGGGACTGGGGGTGAATGTTTGCCAATGTGCAGCATTCCGTCCATCATCTTGTGTGTTTTGCATTTCGCCCTAAGTGGGAAGGGTATGCCCAGACGTGGGTCCCGTGCTCACTACGCCACTGGAGTCAAGCTATCCTGGCTGATGAAGGCTGATAGCCTGAAACCGGTCCTAGGATGCTTGATTCCGGTCCAGGGAAGACATGGCTTGGCAGTTCGGTCTGGACTGTTCCCATGAGGCACAGGGTCAAGACTGATTTGCATATGGCTATGTCTGAACTGGGGTGGCGTGGTGAAGCAAAATAACGATGGATTAAACCCAGATCTGTGACTGGGGGTGAATGTTTGCCAATGTGCAGCATTCCGTCCATCATCTTGTGTGTTTTGCATTTCGCCCTAAGTGGGAAGGGTATGCCCAGACGTGGGTCCCGTGCTCACTACGCCACTGGAGTCAAGCTATCCTGGCTGATGAAGGCTGATAGCCTGAAACCGGTCCTAGGATGCTTGATTCCGGTCCAGGGAAGACATGGCTTGGCAGTTCGGTCTGGACTGTTCCCATGAGGCACAGGGTCAAGACTGATTTGCATATGGCTATGTCTGAACTGGGGTGGCGTGGTGAAGCAAAATAACGATGGATTAAACCCAGATCTGTGACTGGGGGTGAATGTTTGCCAATGTGCAGCATTCCGTCCATCATCTTGTGTGTTTTGCATTTCACCCTAAGTGGGAAGGGTATGCCCAGACGTGGGTCCCGTGCTCACTACGCCACTGGAGTCAAGCTATCCTGGCTGATGAAGGCTGATAGCCTGAAACCGGTCCTAGGATGCTTGATTCCGGTCCAGGAAGACATGGCTTGGCAGTTCGGTCTGGACTGTTCCCATGAGGCACAGGGTCAAGACTGATTTGCATATGGCTATGTCTGAACTGGGGTGGCGTGGTGAAGCAAAATAACGATGGATTAAACCCAGATCTGTGACTGGGGGTGAATGTTTGCCAATGTGCAGCATTCCGTCCATCATCTTGTGTGTTTTGCATTTCGCCCTAAGTGGGAAGGGTATGCCCAGACGTGGGTCCCGTGCTCACTACGCCACTGGAGTCAAGCTATCCTGGCTGATGAAGGCTGATAGCCTGAAACCGGTCCTAGGATGCTTGATTCCGGTCCAGGGAAGACATGGCTTGGCAGTTCGGTCTGGACTGTTCCCATGAGGCACAGGGTCAAGACTGATTTGCATATGGCTATGTCTGAACTGGGGTGGCGTGGTGAAGCAAAATAACGATGGATTAAACCCAGATCTGTGACTGGGGGTGAATGTTTGCCAATGTGCAGCATTCCGTCCATCATCTTGTGTGTTTTGCATTTCGCCCTAAGTGGGAAGGGTATGCCCAGACGTGGGTCCCGTGCTCACTACGCCACTGGAGTCAAGCTATCCTGGCTGATGAAGGCTGATAGCCTGAAACCGGTCCTAGGATGCTTGATTCCGGTCCAGGGAAGACATGGCTTGGCAGTTCGGTCTGGACTGTTCCCATGAGGCACAGGGTCAAGACTGATTTGCATATGGCTATGTCTGAACTGGGGTGGCGTGGTGAAGCAAAATAACGATGGATTAAACCCAGATCTGTGACTGGGGGTGAATGTTTGCCAATGTGCAGCATTCCGTCCATCATCTTGTGTGTTTTGCATTTCGCCCTAAGTGGGAAGGGTATGCCCAGACGTGGGTCCCGTGCTCACTACGCCACTGGAGTCAAGCTATCCTGGCTGATGAAGGCTGATAGCCTGAAACCGGTCCTAGGATGCTTGATTCCGGTCCAGGGAAGACATGGCTTGGAAGTTCGGTCTGGACTGTTCCCATGAGGCACAGGGTCAAGACTGATTTGCATATGGCTATGTCTGAACTGGGGTGGCGTGGTGAAGCAAAATAACGATGGATTAAACCCAGATCTGTGACTGGGGGTGAATGTTTGCCAATGTGCAGCATTCCGTCCATCATCTTGTGTGTTTTGCATTTCGCCCTAAGTGGGAAGGGTATGCCCAGACGTGGGTCCCGTGCTCACTACGCCACTGGAGTCAAGCTATCCTGGCTGATGAAGGCTGATAGCCTGAAACCGGTCCTAGGATGCTTGATTCCGGTCCAGGGAAGACATGGCTTGGCAGTTCGGTCTGGACTGTTCCCATGAGGCACAGGGTCAAGACTGATTTGCATATGGCTATGTCTGAACTGGGGTGGCGTGGTGAAGCAAAATAACGATGGATTAAACCCAGATCTGTGACTGGGGGTGAATGTTTGCCAATGTGCAGCATTCCGTCCATCATCTTGTGTGTTTTGCATTTCGCTCTAAGTGGGAAGGGTATGCCCAGACGTGGGTCCCGTGCTCACTACGCCACTGGAGTCAAGCTATCCTGGCTGATGAAGGCTGATAGCCTGAAACCGGTCCTAGGATGCTTGATTCCGGTCCAGGGAAGACATGGCTTGGCAGTTCGGTCTGCACTGTTCCCATGAGGCACAGGGTCAAAACTGATTTGCATATGGCTATGTCTGAACTGGGGTGGCGTGGTGAAGCAA
The DNA here is from genome assembly GCA_963921515.1 of Calotriton arnoldi. Taxonomy (NCBI): domain Eukaryota; kingdom Metazoa; phylum Chordata; class Amphibia; order Caudata; family Salamandridae; genus Calotriton; species Calotriton arnoldi. Next base: position 83,191 of record CAWUFW010014616.1, read on the forward strand.
AATAACGATGGATTAAACCCAGATCTGTGACTGGGGGTGAATGTTTGCCAATGTGCAGCATTCCGTCCATCATCTTGTGTGTTTTGCATTTCGCCCTAAGTGGGAAGGGTATGCCCAGACGTGGGTCCCGTGCTCACTACGCCACTGGAGTCAAGCTATCCTGGCTGATGAAGGCTGATAGCCTGAAACCGGTCCTAGGATGCTTGATTCCGGTCCAGGGAAGACATGGCTTGGCAGTTCGGTCTGGACTGTTCCCATGAGGCACAGGGTCAAGACTGATTTGCATATGGCTATGTCTGAACTGGGGTGGCGTGGTGAAGCAAAATAACGATGGATTAAACCCAGATCTGTGACTGAGGGTGAATGTTTGCCAATGTGCAGCATTCCGTACATCATCTTGTGTGTTTTGCATTTCGCCCTAAGTGGGAAGGATATGCCCAGACGTGGGTCCCGTGCTCACTACGCCACTGGAGTCAAGCTATCCTGGCTGATGAAGGCTGATAGCCTGAAACCGGTCCTAGGATGCTTGATTCCGGTCCAGGGAAGACATGGCTTGGCAGTTCGGTCTGGACTGTTCCCATGAGGCACAGGGTCAAGACTGATTTGCATATGGCTATGTCTGAACTGGGGTGGCGTGGTGAAGCAAAATAACGATGGATTAAACCCAGATCTGTGACTGGGGGTGAATGTTTGCCAATGTGCAGCATTCCGTCCATCATCTTGTGTGTTTTGCATTTCGCCCTAAGTGGGAAGGGTATGCCCAGACGTGGGTCCCGTGCTCACTACGCCACTGGAGTCAAGCTATCCTGGCTGATGAAGGCTGATAGCCTGAAACCGGTCCTAGGATGCTTGATTCCGGTCCAGGGAAGACATGGCTTGGCAGTTCGGTCTGGACTGTTCCCATGAGGCACAGGGTCAAGACTGATTTGCATATGGCTATGTCTGAACTGGGGTGGCGTGGTGAAGCAAAATAACGATGGATTAAACCCAGATCTGTGACTGGGGGTGAATGTTTGCCAATGTGCAGCATTCCGTCCATCATCTTGTGTGTTTTGCATTTCGCCCTAAGTGGGAAGGGTATGCCCAGACGTGGGTCCCGTGCTCACTACGCCACTTGAGTCAAGCTATCCTGGCTGATGAAGGCTGATAGCCTGAAACCGGTCCTAGGATGCTTGATTCCGGTCCAGGGAAGACATGGCTTGGCAGTTCGGTCTGGACTGTTCCCATGAGGCACAGGGTCAAGACTGATTTGCATATGGCTATGTCTGAACTGGGGTGGCGTGGTGAAGCAAAATAACGATGGATTAAACCCAGATCTGTGACTGGGGGTGAATGTTTGCCAATGTGCAGCATTCCGTCCATCATCTTGTGTGTTTTGCATTTCGCCCTAAGTGGGAAGGGTATGCCCAGACGTGGGTCCCGTGCTCACTACGCCACTGGAGTCAAGCTATCCTGGCTGATGAAGGCTGATAGCCTGAAACCGGTCCTAGGATGCTTGATTCCGGTCCAGGGAAGACATGGCTTGGCAGTTCGGTCTGGACTGTTCCCATGAGGCACAGGGTCAAGACTGATTTGCATATGGCTATGTCTGAACTGGGGTGGCGTGGTGAAGCAAAATAACGATGGATTAAACCCAGATCTGTGACTGGGGGTGAATGTTTGCCAATGTGCAGCATTCCGTCCATCATCTTGTGTGTTTTGCATTTCGCCCTAAGTGGGAAGGGTATGCCCAGACGTGGGTCCCGTGCTCACTACGCCACTGGAGTCAAGCTATCCTGGCTGATGAAGGCTGATAGCCTGAAACCGGTCCTAGGATGCTTGATTCCGGTCCAGGGAAGACATGGCTTGGCAGTTCGGTCTGGACTGTTCCCATGAGGCACAGGGTCAAGACTAACCCTGGGCATAATACTTTGCTACGCTCACGAAGCATGCAAAGTTTGTGCTACTACGCACTACGCAAATTGCACGTAGCAGAGTGAATAACTGTACTAATAAACGTAGCGTAGCAGGAGTATAATAAACTCCTTCAAATGCTTTGATAAAGCAATTTTTTATGCTAAAAAGCATATAACCAATTCACAAAAATGAATGTTGACAATAAAATATCAAGCAATGAGAGAGGTGATGATTTTGGAGTCCCCCTAACCTAGGGGAGGACCAAGCAGATGCCTTGAACACAAAAAGCATATCATGTGAACGATTCAATGGTGGTCCCTTCCTCCTAGGACCACCCTGCACAGTTATGGGCAAATACAATCCCAACCAAGGCCCTGCAAAGCATTATGGGACGAGATTAGCAGTGGGCAGTGAATATATAGTGTCCAATATCAAAATAATTCTACAAGAGCTGCAGTTCAACTAGTCGTCACTGGGTGTCGTCCCTCAAGAGTGAAATGCAAAAGTATTGAAAACCTTTCATGAAGCTTTTGCATTTGACTCGTGAGGGACGACACCCAGTGACGACTAGTTGAACTGCAGCTCTTTGTAGAATTATTTTGATATTGGACACTATAATATTCACTGCCCACTGCTAATCTCGTCCCATAATGCTTTGCAGGGCCTTTGGTTGGGATTGTATTTTTGCCCATAACTGTGCTTGGGGTGGTCCTAAGAGGATGGGACCACCACCTAATCATTCAATAAGATGTGCTTTTTGTTTTCAAGACATCTGCTTGGTTCTCTCCCTAAGTTAGCGAGGATACCAAAATCATCACCTCTCTCACTGCTTTTTGTTTTCACTTTAGTGAAATGACTATATGCAATTTTAGCATATAAAGACAGAGATATTTATTTTATCTTAACTTGCACTGTACAAGTTTGCTTTTGGTAATTATTGTACAGTGCAGTGAGTCAAGCACACAGCTAGCACTACGCCCAGGCTTAATAATAATAACAAACTCCTTCAAATGCTTTGATAAAGCAATTTTTTATGCTAAAAAGCATATAACCAATTCACAAAAATGAATTTTGACATATCAAGCAATGAGAGAGGTGATGATTTTGGAGTCCCCCTAACCTAGGGGAGGATCAAGCAGATGCCTTGAACACAAAAAGCATATCATGTGAACGATTCAATGGTGGTCCCTTCCTCCTAGGACCACTCCAGCTACAGTTATGGGCAAAATACAATCCAATCAGAGGCTCTGCAAAGCATTATGGGACGAGATTAGTGGGCAGTGAATATTATAGTGTCCAATATCAAAATAATTCTACAAAGAGTTGCAGTTCAACTAGTCGTCACTGGTGTCGTCCCTCACGAGTCAAATGCAAAAGCTTCATGAAAGGTTTTCAATACTTTTGCATTTCACTCTTGAGGGACGACACCCAGTGACGACTAGTTGAACTGCAGCTCTTTGTAGAATTATTTTGATATTGGACACTATAATATTCACTGTCCACTGCTAATCTCGTCCCATAATGCTTTGCAGGGCCTTTGGTTGGATTGTATTTTTGCCCATAACTGTGCTTGGGGTGGTCCTAGGAGGAATCGTTCAATAAGATGTGCTTTTTGTTTTCAAGACATCTGCTTGGTTGTTGGTTCTCTCCCTAAGTTAGTGAGGATACCAAAATCATCACCTCTCTCACTGCTTGTTAACTTTTTGTTTTCACTTTAGTGAAATGACTATATGCATTTTTAGCATATAAAGACAGAGATATTTATTTTATCTTAACTTGCACTGTACAAGTTTGCTTTTGGTAATTATTGTACAGTGCAGTCAAGCACACAGCTACGCACTACGCAATTTGCATAGCTACGTGTAGTTGAAGCTGTACTTCACGTAGCTACGTGAAGTGCTACTACGCAAACTACGCCCGGGCTTAGTCAAGACTGATTTGCATATGGCTATGTCTGAACTGGGGTGGCGTGGTGAAGCAAAATAACGATGGATTAAACCCAGATCTGTGACTGGTGGTGAATGTTTGCCAATGTGCAGCATTCCGTCCATCATCTTGTGTGTTTTGCATTTCGCCCTAAGTGGGAAGGGTATGCCCAGACGTGGGTCCCGTGCTCACTACGCCACTGGAGTCAAGCTATCCTGGCTGATGAAGGCTGATAGCCTGAAACCGGTCCTAGGATGCTTGATTCCGGTCCAGGGAAGACATGGCTTGGCAGTTCGGTCTGGACTGTTCCCATGAGGCACAGGGTCAAGACTGATTTGCATATGGCTATGTCTGAACTGGGGTGGCGTGGTGAAGCAAAATAATGATGGATTAAACCCAGATCTGTGACTGGGGGTGAATGTTTGCCAATGTGCAGCATTCCGTCCATCATCTTGTGTGTTTTGCATTTCGCTCTAAGTGGGAAGGGTATGCCCAGACGTGGGTCCCGTGCTCACTACGCCACTGGAGTCAAGCTATCCTGGCTGATGAAGGCTGATAGCCTGAAACCGGTCCTAGGATGCTTGATTCCGGTCCAGGGAAGACATGGCTTGGCAGTTCGGTCTGGACTGTTCCCATGAGGCACAGGGTCAAGACTGATTTGCATATGGCTATGTCTGAACTGGGGTGGCGTGGTGAAGCAAAATAACGATGGATTAAACCCAGATCTGGGACTGGGGGTGAATGTTTGCCAATGTGCAGCATTCCGTCCATCATCTTGTGTGTTTTGCATTTCGCCCTAAGTGGGAAGGGTATGCCCAGACGTGGGTCCCGTGCTCACTACGCCACTGGAGTCAAGCTATCCTGGCTGATGAAGGCTGATAGCCTGAAACCGGTCCTAGGATGCTTGATTCCGGTCCAGGGAAGACATGGCTTGGCAGTTCGGTCTGGACTGTTCCCATGAGGCACAGGGTCAAGACTGATTTGCATATGGCTATGTCTGAACTGGGGTGGCGTGGTGAAGCAAAATAACGATGGATTAAACCCAGATCTGTGACTGGGGGTGAATGTTTGCCAATGTGCAGCATTCCGTCCATCATCTTGTGTGTTTTGCATTTCGCCCTAAGTGGGAAGGGTATGCCCAGACGTGGGTCCCGTGCTCACTACGCCACTGGAGTCAAGCTATCCTGGCTGATGAAGGCTGATAGCCTGAAACCGGTCCTAGGATGCTTGATTCCGGTCCAGGGAAGACATGGCTTGGCAGTTCGGTCTGGACTGTTCCCATGAGGCACAGGGTCAAGACTGATTTGCATATGGCTATGTCTGAACTGGGGTGGCGTGGTGAAGCAAAATAACGATGGATTAAACCCAGATCTGTGACTGGGGGTGAATGTTTGCCAATGTGCAGCATTCCGTCCATCATCTTGTGTGTTTTGCATTTCACCCTAAGTGGGAAGGGTATGCCCAGACGTGGGTCCCGTGCTCACTACGCCACTGGAGTCAAGCTATCCTGGCTGATGAAGGCTGATAGCCTGAAACCGGTCCTAGGATGCTTGATTCCGGTCCAGGGAAGACATGGCTTGGCAGTTCGGTCTGGACTGTTCCCATGAGGCACAGGTTCAAGACTGATTTGCATATGGCTATGTCTGAACTGGGGTGGCGTGGTGAAGCAAAATAACGATGGATTAAACCCAGATCTGTGACTGGGGGTGAATGTTTGCCAATGTGCAGCATTCCGTCCATCATCTTGTGTGTTTTGCATTTCGCCCTAAGTGGGTCCTGTGCTCACTACGCCACTGGAGTCAAGCTATCCTGGCTGATGAAGGCTGATAGCCTGAAACCGGTCCTAGGATGCTTGATTCCGGTCCAGGGAAGACATGGCTTGGCAGTTCGGTCTGGACTGTTCCCATGAGGCACAGGGTCAAGACTGATTTGCATATGGCTGTGTCTGAACTGGGGTGGCGTGGTGAAGCAAAATAACGATGGATTAAACCCAGATCTGTGACTGGGGGTGAATGTTTGCCAATGTGCAGCATTCCGTCCATCATCTTGTGTGTTTTGCATTTCGCCCTAAGTGGGAAGGGTATGCCCAGACGTGGGTCCCGTGCTCACTACGCCACTGGAGTCAAGCTATCCTGGCTGATGAAGGCTGATAGCCTGAAACCGGTCCTAGGATGCTTGATTCCGGTCCAGGGAAGACATGGCTTGGCAAGTCGGTCTGGACTGTTCCCATGAGGCACAGGGTCAAGACTGATTTGCATATGGCTATGTCTGAACTGGGGTGGCGTGGTGAAGCAAAATAACGATGGATTAAACCCAGATCTGTGACTGGGGGTGAATGTTTGCCAATGTGCAGCATTCCGTCCATCATCTTGTGTGTTTTGCATTTCGCCCTAAGTGGGAAGGGGTATGCCCAGACGTGGGTCCCGTGCTCACTACGCCACTGGAGTCAAGCTATCCTGGCTGATGAAGGCTGATAGCCTGAAACCGGTCCTAGGATGCTTGATTCCGGTCCAGGGAAGACATGGCTTGGCAGTTCGGTCTGCACTGTTCCCATGAGGCACAGGGTCAAAACTGATTTGCATATGGCTATGTCTGAACTGGGGTGGCGTGGTGAAGCAAAATAACGATGGATTAAACCCAGATCTGTGACTGGGGGTGAATGTTTGCCAATGTGCAGCATTCCGTCCATCATCTTGTGTGTTTTGCATTTCGCCCTAAGTGGGAAGGGTATGCCCAGACGTGGGTCCCGTGCTCACTACGCCACTGGAGTCAAGCTATCCTGGCTGATGAAGGCTGATAGCCTGAAACCGGTCCTAGGATGCTTGATTCCGGTCCAGGGAAGACATGGCTTGGCAGTTCGGTCTGGACTGTTCCCATGAGGCACAGGGTCAAGACTGATTTGCATATGGCTATGTCTGAACTGGGGTGGCGTGGTGAAGCAAAATAACGATGGATTAAACCCAGATCTGTGACTGAGGGTGAATGTTTGCCAATGTGCAGCATTCCGTACATCATCTTGTGTGTTTTGCATTTCGCCCTAAGTGGGAAGGATATGCCCAGACGTGGGTCCCGTGCTCACTACGCCACTGGAGTCAAGCTATCCTGGCTGATGAAGGCTGATAGCCTGAAACCGGTCCTAGGATGCTTGATTCCGGTCCAGGGAAGACATGGCTTGGCAGTTCGGTCTGGACTGTTCCCATGAGGCACAGGGTCAAGACTGATTTGCATATGGCTATGTCTGAACTGGGGTGGCGTGGTGAAGCAAAATAACGATGGATTAAACCCAGATCTGTGACTGGGGGTGAATGTTTGCCAATGTGCAGCATTCCGTCCATCATCTTGTGTGTTTTGCATTTCGCCCTAAGTGGGAAGGGTATGCCCAGACGTGGGTCCCGTGCTCACTACGCCACTGGAGTCAAGCTATCCTGGCTGATGAAGGCTGATAGCCTGAAACCGGTCCTAGGATGCTTGATTCCGGTCCAGGGAAGACATGGCTTGGCAGTTCGGTCTGGACTGTTCCCATGAGGCACAGGGTCAAGACTGATTTGCATATGGCTATGTCTGAACTGGGGTGGCGTGGTGAAGCAAAATAACGATGGATTAAACCCAGATCTGTGACTGGGGGTGAATGTTTGCCAATGTGCAGCATTCCGTCCATCATCTTGTGTGTTTTGCATTTCACCCTAAGTGGGAAGGGTATGCCCAGACGTGGGTCCCGTGCTCACTACGCCACTGGAGTCAAGCTATCCTGGCTGATGAAGGCTGATAGCCTGAAACCGGTCCTAGGATGCTTGATTCCGGTCCAGGGAAGACATGGCTTGGCAGTTCGGTCTGGACTGTTCCCATGAGGCACAGGTTCAAGACTGATTTGCATATGGCTATGTCTGAACTGGGGTGGCGTGGTGAAGCAAAATAACGATGGATTAAACCCAGATCTGTGACTGGGGGTGAATGTTTGCCAATGTGCAGCATTCCGTCCATCATCTTGTGTGTTTTGCATTTCGCCCTAAGTGGGTCCTGTGCTCACTACGCCACTGGAGTCAAGCTATCCTGGCTGATGAAGGCTGATAGCCTGAAACCGGTCCTAGGATGCTTGATTCCGGTCCAGGGAAGACATGGCTTGGCAGTTCGGTCTGGACTGTTCCCATGAGGCACAGGGTCAAGACTGATTTGCATATGGCTGTGTCTGAACTGGGGTGGCGTGGTGAAGCAAAATAACGATGGATTAAACCCAGATCTGTGACTGGGGGTGAATGTTTGCCAATGTGCAGCATTCCGTCCATCATCTTGTGTGTTTTGCATTTCGCCCTAAGTGGGAAGGGTATGCCCAGACGTGGGTCCCGTGCTCACTACGCCACTGGAGTCAAGCTATCCTGGCTGATGAAGGCTGATAGCCTGAAACCGGTCCTAGGATGCTTGATTCCGGTCCAGGGAAGACATGGCTTGGCAAGTCGGTCTGGACTGTTCCCATGAGGCACAGGGTCAAGACTGATTTGCATATGGCTATGTCTGAACTGGGGTGGCGTGGTGAAGCAAAATAACGATGGATTAAACCCAGATCTGTGACTGGGGGTGAATGTTTGCCAATGTGCAGCATTCCGTCCATCATCTTGTGTGTTTTGCATTTCGCCCTAAGTGGGAAGGGTATGCCCAGACGTGGGTCCCGTGCTCACTACGCCACTGGAGTCAAGCTATCCTGGCTGATGAAGGCTGATAGCCTGAAACCGGTCCTAGGATGCTTGATTCCGGTCCAGGGAAGACATGGCTTGGCAGTTCGGTCTGGACTGTTCCCATGAGGCACAGGGTCAAGACTGATTTGCATATGGCTATGTCTGAACTGGGGTGGCGTGGTGAAGCAAAATAACGATGGATTAAACCCAGATCTGTGACTGGGGGTGAATGTTTGCCAATGTGCAGCATTCCGTCCATCATCTTGTGTGTTTTGCATTTCGCCCTAAGTGGGAAGGGTATGCCCAGACGTGGGTCCCGTGCTCACTACGCCACTGGAGTCAAGCTATCCTGGCTGATGAAGGCTGATAGCCTGAAACCGGTCCTAGGATGCTTGATTCCGGTCCAGGGAAGACATGGCTTGGCAGTTCGGTCTGGACTGTTCCCATGAGGCACAGGGTCAAGACTGATTTGCATATGGCTATGTCTGAACTGGGGTGGCGTGGTGAAGCAAAATAACGATGGATTAAACCCAGATCTGTGACTGGGGGTGAATGTTTGCCAATGTGCAGCATTCCGTCCATCATCTTGTGTGTTTTGCATGCCGTGATTTACAGCCGTCATCCAGAACTCTACCTCCCGTTGTACAGATAACACCACCTGGCGCCATCACAGGCCCGCACACTCGCAGTGGGTCTCTTCCGCGGCTGGGCTCAGCCGCTAAAAATCCAACAACAGGTAGCCCCAATGGAAGAGTCCAACAGGTAGGAAAAATACTTAATTTTTTGATAAATGACAGCTTCGGCAGGCACCCGCAGAAAAACAAACATCAGTTCAATTGATCAATGCCAGACGCGTTTCGGCAGGCAGACAAGCAGTACCTTTCATCGACCCACTAGGGTATTTACATAGTGTGAATTTTAACTGCTCACTTGTCGAACTCACTGGAGAAAATTTTTTCTTTTCGGCACTACCAGTACCATAAGGCCATGCGCATGGCCCCGCCCACTGGGGCTGGTATCTCTGGGAAATAAAGGTGTGCGAAAATTGTGCCTGGTGTCAGCAGGATTGCCAATGAAGAAGGGAACGTATTCCCGAAACGCGTCTGGCATTGATCAATTGAACTGATGTTTGTTTTTCTGCGGGTGCCTGCCAAAGCTGTCATTTATCAATAAATGAAGTATTTTTCCTACCTGTTGGACTCTTCCATTGGGGCTACCTGTTGTTGGATTTTTAGCTGCTGAGCCCAGCCGCGGAAGAGACCCACTGCGAGTGTGCGGGCCTGTGATGGCGTCAGGTGGCGTTATCTGTACAACGGGAGGTAGAGTTCTGGATGACGGCTGTAAATCACGGCAGGCAGACAAGCAGTACCTTTCATCGACCCACTGGGGTATTTACATAGTGTGAATTTTAACTGCTCACTTGACGAACTCACTGGAGAACATTTTTTCTTTTCGGCACTACCAGTACCATAAGGCCATGCGAATGGCCCCGCCCACTGGGGCTGGTATCTCTGGGAAATAAAGGTGTGCGAAAATTGTGCCTGGTGTCAGCAGGATTGCCAATGAAGAAGGGAACGTATTCCCGAAACGCGTCTGGCATTGATCAATTGAACTGATGTTTGTTTTTCTGCGGGTGCCTGCCGAAGCTGTCATTTATCAATAAATGAAGTATTTTTCCTACCTGTTGGACTCTTCCATTGGGGCTACCTGTTGTTGGATATTTAGCGGCTGAGCCCAGCTGCGGAAGAGACCCACTGCGAGTGTGCGGGCCTGTGATGGCGCCAGGTGGCGTTATCTGTACAACGGGAGGTAGAGTTCTGGATGACGGCTGTAAATCACGGCAGGCAGACAAGCAGTACCTTTCATCGACCCACTGGGGTATTTACATAGTGTGAATTTTAACTGCTCACTTGACGAACTCACTGGAGAACATTTTTTCTTTTCGGCACTACCAGTACCATAAGGCCATGTGAATGGCCCCGCCCACTGGGGCTGGTATCTCTGGGAAATAAAGGTGTGTGAAAATTGTACCTGGTGTCAGCAGTATTGCCAATGAAGAAGGGAACGTATTCCCGAAACGCGCCTGGCATTGATCAATTGAACTGATGTTTGTTTTTCCGCGGGTGCCTGCCGAAGCTGTCATTTATCAATAAATGAAGTATTTTTCCTACCTGTTGGACTCTTCCATTGGGGCTACCTGTTGTTGGATTTTTAGCGGCTGAGCCCAGGCGCGGAAGAGACCCACTGCGAGTGTGCGGGCCTGTGATGGCGCCAGGTGGCGTTATCTGTACAACAGGAGGTAGAGTTCTGGATGACGGCTGTAAATCACAGCAGGCAGACAAGCAGTACCTTTCATCGACCCACTGGGGTATTTACATAGTGTGAATTTTAACTGCTCACTTGACGAACTCACTGGAGAACATTTTTTCTTTTCGGCACTACCAGTACCATAAGGCCGTGTGAATGGCCCCGCCCACTGGGGCTGGTATCTCTGGGAAATAAAGGTGTGCGAAAATTGTGCCTGGTGTCAGCAGGATTGCCAATGAAGAAGGGAACGTATTCCCGAAACGCGTCTGGCATTGATCAATTGAACTGATGTTTGTTTTTCTGCGGGTGCCTGCCGAAGCTGTCATTTATCAAAAAATTAAGTATTTTTCCTACCTGTTGGACTCTTCCATTGGGGCTACCTGTTGTTGGATTTTTAGCGGCTGAGCCCAGCCGCGGAAGAGACCCACTGCGAGTGTGCGGGCCTGTGATGGCGCCAGGTGGCGTTATCTGTACAACGAGAGGTAGAGTTCTGGATGACGGCTGTAAATCACGGCAGGCAGACAAGCAGTACCTTTTATCGACCCACTGGGGTATTTACATAGTGTGAATTTTAACTGCTCACTTGACAAACTCACTGGAGAACATTTTTTCTTTTCGGCACTACCAGTACCATAAGGCCATGCGAATGGCCCCTCCCACTGGGGCTGGTATCTCTGGGAAATTAAGGTGTGCGAAAATTGTGCCTGTCGTCAGCAGGGTTGCCAATGAAGAAGGGAACATATTCCCGAAACGCGTCTGGCATTGATCAATTGAACTGATGTTTGTTTTTCTGCGGGTGCCTGCCGAAGCTGTTATTTATCAATAAATGAAGTATTTTTCCTACCTGTTGGACTCTTCCATTGGGGCTACCTGTTGTTGGATTTTTAGTGGCTGAGCCCAGCCGCGGAAGAGACCCACTGCGAGTGTGCGGGCCTGTGATGGCGCCAGGTGGCGTTATCTGTACAACGGGAGGTAGAGTTCTGGATGACGGCTGTAAATCACGGCAGGCAGACAAGCAGTACCTTTCATCGACCCACTGGGGTATTTACATAGTGTGAATTTTAACTGCTCACTTGACGAACTCACTGGAGAACATTTTTTCTTTTCGGCACTACCAGTACCATAAGGCCATGCGAATGGCCCCGCCCACTGGGGCTGGTATCTCTGGGAAATAAAGGTGTGCGAAAATTGTGCCTGGTGTCAGCAGGATTGCCAATGAAGAAGGGAACGTATTCCCGAAACGCGTCTGGCATTGATCAATTGAACTGATGTTTGTTTTTCTGCGGGTGCCTGCCGAAGCTGTCATTTATCAATAAATGAAGTATTTTTCCTACCTGTTGGACTCTTCCATTGGGGCTACCTGTTGTTGGATTTTTAGCGGCTGACCCCAGCCGCGGAAGAGACTCACTGCGAGTGTGCGGGCCTGTGATGGCGCCAGGTGGCGTTATCTGTACAACGGGAGGTAGAGTTCTGGATGACGGCTGTAAATCATGGCAGGCAGACAAGCAGTACCTTTCATCGACCCACTGGGTATTTACATAGTGTGAATTTTAACTGCTCACTTGACGAACTCACTGGAGAACATTTTTCTTTTCGGCACTACCAGTACCATAAGGCCATGCGAATGGCCCCGCCCACTGGGGCTGGTATCTCTGGGAAATAAAGGTGTGCGAAAATTGTGCCTGGTGTCAGCAGGATTGCCAATGAAGAAGGGAACGTATTCCCGAAACGCGTCTGGCATTGATCAATTGAACTGATGTTTGTTTTTCTGCGGGTGCCTGCCGAAGCTGTCATTTATCAATAAATGAAGTATTTTTCCTACCTGTTGGACTCTTCCATTGGGGCTACCTGTTGTTGGATTTTTAGCGGCTGACCCCAGCCGCGGAAGAGACTCACTGCGAGTGTGCGGGCCTGTGATGGCGCCAGGTGGCGTTATCTGTACAACGGGAGGTAGAGTTCTGGATGACGGCTGTAAATCACGGCAGGCAGACAAGCAGTACCTTTCATCGACCCATTGGGGTATTTACATAGTGTGAATTTTAACTGCTCACTTGACAAACTCACTGGAGAACATTTTTTCTTTTCGGCACTACCAGTACCATAAGGCCATGCGAATGGCCCCGCCCACTGGGGCTGGTATCTCTGGAAAATAAAGGATGGCGAAAATTGTGCCTGGTGTCGGCAGGATTGCCAATGAAGAAGGGAACGTATTCCCGAAACGCGTCTGGCATTGATCAATTGAACTGATGTTTGTTTTTCTGCGGGTGCCTGCCGAAGCTGTCATTTATCAATAAATGAAGTATTTTTCCTACCTGTTGGACTCTTCAATTGGGGCTACCTGTTGTTGGATATATATATATATATATAATCTACTGGCGGTCGCCAGTAGATAGTTATAGTTAGGACCTATTATCCATAGGAAATTCGTAACATTCTATTCCCAATAACTTTAGCGTCGTTTGACGAATCACCGCAAATTTTTCAAAACTAGTGGGGCGCTCCGGTCCGCTCCTGTCTTGAAAGTTTTGGGATGATTCATCAAGCGGGGGCTGAGAAAAAAGGGGGGTCCCAAAACGTGTTTTCTCCATGTTAATTCCCATAGGAAATTTTAGACACGGCTACAGCCCAAACTGCTGAACGGAATTACACCAAATTTTGCAAAAAGGTAGCGCTTGGTTCAGAAAGCGACCTTTTTTTTAAATGGTGTAAATCCGTTCAGTAGTTGCGGAGAAATTCAAAAAATAAGAGTCAAAAAATCAATTTCCATAGGAAATTTGATGCAAGGCTACAGCAAAAACTGCTGAACGGAATTACACCAAATTTGGCAAAAAGGTAGTGCTTGGTTCAGAAAGCACCCTTTTTAAAAATGGTGTAAATCCGTTCAGTAGTTGCTGAGAAAATTCTAAATAAATGTTTCGATATTTAGAGGCACAGAGGATCTGCGCACCCTCCCGACCACGAGCTGCATGCTAATTGGCTGTCAACACTCCAAACAAGAAAGTGTTGGCAGCCATCTTGTGCATCGGTAGAATCGAGGCACAAGAAAACAGGAAAATAAAACGCGAAAAACAAGAAAAGGGGGCAAGGTAGAAACACCCTGACCCCCTAGGCCTGCTTAGGGGGTCCCACAAGGACCCCCATGGCCCAAAAAAGCATTTTTTTTTTCAAATCGCGGGATGCGCGGAGGATTCGCAGATCCGGGAAAGAAGAAAAAAATAACGAAGCGCGGGCTCCCGTGCTTTTTTATTAATTAGCCCCCGGGTGGGCCAAGTCCCGGGGGCATTTGCAAAATATATTTGCGGGGGCCCAGGGGGAACCCCGCAGCCCCGGGGACCGCCACCCCCGGGGCTTTCTATAAATATTTGCGGGGGGCACACAGCCCCCCCCGCAGCCCCGGGGACCGCCACCTCCCCGGGGCACTAAGAATGCAAATTTGGGGGTCCGTTACGGACCCACGAGCCCCGGGGACCACCACCCCCCAGGGCTTTGCTAATGTAGGGAGGGGGGGTCGCGCGGCCCCCCTCCTGGAGCCAGTGATGGCCCTGGGGACCACCACCCCCCAGGGCCAGGTCCTGCAGTGTCCCGGGGTGCCCACCCCGGGACACTGCTGTTTGCAATAACAGGGCGGGAGCCTCGCGGCTCCCGCCCTGTCATTGCAAACTCTGGTTTGGGTTTTGAAAGCGAGAGCAGGAAACCTGCTCTCGCTTTCAAAATCCAAACCACATTGCTTTCCACACGGGGAGCTGCATCTTAGCAGCTCCCCGTGTGAAAGCAATGCCGGCTCCGCAGGAGGCGGGAGCCGGCGGGACCGTGGGGGAATTGGGGACCCCCACACGGTCCCCAACGAGAGCCTGGCCCCGGGGATGGGGTCCCCGGGGCCATTAGTGGCCCGGGAGGGGGGCCACGTGGCCCCCTCCACCATTATAAAAATAAGATGGAAAGGCCGGCCCCGGCGGATGGGGTCCCCGGGGCCATAAATGGCCTGAGGAGGGGGGCCACGCAGCCCCCCTCCAATAATTTAAGTAAAAAAGAAAACATGGCCATGCCACAGGGGATGGGGTCCCGGGGCCGAATATGGCCTCGGGAGGGGGCAACGCGGCCCCCTTCCAATTTAAAAAAATAGGGGCAGGCCCTGGGGATGGGGTCCCCAGGGCCAATAAAATAGGAAAGGAAGGGGGGGCCACACAGCCACCCTTCTTAAAAAAAAAAAAAAGACCGGCATCGCGCCGGAGGCCCCGCCCCCTCCCTGCAGCACTCTGTAAACGCGCCCCCTGGCGCGTTGTAAGATGGGGAACTAATTCCCATTGAATACTGGGGGTTCCTGGCGGCCAACTAGCCCACCAGGAACCTCCAGTATGCGCCAGGGAGCTGCGTTGCAGAGAGGTGTTCAGAGGCCACGCCCCTTTTTACACCTCTCTGCAATGCAGCTCTGTGGCGCTTAATGGAGGTACCTGGTGGGCTACTTGGACCCCAGGGACCCTCAGGATTCAAGGGGACTTAATCCCCCAACTTAAAACGCGCCATGGGGCGCGTTTGCGCAGTGGTGAAGGGAAGGGGCGGGGCCTGAGGTAACATGTGTGCAAACACGCACTGTGGCGCGTTTTAAGTTGGGGAATTCATTCCTCTTCAATCCTGAGGGTCTCTGAGGCCAACTAGCCCACCAGGTACCTCCAGTAAGCGCCACAGAGCTGCCTTGCAGAGTGGTGTAAAAGGGGCATGGCCTCTGAACACCTCTCTGCAAGGCAGCTCCCTGGCGCATACTGGAGGTACCTGGTGGGCTAGTTGGCCCCCAGGGACCCGCAAGTTTGAAGTGGAATTAATTCCCCAACTTAAAATGCACCACAGGGCGTGTTTGCACACATGTCACCTCAGGCCCCGTCCCCTTCCTTCACCACTGTGCAAACGCGCCCTGGCGCGTTTTAAGTTGGGGGATTAAGTCCCCTTGCATCCTGAGGGTCCCTGGGGTCCAAGTAGCCCACCAGGTACCTCCAGTGTGCGCCAGGGAGCTGCGTTGCAGAGAGGTGTTTAGAGGCCACGCCCCTTTTTACACCTTTCTGCAACGCAGCTCTGTGGCGCTTACTGGAGGTACCTCGTGGGATAGTTGGACTCCAGGGACTCTCAGGATTCAAGGGGACTTTATCCCCCAACTCCAAATGCGCCACAGGGTGCGTTTGCACAGTGGTGAAGGGAGGGGCGGGGCCTGAGGTGACATGTGTGCAAACACACCCTGTGGCGCGTTTTAAGTTGGGGAATTAATTCCTCTTCAATCCGGAGGGTCCCTGGGGGCCAACTAGCCCACCACTTAGCTCCAGTAAGCGCCACTGCGCTGCGTTGCAGAGAGGTGGCCCAGGCCATGTCCCTTTTTACACCACTCTGCAATGCAGCTCTGTGGCGCTTACTGGAGGTAAGTGGTGGGCTAGTTGGCCCACAGGGACCCTCAGGACTCAAGGGGACTTAATCCCCAATTTACAACACACCAGGGGGTGCGTTTGCGCAGTGGTGCAGGGAGGGGGCGTGGCCTGATGTCACAAGTGTGGAAACGCGCCCGGTGGCGCGTTTTAAGTTGGGGAATTAAGTCCCCTTGAATCCTGAGGGTCCCTGGGGGCCAACTACCCCACCAGGTATGTCCAGTAAGTGCCACAGAGTTGCATTGCAGAGAGGTGTAAAATGGGGCTTGGCCTCGGACCACCTCTCTGCAACGCAGCTCTGTGGTGCTTACTGGAGGTACATGGTGGGCTAGTTGGACCCAGGGACTTTCAGGATTCAAGGGACTTAATCCCCAACTTAAAACGTGCCACGGGGTGCCTTTGCACAGTGGTGAAGGGAGGGGCGGGGCCTGAGGTGACATGTGTGCAAACACGCCCTGTGGCGCGTTTTAAGTTGGGTAATAAGTCCCCTTTAATCCTGAGGGCCCCTGGGGGCCAACTAGGCCACTAGGTACCTCCATGAAGCGCCACAGGCCTGCGTTGCAGAGAGGTAGTCCAGGCCATGCCCCTTTTTACACCTCTGTGCAACGCAGCTCTGTGGCGCTTACTGGAGGTACTTAGGGGCACATGCATCAAAGGTTTTTGCGATCGCAAACGGTGCAATTCGCAAAAATCGGCCGTTTGCGACCGCAAATTGGCCTTTGGAGATGCATGAAAGTGTTTCCTATGCGCAATTTAAGAATTCGCAATTATTTGCGAATTCCTAGATTATGATTAGCATTTAAGGAATCGCAATTTGCGATTCCTTAAATGCAATGCTAGAAGCACTTTCAAATAGCGATTTCGCTATTTGGGACCGCAAATTACAGACAAATCAAACTTGTCTGTAATTTGCAAAACTTTGAAAAATGCACTAAAATGCATTTTTAAGTTTTAGATTACACACACACATGCCCTTGGGGCATGTGTGTGCACAACATGGGTGCACATCACAATTTCAGGGTGCAACAGGGTGTCCTTTTGACACCCCTGCACCCTTGAAATTGCATGCGCAATTTGCGAGTACCTATTGGTATTCGCAAATAGCGTCGTAATTTCCCATTCATTCCTATGGGCCTGTAGGCCCATAGGAATGAATGGGAAGCCATTCCTTATTTGCGACTCGCAATTTGCGAGTCGCAAATAAGGAATGTGAAGGAATCGCTATTATTATAGCGATTCCTACATGCATAGGCTTTTGCGATTCCTTAATTGCGATTCCTTAATAATCGCAATTAAGGAATCGCAAAAGCCTACCTTGATGCATGTGCCCCTTAGTGGGCTACTTGGACCCCTGGGACGCTCAGGATTCAAGGGGACTTAATTTGCCAACTTAAAACGCCCACAGGGCGTGTTTACACAGTGGTGAAGGGAGGGGACGGGGCCTGAGGTGATGTGTGCAAACACGCCCTGTGGCGCGTTTTAAGTTGGGGAATTAATTCCCCTTCAATCATGAGGGCCCCTGGGGGCCAACTAGCCCACCAGGTGCATCCAGTAAGCGCCACTGCGCTGCGTTGCAGAGAGGTGGTCCAGGCCATGCCCCTTTTTACACCTCTCTGCAACGCAACTCTGTGGCGCTTACTGGAGGTACCTGGTGGGCTAGTTGGACCCCAGGGACCCTTAGGATTCAAGGGGACTTTATCCCCCAACTTAAAATGGCCAGAGGGCGTGTTTGCACACATGTAACCTCAGGCCCCACCCTCCCTACACCAGTGTGCAAACGCGCCCCATGGCGCGTTTTAAGAGGTAGTTTTAATCCCCCTGCCCTATTATGTACTAGGGAGTTACAGAGGAGGTCATGCTAATCACAGGGGTACCCCAACGCATAGTGTTCCCTAGTGTATGTAGGTGTTTTAACTGTATTCTAAGAGTCTTTTAGCATAGCACTGGCTCTAGGCCTGGTTAGTCAGAGTCAGTTACCACCAGTACCCGTCTGGAAAAGGTGTGGGCACAGGATGATTTTGCAACAAGGCCTCTTTCTGCTCCTCTGTTGGTTCTTTCTGCACATGTCTTGCTTCTTCCTGCATTTTTCTTCTTCTTTGTGGACTTCTGTTTCTTTCTACATTTCTTTTGCTTCTTTTCTGTGCATTTTTCTTCTTTCTTCACATGTCCTACTTCTGTAGGCATAGTTACAAACTAGCATTTGAAAAACCTTTGAAATTCACTAAAAAAACATAGGTTTCAGGCACGTTATAGTTAGAAATTAGCATTTAAAAAACCTTTGAAATTCACTGAAAAAACCATAGGTTTCAGGCACGTTATAGTTAGAAATTAGCATTTAAAAAACCTTAGAAACTCACTCATAAAACCATAGGTTTAAGGGAAAGTTATAGTTAGTTGGACATTGCACTCGTACAAAACCCGTGAAATTCCCCCGTTATAGTTAGTTCAGCTAACTATAACTCGCGCCCCCGCAATGCACTGCTGATGACGTCCCATATTACATCACTCATGACATGGTCAGTGACATCACTGATGACATCACTGATGACATCTCAAATGACATCACTGATGACATCACTGATGACATCATCCATGTGATAATTTCATGCATCTTCTCACACCCTAACATAACTTTAGATACACCCACTGTAAATTACAGACTGCCATTCTCAAAACCATAGACACTCCAACACCAATAACTACATACCCACTCACTGATTCTTAGGTCTACACACACATCCACTCACTCACCCGTACAGTCACTCATACTTATGGTCACTCAGTACAGGACTATCATATGCACTCATACACCTATATAGACAGTCACACACCGCCACTCATCCATAGAGGTACTCACACACCTAGTCAGTCATAGAAATAATTATTCAAACTACCCTTTACTCACCTATACAGTTATACACACACCAGTTCACTTAGTCATACAAATACTAGCACATTCTTACGTTCTTATACAATCCCTGATACAAGCAAACACTCATCCATGCAGCCACTCTCACAATCACACACTCTCACTTATAGACATTTATATACTCTAACACACATATATACTGCCTTTTATATATGTAGTTACTTACACATGTACAAATAAGATATACATTCACTCACTAACACACCCATACACACACTCACCCACCCATACAGTCCATCACAGATGCACACTTCAAACTATGCTCCCAGTGAATCACCCACTCACACATCTATGCACAGAGTCACACACACCCCACCCACACAAACACTCAAGCACCCATACAGATACTCAGACAACCAATCAATAACTCATATAGACACTTATGTAGTTATTCACAAACCCATGCAGTCACTTACACACCAACAGACAGACGGATACAGAGATTCACACAGTTTAGTCACTAACCCATACGTTCACTAACATATGTTTAACCACTCACTTATAGAGTCAGTCACGCACCTAGTAAAACATCCATTCAGACACTTATACACCCACTCATTCTTCAATACGCCTTTACCTATATATATTAAACATATTTAAACTTTATAGAAACACACAGTCACTGGATGATGTCATCAGTGATGTCATCAGTGATGTCATTTGGAGATGTCATCAGTGATGTCATCAGTGATGTCACTGACCATGTCATGAGTGATGTAATATGTGACGTCATCAGCAGTGCATTGCGGGGGCGCGAGTTATAGTTAGCTGAACTAACTATAACGGGGGAATTTCACGGGTTTTGTATGAGTGCAATGTCCAACTAACTATAACTTTCCCTAAAACCTATGGTTTTTTCAGTGAATATATATATATATATATATATAATCCATATGAAATCGCTCACGATTGAAGACACCTCACGCAACGCTATGTTTTCACCTTATTTATTTGGGAGGCAGCAGCAGTTTGGCACGAGTCCTCACAGCGTAGTCTTGCGCCGTTATTGCCATACGCGTTTCAGAAGACTATTCCTTGTTCACCGGCTTGGCGCTTCTGGGGGAATGGGAAACATGCATGATTGTCAGCAGGTGATATTTAAAGGGCTCAGTCCCGCCCCACTGGGCGTGTGTTTACTGTGAATCCTGGTAATTGTAGTTCCTTAGTCGATGCCGTTTCGTGTTTCCCTCCACATTTGAATTCCCATCGGGTCGCTGTTTCGGTCACGTCCAGCCTGCTGCTTAGTGACGCCGCACCAAACAGGTACGTTGCTCCATTTTCGTGCCTGGGATGATGGCACATGGAACTGCTTAGCAGGCAGTGGGGTTGTCTTCGTGACCAGAGCAGACCACAACACATTCCATATGAAATCGCTCACGATTGAAGACACCTCACGCAACCTAGATATCAAGTTAAGAATAGTAAATCTATATTTACTTATTTGCATCTACCTCATCGATATTTTGTTCCTCGATATTTTTGACACAATGATATTTTTGTTACCGAAATTCTGTCAGTGATCCCACTTGAGCCTCATGCATATTTATAATTACTACTTCCATGTCAGATTCCAAAAAGCATGCAAATATTTATGTGCTACTTCTGGTAGACAAACACAACTTCTTAAGGCTTTATCCATGTGCTTTGAGGCGTTGAGGTTGGCTTGTCTCACATCTAGTCAAAAAGACAGTCTTATTGGCAAACAGCAGAGGGCTCATTGTCACTGATGAGAAATGACATGAACCCATCCACTCATTACTGCAGCAAAGCCCCCAAACACAGACACATTATGGGGGAGATTGGGCTTCACAGCTGGGGCCTAGTGAGTAGAATTGGTGACTCATTGCATGCAGGCACCAGTGGGAACTTTACTGATGTGGTTCCAAAAAGGCTGAATGTCACTATCCTCATAAGAAAAGATTTCCAATAAATGTGTATGTGTGCTATGATTGGGTAGAACATGTGGGGAAAGCTAATGTCAAAGGAATTGAACTTGGTAGTAGTGGTACCAAACACTCAATTACTTCTGAAACAATTCTGATGTGCCTCCCATAGCTCATCTCAAGTCATCACCACTTTTGTAAACAGATGTATGGGAGTGGGAGGCTTCACTTTGGAGGTCTAGCTGCTACTGGTTTGGGGCACTAGCCTTAGGGTGCTGTGGTCCCCATCAGTATTTCTTTCAATTTCACGTCTGTCTTCTTTATAATGTGGCACCTGTCGGAGAGGTGCTTCTTCTACTTCTTTTTGTTCTTATTCTTCTCCTTCTTCTTATTTTTTTCTTCTTCTTCTTCTTATTAATAATAATAATAATAATAATAATAATAATAATAATAATATTACTACTACTACCATTACTACTTTTACTACTACTACTAATCAGTACATTAATAAAAAAATTAAGCATAATAATAATAATAATAAACATCATCATCATCATAGTAATATTAATATTAGGATTTGTATTAGTGATGGTGTTAGTGTAGTTGTTAGTGTTGTTGTTGGTATTGGTGTTATTATGATGTTGTTGGTGTTGTTAGTGTTATTATTATTATTATTATTATTATTATTAGAATCATTATTATTATTGATAATATTATTTGTATTAGTATTCTTCTTCTTCTTATTATTATTATTATTATTATTATTATTAATATTATTACTGACATTATTACCATTGCTGTTAATATTATTAATCCTACTATTATTATTAATAATATTATGAGAGACCTGGTAGTGGCATATGCCTTGCTTTTGCACAACCCATTCATTGGAGGATAGCCCAAAACGTTATGAGTGTTAAAATTTTGCAGGAAATAAGCAGGGATTCATGGCAATGTGAGGGTGGGGGCATAGCTTTAATTCACTCCCCAAACAACACACAAAACACCAAGGGTCAGATTTGCTTACATTTTGCATCGTGGTTATGCCACTTTTTTGGTGCAACCATGACGCAAAATACAAGTCGATATTTAGAAAGCCACACAAGGGACGATTTGCATCACCTTGCATGTCATTGTAAAAAAAAGTAACATAACAGAGCACCTTTCACTGTGTTGCATTACACTGCATCGGGTAGGCATTGAATGGGTGGAGCATGGGCGTTCTCATGCATTCACCCATGTATTTTGACATAAACCCAGATTTACTAAAGGCAGCAAACCTGCGTTTGTGCCAAATGGTGAACCAACCCAAAAGAAACGTAACATGCCTCTGAGGACTGTTTTTGAGCAACATGGTACCCCTTCTTGCACAAAAACAAACATGATCGTAGTGCAGGCACCCTTGCGATATGACGCAAGGGATGCTGCGTTAGGGCTAGAAGAGAGGTGAACAGCACCATACCTTTTTAAATAGGGCACTGTTCAGCTCTTTCCCATTCGCGCAACTCAGCACAGCGACTTTTCTTGCAGCAATTCATGGCGTGAACTTTTAGCAAATCTGACCACAGTACATAATCTGTATTATGAAATTGAAATTAAACAATGAATATTTATTTACTATGAATTTCCTCAAAAGCGTTCTAAGGTGAGCTCTCATGATTAAGCTACCAAGACAGATGAAATATAACACCACATGAAAAAAGCATGCTAAAGAATCATGTAGCACACCAAAGGGCAAAAGGTTCAGCAGTGCCATAACAAGAATGGGTGTTTCTCAGGGAAAACCATGCCTACCCAACCAACAACTGGTATGTCACTGCCAGGGGGAAGGTCACCTATACAGCAACACTGGGTCTTGTAAAGGAATCTCCATATATAATTGCAAGCCTTCCTCTTAAGATATAAACTTCCTAGCAGCTGAATTTCTTGCTTTGGTATAGAAACATTCAGGACAGGATGCCCTCACTATGATTTGGGCAAGAGTGACAGCCTGGCCACAAACACCTTGCCTGCTCTGATCATCTCTTTGTCCCTTGCGCAAGTCACACACTCACAAATGATAACCAGGTCAGAAAATAGACGTATAAATGAGTCCAAGGTGAAGATGGACTCACTTGGGTGGACCTCTTAGAGGACAAATAGCACCTTGCCGTCAGCAGACAATCACACAGAAGTGGGATTTATGAGCTAACCATCTACTTTACTTCTAAGCATGACTGCAGCACAGCAGCATGCCACATTTCCACACTATTATATGAATCTTTCGACACATCCTCTGGAATCAACCAGCTTGCCCCTCCTACAAGAACACAGACAATAGCTCACACAGTTTACTGCAACACAGGAGGAAACTAATATTACTTTCCATGTGCAAACAGAAAATCAGTATCATTCCATCGCAGTCACACAACAGCGGGTGAGCCCTTTTCTCATCCCAACTATAGCCCTCATGTGGGAGATCACTCTGCTAGCCACTTTACGCTTGCATGCAACCTTAAAGAATCCAGAGTCAAGACTCAAGTGAGCATAGGATACACAGAGACATGTCCCTTAGGGTGAGAGTTCTAGGGGTGCAGTACACAGTTTCACACTGTTCAATGTTGGGTCAGGTTTCACTACCTCTATGGCTAAAACAGGACAAGAGCTGAAAAAGAGGTTTGACAAAGGCTCTTTTCAGCTACATTTGAAATTTCACTTGAATATCACAACTTTTTCAAATATCTACTACTATCGTAATAGTGACCTGCAAAAATATTGCATCCACTCTTTCATCTACCACTATATCATCAATGTAAATTCAGATTTACCATTCTTAACTCTACCTCCACTTATCTTGATGATTTTATGGTAGTATTTTTGTAGGTCTATATTTTGAGTGTGATGTAGTGGTAGAACACCCTATAAAGTAATTGCCATTAAATGCAGCAAAGATGGCTGTCAAGGTAGTGTTTTATTCAATAGTCCTAGTATTCATATAAAACAACTGCTTTTCTTTTTGTCCATGAGGCTACAAATAACAAGGTGCATTGATTAAGATCCAGTCAATAACTACTTTGCTTCTCCCTGTTTTCCTTCGCATGGCTGAGCACCTGTAAGTATTGCACAGTGTGCTAGATAAAACACAGGAGAGTGCAAATACAGACAGTGCTTGTAGACACCTTGATGTTTAGCAAACACACATTTTAAAAAGTGTACATCGACCCATACCTTATCATACATTTCTGGGTCTAGAACTTGAGTTGGACAAATGAGGGCTTCTGTCTGCGTAAAACAAAAACCATCCAGTTTCCTGTTTTCTTATTTGTGCTGCTTTGGAAAAACTTTTCTCAATCACAAAATTGGTTGGTGCATTAGAACAAGCATTTGCAATGCAATCGGTCTCGCCTTTGGGACCATATATGTATTTCGCTATGCAGCACATTAGCCTGGGTGCTGAAACATCTACTGTTCTTTAACATGGAGGGAAAGTAAGCACCAAACTGTGTGTCACACCAGGTATGGGAACACATGGAGAGAAATATTGTCTTTCAGCGGTTAATGGTATAGTCCAAAGCTCTGTTTTTAATATAAAATCAGGGCCTTCGGTGGTCATATCACCGAAAATACAAGATTTGAAAAAAATATTATTGTCTACGGGTGCTCGTGGAAGACAATTTCTATGGACTGGAATCTAGAGAATGCTAAAGTGATTCTGGTATTTTACTGACCTCTGCTGATTGTTTTCTATCAAGAAAGTTAAATAGAGGCAGTTGCTAGAAAAATTAAAAAAAGAAAGTCCCTCAGCAGAATCAATTCTGGTATTTTACTGACCTCTGCTGGTCGTTTTCTATCAAGACAGTTAAATAGAGGCAGTTGCCAGAAAAATGTAAAAACGAAAGTCCCTCAGCAGAATCAATTTTGGTATTTTACTGACCTCTGGTGCTCGTTTTCTATCAAGACAGTTAAATAGAGGCAGTTTAACAGAAAAAAAAGTCCCTACGTGGAAGCAGACAAGTCCTTGGGCTGATCTCAAGAGCCCACAAAGTACATACACATATATGTATATATTAAAGTATTACCTACTGGCGGTCGCCAGTAGGTAGTTATAGTTAGAACCTAGTTTCCATAGGAAAAGCATTTTTTGATGTGCTTATAACTTTGGCGTCGTTTGCCGAATCTTTACAAAATTTTCCAAAAAGTTCCTCTTTTCAGGTGAGCTCCAATCCTGCAAGTTTGGGGGTGATTCGTGAAGGGGGGGCTGAGAAAAAAGGGGGGTCCCAAAACGTGTTTTCTCCATGCAATTTCCATAGGAAACTTTAGACAAGGCTACAGGTCAAACTGCTGAACGGAATTACGCCAAATTTGGCAGGGAGAAAGGTCTTGGTCCAGAAAGCACGCTTTTGTTTAAATGGGGTAAGTCCGTTCAGTAGTTTTAGAGAAATATCAAAATTTACAGAGATTGATATTTGAGAATTCTGACATCTGATTGGCTGAGGCGTTACGAGCACGAGCGTGCGGCTCATTGGTTGCGAACTGTTGAAACTAGGAAGTGTTAGCAGCCATTTTATGACTGACTTGAAAGGCGTAGGGCGAAACAAAAGAGAAAAATTGTATAAGAGGGTATAGTAGGAACACTGTGGTCTTAGTTTAAGCAGTCTGTACGGTGCAGAGGCAGGGAGTTTGAATGTTGCGTAGGCCATGGAAATCACATCCACAGATGTGGAAATCACGTCCGCAGAACAACGGTGTGCGGTATTGCGGCAAGGTTGCGTAGGCTCTGGAAATCCAGTCGGGAAAATAACAATGCGCCGTATTGCAGCCGCACTTTAATATAATGCGCAGTAATGTTTACTTATAATGCGGTGTTCACTTTTATCACGGACAGTGTCACTTTCTTACACAAAAATTAATATTATGTGGGAGGGCGTGTTCTGTTCGTGTGTCTGGAACAAAATTAACGTTTAATTGGCTGAGGTGTTCCAACCACGAGCTCAATGTTCATTGGCTGCGAACCATTGAAAGTAGAAGTGTTGCCAGCCATTTCCTCCCCGTCCGCGGAGTAGCAGGGACATCGGATTGGCTGACGTGTTCCAAGCAGAACCTTCCCAAGCTTAATGTTCATGGGCTGCGAACCATTGAAAGTATTGTGTGTCTGGAACAAAATTAACGTTTAATTGGCTGAGGTGTTCCAACAACGAGCTCAATGTTCATTGGCTGCGAACCATTCAAAGTAGAAGTGTTGCCAGCCATTTCTTCCCCGTCCGCGGAGTAGCAGGGACATCTGATTGGCTGACGGGTTCCAAGCAGGACCTTCCCAAGCTTAATGTTCATTGGCTGCGAACCATTGAAAGTATAAGTGTTGCCAGCCATTTCCTCCCCATCCGCGGAGTAGCAGGAACATGTTATTGGCTGACGTGTTCCAAGCAGGACGTTCCCAAGCTTAATGTTCATTGGCTGTAAACCATTGAAAGTAGAAGTGTTGCCAGCCATTCCCTCCTCCTCCGCGGAGCATCAGGGACATCTGATTGGGTAACGTGTTCCAAGCAGGACCTTCCCAAGCTTAATGTTCATTGGCTGTAAACCATTGAAAGTAGAAGTGTTGGCAGCTATTCCCTCCCCCTCTGCGGAACAGCATGGACATTTTATTGGCTAAACTGTTCCTAGTACAAGTTTGCTCATTATTGGCTGGGAACGGTTCACTGTTGTGAACCATTTTGTGACGCACGTCAATGGAGTACGGGAAAAGAAAGTAGTAGCGGGGAGGGTAGGAACACTATTAACTCTGTACAGTGGTCACAAGGTGGTGGAGAGGGATTGTGAAGGTAAAAATAGTTTTTATATATTTTAAGGGCCATTTATATAATTGGCGTGGGGTGTACAAATCACGGCGGGAAAATAACAAAGTGTGTTGCGGTCTTCTTTTATTAAGTTTGCGGGTGGGATACTTCCCAGGAGCACTGTTTAGTTATAATGTGGTGTTTACTTTTCTAACTGGGAGCTGTGGTTGTGCAGCAAAAATTTCAGTCTAGGTTTGAAATAGTTTTTATTAAGCAATTACAAATATACTTTGTTCGGAAACTGAAGCTGTATATATCAAAGGGGTGACAAATAAAACGCAATTCATAAAATATCCCTTAAGCGTGGGCACACCCTCCCTTTTTTTCTGCTATAGTTTGTAAAAGTGTTGCCTCATATTCTTGATAATATAAGGGCATGAGTTACTTTTAGATAAAGTAGAAAAGAAGTGCTACAAGAAACACTCCCGCAATACATCATCTCAGGTCACAAGAACAATAACAAGTAAAAAACAGTTAAACACAAATCACTTTATATTACATAGAAATGTACGCTTTATTATTTTTTATAATTTCTATTATTGTAAAATTCGGGAAAGTTCAGTCGTAGTGCTTAGATCACGTACTCCTTTAAGAATATATAGGATAGTAGTATAATAAAATACACTACTGGTCGTATATATTCTATAGGGAGAAAGTGAATAGGAACCGCAACAGACAAAAATAGAAATAGTAAAAACATTCAGAAATGTAGGGTTTATCAAAGGTATTCACTAAGAAAATATCTATGGAAACGATTTTTTTTAAACTGCAATTTCCCAAAATATTGTCACTGTAAAAATATCTGATCAAGTAAGTTATAAAGGTCAGTAAACTGTATTTCATATGGTTTACTCCTGGCGGCGACAAATCTCCAATTCCTGTTGTGTGGAAATATCACACTCTTACAATATACAGAGTGTCACTGATGGCACACAAATAGGAAAATGAAAATGAAGTCATCAATACAAAACAAGATCAATAACGAAATACTTTCCAGCGATGAGTATGTTCTGAGCTTCTTTTCTCCGAGACTTCGAAATCTTTCATCTTCGCACCAACGGGTCATAAAGTGCTCTGAGATCACAATGACTGTTAATATTATAATATACATATTCACAGTATATGATCCCAAGAAAGAAACAGAGTAAGAACGAGAAGGTGCTGACGTTAAATATAAATCTTTAGTCTTCGCGTCGACGGGTCATAAACTCCACTGAGGTCAGTATAAATGTTCATATTACAATATACATACTCACACTACATGATCTCAAGGGAGAAATAGACTAAAAACCAGAAGCTGCTGACGTTACATATAAATCTTTAGTCTTCGCGCCAACGGGTCACAAACTCCTCTGAGATCATAATGTGTGGTTATTATAATATACATACTCACACTATATGATGTCAAGGGGGAAATAGACTACAAACTAGAAGCTGCTGACATTACATATAAATCTTTAGTCTTCGCGCCGACGGGTCACCAACACTTCTGAGGTCAAGTACAGTGTCAATATTATAATATACAAAGTCACACTATATGAGCTCAAAGGAGCCAGAACAGGAACAATGTTTGCTGTATTCTGAAAACAAGCTGCTGACGTTACATATAAATGGCAAAAACAACCAATAACACTTTTTTCTAAATACAAGTGTTTAAAGATTGACAAATAGCTACGTATTATAAATATCTAGTATGCCATAATCAAACAACATACAACTCAGGATTATGTTTTGTGGCCGCAAAAGAAGAATCCGACTGTAGAAAAGAGCACCTGCATCACTGAATGGAGACGCGTAAATAACTTCATAAAAACGAAACTAATCAATCAACGGGTGTGGTTTATATACTTTTTGGTTATTCAGTAGTCTATGGAAGGAAGATGCAGGCTCCGCCCATTTAGATGTCACGTTTTACAGTTGACACGTGCTCACGTTTTAACTGTTTCACTTGTGCACGTGTTGGGAAAAGTTACAAAATGTGAAGCGGAAAAAGTTTCGATTTCGAACCTAACACGTATAAGGTCCTTAATATGTACATACGTTGGAGAGCTTAAAAACTGTTACCCGGAAAACCGTGTCATTTCCATTCTCATGAGTAAATACATTTATTGATTGCCGTAATTCTAAATAGAAGACATAAAAAAAAGATCTATCAGAATAGAAGAAAAAAAAAACCTGATAATATTTCTCATCACTATGGTTTTAAATTAAAAAAATGCAAGCATTTGTAAAGCGTACAGCTAACCCTGGAAAGGTGTGCCGGCGCTCGGGGGCGTCGGAAAGATTAAGCAAGGTGTTGCCCACAGTGACATAGTGGTGGGCTAACGTGCCGCTGGAGCCTGGAATCGAACTGTGAACGCTGTTGTTCGAAGTCAGGTATCATAGCTGCTCCGTCACACTTTTTCCACACTTATATGTTAATTAGTGCTAATTAAGTTTTAAACATTGTTAAATTATAACTTATAACAGACTACTGATACAGTTAGTTTTTCACTACAAAAGTATGCACGTCTTTTTTAAATTTAGTTAAAAACAATATAGGTTTTAGGGACATTGTAGTTAGAAATTAGCATTTAAAAAACCTTTGAAATTCACTGAAAAAACCATAGGTTTCAGGGCGATATAGTTAGAAATTAGCATTTAAAAAACCATTGAAATTCACTGAAAAAACCATAGGTTTTACAGACTTTATAGTTAGAAATTAGCATTTAAAAACCTTTGAAATTCACTGAAAAAACCATAGGTTTCAGGGGCGTTATAGTTAGCTGGACATTTCACTCGTACAAAACCATAGAAATTCCACTGTTATAGTTAGTTCAGCTAACTATAACTCGCGCCCCTGCAATGCACTGCTCATGACGTCACATATTACATCATTCATGGCATGGTCAGTAGACATTTGGATGTAGATGTTTAACATTGTTTGGAAGGGCAGTGCAATAACCTTTAAATTTGTGACCATTTGAAAACTCAACCTGTGACTTATTAAATTCTTCTCTTGTAAATGTATTGGATTTATGGCCTGATTTAGAGTTTGAGGGATGGGTTACACCATCACAAACGAGATGCATATCCCACTGACAATATTATTATTACAAATGTCACAGCATACAATGCACTTCCAAT
The DNA here is from genome assembly GCA_963921515.1 of Calotriton arnoldi. Classification (NCBI taxonomy): domain Eukaryota; kingdom Metazoa; phylum Chordata; class Amphibia; order Caudata; family Salamandridae; genus Calotriton; species Calotriton arnoldi. The sequence goes on from CAWUFW010014616.1 coordinate 113,152, forward strand.
AAGGTGGATGGAATATCCGTCATGTTTGTGATGGAGTAACTCGTCAACCAAACACATAATAGTGTTCTTATTGTGATCATTGTCTTAGGTTTTTAATCATTTGTGCATTCATTCCAAGAGCACGTGCCAATTCCAATTTATAGAAGGGTTATGTCAGGCCCTTCTGTCATTCAAAAGTGCATCCTCTGCAAAGGCAGTTATTCTGATTTGGCCCTGATTTCCTGATTCCACAGTCAACAAAATTGTGACAAGAAAACATCTCTTCCTTCCCTCAGCACTTCCGTTGCAACACAAATATGCTTAGCCTACCCAAGTAGGCCGAAACATTGTTTAACTACAAATGGGGAGTTAAAGAATATCAGGAAATTCCAGTCTACAGGTGATACACAGAATTTCATGGTTTCCATACGACTTCATAATGCTTAGTTAAGAAGCACTGGTAAAGCAAAAAGGTCTGGCGTTGCCTGCTAGTCTTCTGGTGTAGTCAATGTTTGTTGTGTTCTGACTTGGCTTTTGTAAAATGTTATTTTTAGAGGAGCTACCAGGCCTACACCATTATAAAAAAAATGGCTAAAAGCAAGAATAGGTTTTAATATCAAAAAGCACACATTGCTAGTAAGCCGTGGCACTAAAGGGAACTACTTTGTGTGTGGATGTGCTGAAGCAGAAAGCAGTCACTCACAGTGAACCTAGCCAATGGTGAAAGTGGGCTGACCCATTGCCTCGTGGTGCATACTGTAGTGGGTGGCAGAAAAAGGTGAATGACATAACAACAAACCAATGGATAAAGAGGGCTGATGAAAGCACCTATAACTAAATATATTATATATATCATTTTAGTAAACTAATGCCAGACCTGAAAAAATGCCAGCTGACTTCTCAAGCATTTTTGGGTGTTTCGTTGGAGGGAGCGTCTGCTCAAGTCATTTTGTGACCATTCGTGCTCTGAAAACGGATATTTAAAGCAGGAAATGGGCCTTAGACGAACCCTGGGTTGGACATCAGTCATCAATGAATGACGAAAGCAGGTTACTTCCATGGAAAACTGTCAGCTACCAGGGAGTTCAGGAGGGATTGTCCGGGACTGTGGACTGTGGTTCTTGGGCAAACCAAAGACTTCTTTGCAATGGGAGGGAATAAACAAACTGAGTCTATTACCGAGAGGACCCTAACACTGAGCCAGTGTTTCGTTGCGGAAGCTCAGTGCCAGCAGGCCTTTAACCGTGGAGTTATTAATTACTGCACTAAAAGAGAAATTCTGCTTGGACGGGGAATGCTGTTCATGGCCTGCATTGAAACCGGCTAGAAAAGGCAGATCATGGCCTATACTCTGGAGCCTTTACACTAACAACAATAAACATCGAGGCAGATTTACAAGCCCCTTGCGCCACCGGTGCGTCACTTTTTGTGACGTACCGATGGCGCATTTTACTGCTCCATATTTACAAGTACAGGAAAAGCCACCCTGTGTGACTTTTCCTGTCCTTGTAAATATGGCCCCTTTACATGCAGCACTCTGCGTGAAAGGGGTGTTCCATGGGTGTTGCTGTGGGTGTTCCCACGCAACACCCATGGAACCAGACACATTTCCAGATTTACGAGGAATCGTAAATCTGGAAATGCGTGTGAATGCTACGCCTCCCCAGGGGAGGCGTAGGGAGGCACAACAAGGAGAAATGTATTCATTTCTCCTCGTTTTTTTTCCCTGTTTCTATGCGTGCTGCATTCTGCAGCACACATAGAAAGAGGAAATTACCTCTAATGATTGTTTTTGTTCAGGAAGGGTTCCCTTCCTGCACATAAACAATCATTGAAACAATGCCGTTTTTCTACTTCTATGTGTGCTAATGCAGCACACATAGAAGTTGAAAAACAGCATTTCAGATTGTTTTTGTGCAGGAAGGGAACCTTTCCTGAACAAAAACAATCTCCCCACGATGCAGGCATCCTTGGTGCAAGGGTGCCTGCGCTGGTGCATGGCAGCAGTTTGTGCGCCAGCGCAGGGGGAAGCACAGAGATGCGAAATATTGTTGTAAATATGTCGCATCCCTGTGCTTTGAAAGTGACTCAGTGTGGCGCAGCCAAATGGCTTGCAGCACGCACTGAGTCACTTTCAATGTAAATCTGCCCCATCATATTTATAAAGTAGCTTCAAGTATTGAGAATAATGACACTGGCAACAAAGACTGGGTGACGTTGCCAAGGCTGAGCCTTTGCTTCAGAAAGGAAGGGACCCAAGTGGATAGTGAAGGGCATAAAATGAGTCAGAAAACCTCGCTCTAGCAGCAAGGAAAGTTAAAGAGCTACATAATTTTTCTCCATAAGGTAAAAATCCAATATGACGCAAGAATTAATTATTTGATGTTGGTTTAGAGAACTGGGCTTACAACAGAAGTAGAAGGGTGAAACAGTGGGGTAACTAGCCCCGAACTTTAGTGGGTGGTCGGGCTAAGATGTTGAACGTCGAAGCGGAGCCATCATCAAAATCGATTTCACACTTAGGGTAGGCAGAATTCTGTGCTTTCGGTGTGGGACAATCAATGGAAAACTGTGCTTTATAAGCACATAACACATTGAGGGGTATATGTACAAGCCCCTATCACCACGGGAACGTCACTTTTTAGGACGTTCCTGTAGCGATAGGGGCTTTGCCTTATTTACAAGGCAACGTTAAGCCACTTAACGTGGCTTAACGCTGCCTTGTAAATAAGGTCCCCTTTCATGCTATGCTTAGCGTGAAAGGGGTGGGCAGTGGGTGTTGCGGTGGGCATTCCACCGCAACACCCATTGATTTTGACGCGGTCCCCTATTTACAAGAGTGGCGTAAATAGGAGGCAGCGCCAAAATTAAGACCAGGGAAAACCTGGTCTTAACTTGGCGAAACGAGGAGAAATGCTTTATTTCTCCTCGTTTTTGCTTTTTCCATTTGTGCTGCCTTGTGCAGTACACATGGAAAAAGCAAAACGCCTTGTATTATTTATGTGTAGGAAGGTGCCCCTTCCTGCACATAAACAATCTTTTAAAAAATTACATTTTGTGAGTTCCATGTGTGCTGCATGAAGCAGCACACATAGAAGTGATAAAACGGCATTTAAAGATTGTTTATGTGCAGGAAAGGACACCTTCCTACACATAAACAATCTTCTCCTGCAAGCACACCCTTGCACTACGGTGCAAGGGTGCCTGTGTTGGCGCTAGGCAGCTAAGTGTAGTGCCAGGGCAGGGGGAAACGCAAGGCTGCACGGTATTCTTGTAAATATGGTGCAACCTTGCATTTCTGAAGTGGCAGAGTGAGGCGTTATGCCATGACGGCTAACGCCTCACTCCGCCACTTCTTTGTACATATGCCCCAGAGAGTCGTTGAAAAGAGCTTGAAAACATCTTTCCAAGATATCTGAGATAGCTCGCCTGCCTGATTCCCCCTGTTACTAAACGGTAACCCTAAGCTCCACTTAACATCAAGTATTCCACATTGTGACATGTTTAGACACTCCAAAAACCTCAAATGCAATTCATATTTGAAACATATTGGATGTAAAATAACAAGAGGAGCAGAAACCAAGCACAGGGTGTGAGTATACATGGTTCCCCCACGGAGCAAAGTGAAGATACCCAAACTTGAAATATACCCATGAATACTGGCAGCTGAAGAATATAAAATAGTAATAGTAGCTGTGAAGATAACTGCTACTCTACATGAAGAATAACTCATCTACAATTTAACTGTTTGCAATGTTTACATGTGTTTTGGGGATGGCGTAGTGAGTGTATTTGTGTAGGTTTTCTCTCAAGATGAAAGAATAATGAATGCAAATTTAGAAAATCTTTACCCCGCTCTGCAGGACGACCTGCATTTAGAGTGGTCCAGGTTCAGGTTGCTATCGGAGGAAATTGTGGCTTCTCTCTTATCCTTTATTAAGTTGGATTCCCCTGATGACCCTCTGTACACGTGGTGTGCCCCAAGCTTCTGCTCCTTTGCCGGCAAGAAAGATTACTAAACTGTATGGATTCTACCTCGTATCTGGTATGGTTTGGGCTTCCTGGAAGCAAGATGCATTTCCCACACCACTGAAAGAAAAACCCAGCCTGGATGCATCTCATGTTAAAATATTGCCTCAGAATAGCGCTTCTACTAGCCATTGGAACATATTTAGAAAGACTGGTAGCTAATCAATTGTCTATGGTCTGAAAACAGGGCAAACTGTTAGAGGCCTGTCAGATGAGCTTCTATCATCAGAGGGGCACAGAGATGGTGCTAGTCTCTATGACAGATGACAACAGCACCATATTAGATCACCATGGTGCAGTTAGAATGATACTTTTGGACCTCTCTGTTGACTTTGATACAATGCATCAAATGGTGCTCTTGAGAAGACTTGTAGACACTTAGGGGGGATTTACTAAGATTTCGCACCGTGGTTGCGTCACAAAAGTGACGCAAAACTGTGCAAAATCTTTTTTTCCTAATTAACTTTCCAGCGCTAAACTTCTTTAGAGCTGGAAATAATGTAAAAGTAATGCGAAGCAGCGCCTTGCGCTGCTTCGCATTACTTTGCGCCATGGGGGCGTACCAAGGGTGGTGCATGGGCGTTCCCATGCAACCACCCAAGGTTTCTCACGCTAAACACAATTTACTAAAAACAGTAGATTTGGTATAGCATGAGAAAACTGCGCCCTTTTCAACTAGGCGCAAGGAAGGAGAAATGCTTTCATTTCTCCTTCCTTTTCTGACTTTGCATGCGTGCTGCACTGTGCAGCACGCATACAAAGTAGGAAAAGCTTTCCCTCGTGTCTAGTGATCCAGCGCAACCCCTAATTCATGAACCAAGAAACTCATCACACATAAACCATTACCAAACAACGGGGCCCATCACACATTACCCATAAATGATCCCTGAAGACTGGCGCTGGTTTTAAGGGGGTTTAATTTGTCAGTTTTGTATATGTGCAGTATACTTCACATTAATAACATTTTTATATATTCTTAGCTATTCTTAATTTTAACTATCTTCTTTTGGTCGATGGACCATTAGTTGACGAGTTGATGGTGACTATGATTAACTAAACAGTTTAACACTTTTAACTAAATAACCACAGAGTCATTTATCAGGTTAATAATTTTATCTTATTCAAATGAAATGCTCATAATTCAGATTGTCAGTGCACACACAAGACCACATATAAGAGAACAATTTTATCAAGCAATGTAATCAAAATGAATCGTTTGCCTCGACATCAAAGCGTGCGTAGGAATAGGGGAAAGAAGGTACAGCAGAAATACTTTTCAAAATTATATTGCGAAATTGAAGCATTTAAGGAGGGTGATACCCACCAAAGAATCAGAAAAACCAATTCCTTGGCCGAGGTTATGGCAAGGGGTCCCCAGAGATAGGCTCAGAGGACAAAGTTAATAGGACAGATGCAGCTAAGTCTTGCAATAAACTGGCAGACAAAAATAATCTCCCGATCTATCTACCTTTGATCTAGTTCTCCTTGGACGCAGTCTCCTCCCAAGGTACTCTCTGTCTCTGTGCTGGTCCGCTCTCTCTGTCTTGGTGCTCTCTCTCTCTCTCTCGTTCTCTGTGTCTCGATGCTCTCGATGATCTCTCTCTCGCTCTCTCGATGTTCTGCCCCACCCCAAAATTGGGATATCAATTATACCCTAATTCCTAGCTCACTATCTTACAATGTTGCAGTGTCAGTAGAAACTCGGCATGTCATTGGTTGACACGGGTCATGTTAGGGTCTCCTCATCAGGTTCTCATCGCAAATCCATCCCATACCGGTTTTAACAAAGGAAGTATTAAGGATAAATACAATCGTATACTACTAATATCCATAGTTATACATTTTGCAACATTCTCGTATTATGACATCCGTTTGACATCTAAATTGCACGTAGCGATGGCAGTTCCGACAGTCGCTGTCGCATCTTGGCACGTAAACAATAGGACACAGGTCAACATGGCCTTCCCACGGATTACATCAGCTGGTGCACTCTGCAGTTCGTAAGCAGGCGGAGTATTCGGCGCATGCGTCTTTCGTACAGACCAAGACAACCACATGCTGGTTCGGACAAGAGGCCATTTTCATGCAGGCCCAATCTCGTACTAAAGTAAATAAACACAAAAGAATATTAATTCATGAAATAAAACCCGTTATGTTTACCTCCCACCATACTAATACCCTGTATCAATTATTTCCTAGCGAAAGCTATTAATTGAAAGCAGCTTTTTCGTTATTCGTGCACAACATGCAAAATGTGCAATGTACAACATAGCATAATCATGCATTAGTACGCTTTTTCAAAACGCAAACAGTTAATACGTGCTCATGCCATCATGGTTTAGCATATTTAGGTAAAATGCGTTTGCCCCATGTGTGTGTGTATTCAGGGTTGGTTAGTTCATGCAGTCAATACATTATTATGGGGTTACTTAATTTCATGAGGATGTATTTTTGCAACCTCACTCCATCAATCCCCCCTTTGATGGTTTACCATCATAAAATACCGAAACATACGGTTTGCCAAGTTATATAGCTGTTATTGTGTCTTCTGGCCCTTGCTCCTTACATTTTACATATCATTTTTCTTTAAAATCCTCCAGTTCTATCTCATCTATCTCTCTTTTCCTTTCTTTACGTTCCTTACTTAATTTTCTTTCTTTCTTTTCTTTGCGTCTTTTCTTCATACAAACATATGTTATTCTTATTGTTAATATCATAACGGCTACAGAAACTATTGGTACTATTATTTTTCCTACTAAGGAACTACCAATAGAAGAAAATCAATTGCTTATAGCAGAGAAACTCTTACTTAGACTCTCCCAGACACCGTCAACCTCTAGTTGTGTTACTTCCTTATGCAATTTTGTGATATTCTGAATGTATCCTTCCAGATTCTTACTTTTGTCTGGAATGTAAGTGCAACAATGTTGAACCTTCAGCATTCCACAGACTCCACCCTCTATTGGCAAAAGTATATCAAGAGCAAGTCGATTTTGCATAACCATAGATCTCATGGCAACCATTTCAGTGTCAATCATCATGAATGCTCCAGCAGTATCCGTTGATAAACGATCAACCACCGTGGACAATTGTCGAATTTTATATGCATTCAGTGTAACTCCAACTCCAGGTATCAATGCTCCAAATATATCACCTACAATTTCTGAAAAGCTTTCTCTTTTTATACGTGTTATTCCTTGTTTTACTTCATGGATTCCATTTGTGCTTTTGTCCACATGGTAGACTTTTGGAAAGACAATCCCAAGATAACAAGTTCCATACCAGTGATCTGGTAGCCGATAATAGGCTTTCCTCCCACAGACATAATACATGCCTGGAAAAACAGGGTCAGTTCCTCCCTTTAATCCCCAACCACCAATAATTTTGTAGGTATCCTCACATTCACTGGAATCAATGAAGTAATTGTTGTAGTTAGTCTTTTCCCTACGTAAGCATAATTTTCCCTTCTGAGACCAGTCTAGGGCCATTGCAGCATAAATCTCGCCTTTGTCATAGTTGCCTTCTCTGAAAACCCAAGGTGGTGTCTGTAATTTCTCTTCAACAGATTTCCTCTGAAACTTAGCCCTACTCTCTTCCACCATCTCTAAAAAGATCTTCTCTTCCTTCCTCAATTCACAGGTTAAATTATTCTTGTTAGCATACTCTATATCTAAGGGCTTGGTTGTCAGGAAAAAAATCTCCCATGACATGTGCAGGTGCTATCTTATTTAACTCAGGTATTACAGGGAATTTAGAAAAGATTGTATCTACATTGGAATAATAGTAATCCAGTTTACCTGTTCTATACAACAAACTCGATAAGACACTACAAGTTACACCATAAGTCAAAGGAAGGTGATGGTATGTTACACCCTCTGAGACAGACAATGGTAACTGTATACACACATAACAGTCACTCACATCCATTGTTTCCACATACTCGTAAAGTAATTTGGTGAAAACATTCAGGGAAAAGTTAATAACTGATCTATCGTGATGCAGACTACTAGCAGCTATTTGATTCAGGTGAGCAATAGGAGTTTGCTTAACCCTTAATTCCGTCATGAGCATCGGTGCCCCTGTGCTCATGACGGAACCATTCCGTCATGAGGCCAGGGGCACGAAATCCCTCTGCTGCAGACAGCAGAGGGATTTCCTTCTCTCCCTACAGCCTCGGGAGCTGGGAAGAGCTTCCCCAGCTCCCGAGGCCCCTTCCCTTTCAGTGAAATGAAGATCAGCGCGCACGTCGCGCTGACTTCATTTCACTGAAAACGAAAATAAAATGAGCCTTTAGGCTCATTTCAGTTTCACTTTCACGTGCTCAGGGGGCTATCTCAGCCCCCTGAGCACGTAGAAAGACGGGAGAGGTATCATTGGAAAGGGAGAATCTCCCCTTTCCAATGGTACCCTCCCCAGTGGATCCCTGCTTGGGGATCGCCCCAGGAGTGCGATCCCCAAGCAGGGATCCACCCACTAAGGCACCAGGGAGGGGGGAGCGGCAAGGGCTTTTGCTCCCCCCAAAAAAATTGCCAATGTTCAGTCTTTCTGCCCCCGGGGCAGAAAGCCCACTAGACACCAGGGATTTTTATTTGGTGCATTTTTTTTAGGGTGGGGGCTGCCCGAAACGGGCACGCCAATGCCCCCACCCCCAGCCACCATTACAGCCTTTCTGCCCCCTGGGAGGCAGATGGGGGCAGTAGCCCCCAATCTGCCCCCCGTGGGGGCAGAAAGCCCACTAAATGCCAGGGATTTTTGTGTGCAATTTGTTTTAGGGTGGGGGCTGCCCAAAATGGGCACGCCAATGCCCCCACCCCACCCGCCACCATTACAGCCTTTCTGCCCCCTGGGGACAGATAGGGGCAGTAGCCCCCAATCTGCCCCCCGGGGGCAGAAAGCCCACTAAACACCAGGGATTTTTTGGATGCATTTTTTTTAGGGTGGGGGCTGCCCGAAATGGGCACGCTAATTCCCCCACCCCCACCACCATTACAGCCTTTCTGCCCCCTGGGAGGCAGATGGGGGCAGTAGCCCCCAATCTGCCGTCCCGGGGGGGCAGAAAGCCCACTAAACGCCAGGGATTTTTTTTTTGTGTAATATTCTTTTTTAGGATGGGGGCTGCCCAAAATGGGCACGCTAATGCCCCCACCCCTGTCACCATTACAGCCTTTCTGCCCCCCCGGTGGGGCAGAAAGCCCACTAAACGCCAGGGATTTTTTTTGGCGCGGTTTTTTTGGGTGGGGGCTGCCCGAAATGGGCACGCCAATGCCCCCTCCCCCCGCCACCATTACAGCCTTTCTGCCCCCCCTGGGAGGCAGATGGGGGCTGTAGCCCCCAATATGCCCCCCCAGTGGGGCAGAAAGCCCACTAAACGCCAGGGATTTTTTTTCTGCAATTTCTTTTAGGGTAATGGCTGCCCAAAATGGGCACGCTAATGCCCCCACCCCCGTCACCATTACAGCCTTTCTGCCCCCCCCGGTGGGGCAGAAAGCCCACTAAACGCCAGGGATTTTTTTGGGCGCGTTTTTTTTTGGGTGGGGGCTGCCCGAAATGGGCACGCCAATGCCCCCTCCCCCCGCCACCATTACAGCCTTTCTGCCCCCCCTGGGAGGCAGATGGGGGCTGTAGCCCCCAATATGCCCCCCCGGTGGGGCAGAAAGCCCACTAAACGCCAGGGATTTTTTTTCTGCAATTTTTTTTAGGGTGGGGGCTGCCCAAAATGGGCATGCCAATGCACCCACCCCTGTCACCATTACAGCCTTTCTGCCCCCCCCGGTGGGGCAGAAAGCCCACTAAACGCCAGGGATTTTTTTTTGTGCAATTTTTTTTAGGGTGGGGGCTGCCCAAAATGGGCACGCCAATGCCCCCACGCCCTTGCCACCATAACAGTCTTTCTGCCCCCCCCGGGGCGGCAGAAAGCCCACTTGACGCCAGGGATTTTTTTTTGCGCATTTGTTTTAGGGTGGGGGCTGCCCGAAGTGGGCATGCCAATGCCCACATCCCTGCCACCATTACAGCCTTTCTGCTCCCCCTGGTCTCCCGATAAAAATGGTACCTCACACGCATGGGTGGGGCAAGTACCGCGACAGGCAAGGGCCCAAAACCTAGTGAGGCGACATCAAAATTACCTATCACAAACCAACCTGGTTCCAAGGGGGTCCCATGAGTTTTTGGCCCTGGGTTCGGCGGCCAGCTAGGGAAACGTACCAAACCCACACATTTCTGAAAACTAGACACCGGGGGATTCCAGGGAGGTATGGCTTGCGTGGATCCCCCAACGTTTTCTTACCCAGAATCCCCAGAAACCTGAAATTTTGCTGAAAAAATCACGTTTTCACACATTTTTGTGTGGGAAAGTTGTGGCACCACCGGGCTGAAACAAATTTCCTACCACCCAGTGTTCCCCCAGGTCTCCCGATAAAAACAGTGCATCACTTGGGTGGGAGGCCCAAGTACCCGCGACAGGCAAGGGCCCAAAACGTATTGAGGCGACATCATAATTGCCTATCAGAAGACGACCTGGTTTTGCAAGGGGGGTCCCATGACTTTTTGGCCCTTGGCTCGGCGGCCACCTAGGGAAACCTACCAAACCCACACATTTCTGAAAACTAGACACCCGGGAGATTCCAGGGAGGTATGGCTTGCGTGGATCCACCAACGTTTTCTTACCCAGAATCCCCAGAAACCTGAAATTTAACAGAAAAAAATCACTTTTTCACACATTTTTGTGTGGGAAAGTTGTGGCATCACCGGGCTGACACAAATTTCCTACCACCCAGCATTCCCCCAGGTCTCCCGATAAAAACTGTGCCTCACTCGGGTGGGAGGCCCAAGTACCCGCAACAGGCATGGGCCCAAAACGTATTGAGGCGACATCAAAATTGCCTATCAGAAGACGACCTGGTTTTGCAAGGGGGTCCCATGACTTTTTGGCCCGGGGCTCGGTGGCCACCTAGGGAAACCTAGCAAACCCACACATTTCTGAAAAGTAGACACCCGGGGATTCCAGGGAGGTATGGCTTGCGTGGATCCACCAACGTTTTCTTGCCAGAATCCCTGCAAACCTGAAATTTTGCTGAAAAATCACTTTTTTCACACATTTTTGTGTGGGAAAGTTGTGGCATCACCAGGCTGACACAAATTTCCTTCCACCCAGCGTTCCCCCAGGTCTCCCGATAAAAATGGTGCCTCACTCGGGTGGCAGGCCCAAGTACGCGTGACAGGCAAGGGCCCAAAACGTATTGAGGCGACATCAAAAATGCCTATCACAAAACGACCTGGTTTTGCAAGGGGGTCCCATGACTTTTTGGCCCGGGGCTCGGCGGCCACCTAGGGAAACCTAGCAAACCCACACATTTCTGAAAAGTAGACACCCGGGGATTCCAGGGAGGTATGGCTTGCGTGGATCCACCAACGTTTTCTTACCCAGAATCCCCTGCAAACCTGAAATTTTGCTGAAAAATCACTTTTTCACACATTATTGTGTGGGAAAGTTGTGGCATCACCGGACTGACACAAAGTTCCTACCACCCAGCATTGCCCCAGGTCTCCCGATAAAAATGGTGCCTCACTCGGGTGGGAGGCCCAAGTACCCGCGACAGGCAAGGGCCCAAAACGTATTGAGGCGACATCAAAAATGCCTATCACAAAACGACCTGGTTTTGCAAGGGGGGTCCCATGACTTTTTGGCCCGGGGCTTGGCGGCCACCTAGGGAAACCTAGCAAACCCACACATTTCTGGAAAGTATACACCCGGGGGATTCCAGGGAGGTATGGCTTGCGTGGATCCACCAACGTTTTCTTACCCAGAATCCCCTGCAAACCTGAAATTTTGCTGAAAAAATCACTTTTTTCACACATTTTTGTGTGGGAAAGTTGTGGCATCACCGGGATGACACAAATTTCCTACCACCCAGCGTTCCCCCAGGTCTCCCGTTAACAAATGGTGCCTCACTTGGGTGGGAGGCCCAAGTACCCGCAACAGCCTGGTGATGCCACAACTTTCCCACACAAAAATGTGTGAAAAAAGTGATTTTTTCAGCTAAATTTCAGGTTTGCAGGGGATTCTGGGTAAGAAAACGTTGGTGGATCCACGCAAGCCATACCTCCCTGGAATCCCCGGGAGTCTACTTTTCAGAAATGTGTGGGTTTGCTAGGTTTCCCTAGGTGGCTGCCGAGCCCCGGGCCAAAAAGTCATGGGACCCCCTTGCAAAACCAGGTCGTCTTCTGATAGGCAATTTTGATGTCGCCTCAATACGTTTTGGGCCCTTGCCTGTCGCGCGTACTTGGGCATCCCACCCGAGTGAGGCACCATTTTTATCGGGAGACCTGGGGGAACGCTGGCTGGTAGGAAATTTGTGTCAGCCCAGTGATGCCACAACTTTCCCACACAAAATGTGTGAAAAAGTGATTTTTTCAGCAAAATTTCAGGTTTGCAGGGGATTCTGGGTAAGAAAACATTGGTGGATCCACCCAAGCCATACCTCCCTGGAATCCCCCGGGTGTCTACTTTTCAGAAATGTGTGGGTTTGCTAGGTTTTCCTAGGTGGCCGCCGAGCCCCGTGCCAAAAGTCATGGGACCCCCTTGCAAAACCAGGTCGTCTTCTGATAGGCAATTTTGATGTCGCCTCAATACGTTTTGGGCCCTTGCCTGTCGCGCGTACTTGGGTCTCCAACCCGAGTGAGGCACCATTTTTATCGGGAGACCTGGGGAACGCTGGGTGGTAGGAAATTTGTGTCAGCCCAGTGATGCCACAACTTTCCCACACAAAAATGTGTGAAAAAGTGATTTTTCAGCAAAATTTCAGGTTTGCAGGGGATTCTGGGTAAGAAAACGTTGGTGGATCCACGCAAGCCATACCTCCCTGGAATCCCCGGGTGTCTACTTTTCAGAAATGTGTGGGTTTGCTAGGTTTCCTAGGTGGCCGCCGAGTCCCGGGCCAAAAAGTCATGGGACCCCCCTTGCAAAACCAGGTCATTTTGTGATAGGCAATTTTGATGTCGCCTCAATACGTTTAGGGCCCTTGCTTGTCGCGCGTACTTGGGCCTCCCACCCAAGTGAGGCCCCATTTTTATCAGGAGACCTGGGGGAAGGCTGGGTGGTAGGAAATTTGTGTCATCCTGGTGATGCCACAACTTTCCCACACAAAAATGTGTGAAAAAAGTGATTTTTTTCAGCAAAATTTCAGGTTTGCAGGGAATTCTGGGTAAGAAAACGTTTGTGGATCCACGCAAGCCATACCTCCCTGGAATCCCCCGGGTGTATACTTTCCAGAATTGTGTGGGTTTGCTAGGTTTCCCTAGGTGGCCGCCAAGCCCGGGCCAAAAGTCATGGGACCCCCTTGCAAAACCAGGTCGTTTTGTGATAGGCATTTTTGATGTCGCCTCAATACGTTTTGGGCCCTTGCCTGTCGCGGGTACTTGGGCCTCCCACCCGAGTGAGGCACCATTTTTATCGGGAGACCTGGGGCAATGCTGGGTGGTAGGAAATTTGTGTCAGTCCGGTGATGCCACAACTTTCCCACACAATAATGTGTGAAAAAAGTGATTTTTCAGCAAAGTTTCAGGTTTCTGGGGGATTCTGGGTAAGAAAACATTGGGGGATCCACGCAAGCCATACCTCCCTGGAATCTCCCATGTGTCTACTTTTCAGAAATGTGTGGGTTTGGTAGGTTTCCCTAGGTTCCGGCAGAGCTAGGGTTCAAAAACTACAGCTAGGCACTTTGCCAAAAAAGGGTCATTTTTCACTGTGAAAATGTGGTGTGTCCACGTTGTGTTTTGTGCTGTTTCCTGTCGCGGGCACGAGGCCTACCCACACAAGTGAGGTACCATTTTTCTCAGAAGACTTTGGGGAATGCGGGGTGGGTTGAATTTTGTGGATCCACGCAGATTCCAGAACTTTCCACCACAGAAAAGTGAGGAAAATGTGGTTTGTTTGACAATTGTTTAGGTTTGCAAGGGATTCTGGGTAACAGAACCTGGTGAGAGCCAGTCAAGTCACCCCATCCTGGATTCCCCTGGGTGTCTAGATTTCAAAAATGTATAGGTTTGCTAGGTTTCCCTAGGTGCCGGTAGAGCTAGGGTTCAAAAACTACTGCTAAACACTTTTCAAAAAAAGGGTCATTTTTCACTGTGAAAATGTGGTTTGTCCACGTTGTCTTTTGCGCTGTTTCCTGTCGCGGGCACTAAGCCTACCCACACAAGTGAGGTACCATTTTTCTCGGAAGACTTAGGGGAATGCAGGGTGGGTGGAATTTTGTGGATCCACGCAGATTCCAGGACTTTCCACCACAGAAAAGTGAGGAAAATGTGTTTTTTTTTATAATTGTTTAGGTTTGCAAGGGATTCTGGGTAACAGAACCTGGTGAGAGCCAATCAAGTCACCCCATCCTGGATTCCCCTGGGTGTCTAGATTTCAAAAATGTATAGGTTTGCTAGGTTTCCCTAGGTGCTGGCAGAGCTAGGGTTCAAAAACTACAGCTAGGCACTTTGCAAAAAAAGGGTCATTTTTCACTGTGAAAATGTGGTGTGTCCACGTTGTGTTTTTCTCTGTTTCCTGTTGCGGGCACTAGGCCTACCCACACAAGTGAGGTACCATTTTTCTCGGAAGACTTTGGGGAACGCGGGGTGGGTGGAAGTTTGTGGATCCACGCAGAATCCAGAACTTTTCACCACAGAAAAGTGAGGAAAATGTGTTTTTTGGACAATTTTTAGGTTTGCAAGGGATTCTGGGTAACAGAACCTGGTGAGAGCCAGTCAAGTCACCCCATCCTGTATTCCCCTGAGTGTCTAGTTTTAAAAAATGTATAGGTTTGCTAGGTTTCCTAGGTGCCGGCAGAGCTAGGGTTCAAAAACTACAGCTAGGCACTTTGCAAAAAAGGGTCATTTTTCACTGTGAAAATGTGGTGTGTCCACGTTGTGTTTTGGGCCGTTTCCTGTCGCGGGCACTAGGCCTACCCACACAAGTGAGGTACCGTTTTTCTCGAAAGACTTTGGGGAACGCGGGTGGGTGGAATTTTGTGGATCCATGCAGATTCCAGAACTTTCCACCACAGAAAAGTGAGGAAAATGTGTTTTCTTTGACAATTTTTAGGTTTGCAAGGGATTCTGGGTAACAGAACCTGGTGAGAGCCAGTCAAGTCACCCCATACTGTATTCCCTGAGTGTCTAGTTTTAAAAATGTATAGGTTTGCTAGGTTTCCCTAGGTGCCGGCAGAGCTAGGGTTCAAAAACTACAGCTAGGCACTTTGCAAAAAAGGGTCATTTTTCACTGTGAAAATGTGGTGTGTCCACGTTGTGTTTTGGGCCGTTTCCTGTCGCGGGCACTAGGCCTACCCACACAAGTGAGGTACCGTTTTTCTCGAAAGACTTTGGGGAACGCGGGGTGGGTGGAATTTTGTGGATCCATGCAGATTCCAGAACTTTCCACCACAGAAAAGTGAGGAAAATTTGTTTTTTTTGACAATATTTTAGGTTTGCAAGGGATTCTGGGTAACAGAACCAGGTGAGAGCCAGTCAAGTCACCCCATCCTGGATTCCCCTGTGCGTCTAGTTTTAAAAAATGTATAGGTTTGCTAGGTTTCCCTAGGTGCCGGCAGAGCTAGGGTTCAAAAACTACAGCTAGGCACTTTGCAAAAAAAGGGTCATTTTTCACTGTGAAAATATGGTGTGTCCACGTTGCGTTTTGGGCCGTTTCCTGTCGCAGGCACTAGGCCTACCCACACAAGTGAGGTACCATTTTTATCGGGAGACTTAGGGTAACACAAAATTGTAGAGCAACTGTTATTATCTATTGACTTTTGATGCATTCTGCCTTCCAAATGAAAGACAATGTGTAAAAAAGAAGTCATTTTGAAAAATGTCCTATAATTCTCATGCTAGTATGGGTACTCCCAATTTTGGAAATGTGCAAATATCTACTATTTCTAAACTCTATATTTTATTCCCATTTCAGAAATACATAGGTGTCTTTCATACCGATTTTTCCATGTATAAATTTTCACAGAATAATTGCTATATACCCGGTACATAATAAAAAACCATTGCAAGACGCTGCTCAGTTATTGGCTCTGGGTTCGTCGGGTTCTTGGTGAACCTACAAGTCCTATATATCGCCACAACCAGAAAGGTCCAGCGGATGTAACGGTATATTGCTTTCAAATAGCTGTCATAATTGGAAGAAGTTACAGGTGAAAACGTTGACACAAATGGCTGATTTTATCAACTAATTTTCAATTTTTCCTATATTTAACTGTTTGTTTCTATAAAGAAAACTTGAAGGATCTACACAAATGACCCCTTGCTGAATTCAGAATTTTGTCTACTTTTCAGAAATGTATGTCTTTCCAGGATCCATTATTGATTTCATACCCATTTCTACCATTAACTGGAAGGAGGTTGAAAGCACAAAAAATAGCAAAAGTAGACTTTGTCCCAGAAAAATGCCAAAACTGTGTAAAAAATGTTGGTTTTCTGACAAAAGTCTGCTTGTCCCTGAAATCTGGGAAGATGGTGATTTCAGCACCACAACCCCTTTTTTGATGCCATTTGCAGGGGAAAAAACAGACGCTTTCATCTGTAGCCCTTTTTTCGCATTTTCCCCAAAAAACCAAAATGTAGCTGTATTTTGGCTAATTTCTGGGTCCCCTCCAGGGGAATCCACAAACCCTGGGTACCTTTAGAATCCCCATGATGTTGGAAAAAAAGGACGCAAATTTGGCGTGGATACGTTATGTGGTCAAAACGTTACAGGGGCCTAAGCGCGAACTACCCCAAATAGCCAAAAAAAGGCTTAGCACAGGAGGGGAAAAGGCCTAGCAGCGAAGGGGTTAATGTCAGTGTCTACTTTTGGACTTGTCAGATTGTTAGGATGAGGTGTATCTTCTTTTATCAGATGTAAAGGTATTACAATTGTTAATATCACCCAAAACTCTATTAGTATACAAGTAAGACACAAACAAGCTTTATAACACCTACACATAAAACTACATCTAGGTCTTGTTACTTGTATATCTGCCATAGCAAAATTAATCTTAATAAAGTTCTAATGGAAAAAATCTATTTCAAATATATTCTACAAAAATCAAAATGTAGTGTGATCCCACACTTCAAAAGCTTTCTTATTTACCCCTTCTTTTATTTTAACTAATCCAATTTTCCCCGGACATCTTCAGGATCTTCAGAAATTTTCTTCAATTGACAATGTTGCACCTTAATTTGTTTACAGTCTCTTAAGGCGGATTTAAATCACTCTTTTCTTCCTGCTCGTTGTCAGTGCTGTCTCTTTCTTTGTTTAGATCTTCTTCTTCAATCTCCTCCAACACTATGTAGATCCAGTCAGGTGACTTGAACTTTTTGCTTGGTTTTCTCACTCTCTTTGGTCGCAGCACTGATTCGTCATCCGACTCTCCCTGTTCTATCTGACTTGAAACTTCATTTATCTGTTCTGGTCTATTCTCTGGTTTCCCTTTCACTACCCTGTATTTCAGTCTTTTAACTCCGCTTGGCCAATGGTCGTCTTTCTTTGCCCTTTTTGGTTGAACTACTTCTTCTTCCTTGTTCAATTCGTGCCTTCGTTTCTTTCCACCTACTTTGAGTTTGCTTTCTTCTTCATTTTCTTTTTCTTCTCCTGTATTTCTTTCACCTATCTCCTTTCTACACTTTCCCTCTTCATCTAAAATTTGTCTTTCTTCTTGTTCAACAGCAGTTTCCTCAGTCCCAGTAGCTGGTGTCCACCTTACTTGACTTGTGCTAGACCATTCATCATCCAACCACTTTTCAGAGTCCTTTCGTTTGTGGACTTGGGACACGCTGAGTATGACTGGCGTGGATCCAATTTGGTAAGCCAGCACACTTTACTGCTGTAGTTGTCACCAATATGACCTGATAGGGTCCTTTCCAGTGGGGCTCTAGGCAAGTTTTTCTTCTATGCCTTTTCACGTGAACCCACTCACCAGGGCTCAGGTCATGGACTTGAGTCTGCTGGGTTGTGGTCGCGTCTGCTCCAAGCTGATGAAACACAGAACGTACCACATCAGCCAACCCTTTGCAATAGTCAAGGATGAGATCATCAGATATATTTATCAATTTGTTGGCAGGTATAAATGCTTGTCTCATTGCTCTTCCCATCAAGATCTCATGAGGACTCAATCCTGTCTTTTTGTCAGGAATGCTTCTGAGACTCATCAAAACTAGGGGTAAAGCGTCAGGCCAATACAGTGCTGTGGATTTACACACTTTTCCTAACCTATTCTTGATTGTGCCATTTATCTGCTCTACTATTCCAGAAGCCTCTGTACGATATGCACAATGAAGTTTTGGTTGAATGCTCAATGCCTCACAAATCAGTTTGATTGTTTCACTAGTGAAGTGTGTTCCCCTATCTGTTTCCATAGTGACTGGAAAACCATATCTAGGAATGTATTCCCTCAACAGAAGTTTTGCCACTGTCAAACTATCATTCCTCCTTGTGGGATAGGCTTCCACCCAACAGGAAAACAAACACACAATGACTAACACATACTTGAGCTTGTTACACGGGGGCAACTCAATAAAATCGAGTTGTAGTCTGGTAAAAGGACCTCCTGCTCTCCCTATTGTTCCCAGACTAACTACTGTTTTTCTTCCTTGGTTTTGCTGTTGACACGTCAGGCATCTTTGACAGAGACTCTCTGCAATGGTCCTAAACTTGGTATTAAACCACGTTTGTTTGAATGATCTGACCATAGCGTATCGGCCGATGTGTGTCATTCCGTGATACATCCTTGCCATGTGAGAAAGTAAACTATCTGGCATGACTGGTCTCCCATCAATGTACACCCATACATCATCATCTGCTCGTCTCCTACATCCTGCCTTTTCCCATTCCTGTTTCTCTTCTTCACCTGCCTATTCCTGCAATTGTCTCACTTCCTCCCATGTTTCAATGGTGTTAGTAAACATAAGTTGACAAGCCGCATTTTCTTTTGTTTTTCCCCGATTTATGGAAGTCTGATTCTTGGCACAATATTGTGCTACTTGGTCAGAAAATCTATTGCCTTGAGTCACGTAATCATCTCCTGACTTATGTGTGGCACATTTGACCACTGCAATTCGTTTTGGCAATTGTAATGCTTCAAGCAATTCTTTTACAAATTGACTATTCCTGATGGGGGACCCTGAAGAGGTCAGGAATCCCCTTTGCATCCATAGTTCTCCAAAGTCATGCACAATGCCAAAGCCATATTGGCTATCTGTAATTATAGTCACTTTCTGACTTCTTCCCAATTTACAGGCTTGAATTAGAGCCACCAATTCGGCGACTTGTGCAGATTTTACTCCTTTTAGACAGGATGCTTCCAGGATTGCCGCTACAGAATAGACGGCATAGGCAGAACTCAACACACCTGTTTCAGTTCGTAAACATGAACCATCAACAAACATTACACAATCAGATTCTTCAAGAGGAACGTCCTTAATATCAGGACGGGGCTTGGTGCAAAATTCAGTCACATTCAAACAATAATGTTCTGCTTCATCCCTCACTTCTTCATCCCAAGCATCTGGCAATAAAGTGGAAGGATTCACATTTGTACATCTCACTATTGTCACATTTTCTGCACCCAGAATCACTCTCTCATACCTAGTCGGCCGACTATAGGTGAGGTGCTGAGTCCGTGTTCTTGTTTAAAGGATCTCAACTGAATGTGGTACATACACTCTCACAGGATGACCCATTATGATTCCTTCACTCTGTTCCAGACTCACGCATGTAGCAGATACTGCTTTCAAATATCCAGGTAATGCGGCAGCTACTGAATCTAAAGTAGCAGAAAAATAAGCCACAGGACGTCTCGCCATTCTATGTCTCTGAGTTAAAACTGCAAGCGCACACCCATCTCTTTCACTGCAATACAATGCAAAATCTTTTGAATAATCAGGCATCCCTAATGCAGGTGCTTGACACAGACTGTCTTTCAATTTAACAAAAGCTTCCATGCTCTCTTCATCCAATTTAATTGGGTCTTTCACATCATTCCTTGTCAGCCTTTGGAGAGGTTTTGCAATCAGTGAAAAACCACTGACCCACTGTCTACAATATCCAACCACTCCCAAGAACATTCGCACTTCTCTCTGAGTTGTGGGGGGTTTCATGTCTTTGATCACACGGATACGCTTTGATGTTACCTTTCTGACTCCCTTCTCAATCTTGTGACCTAAGTATTGGACTTCTCGCTGACAGAATTGTAATTTTGCAGGGGACACTTTATGTCCACCTTCTGCCAAATGGTTCAGTAAGGCAATAGTATCTGCAACACAGGCCTCTCGAGTCTTTGATGCCACCAGTAGGTCATCAATGTACTGAACCAGAACCGACCCTTCAGACATTCTCAAATCTTCCAGACACTTTTTCAAGATTTGGTTAAAGATTGAGGGAGTCTCAGTGTACCCTTGAGGAACTCGGCACCATGCCAAAACATGGTCTCTGAACCGGAAAGCAAATAAATACTGGCTATCCGGATGCAATTGAATCGAAAAGAATGCATGACACAGATCAATCACTGTATACCATTCCGCATCATGTGGGATCTGATAGAGAATTACTGCTAAATTTGGCACCACTGGGCAACAAGGCACAACAATTTTGTTCACCTTTCTTAAATCTTGTACTATTCTATAGGTTCTGTTTGGCTTTTTCAGTCCCATAATAGGTGAATTACAAGGACTGCTCATTATTTCTTTCAAAATTTCTTGCTCAATCATTTGATCAATTACAGGAGCTATTCCCGCTATTACTTCTGGCTTCATTTTACACTGTGATGTATTTGGATATTTAGCACCATCTTTCACTGTAATTTTAATCGGGTCTACTTTTCTCATTAACCCAATCTCTTGTCCTGTAAAATCCCACACATCTGAATTCACTACCTTCATCAATTCTTCAGGCACACTTTTATCTGTAAGAAGCGAAAATAACTCATTCACTTCTGTCCCTTGCTTTGCTAGCACCATTTTAAAAGCGACATCCTCATCAGGTGTCTGGAATGCAATACCATCCGGTGTGCAGTAAATCGTGCAGTTCATTTTGCATAGCAAGTCTCTCCCTAACAAATTTACCGGACTCGAGTCACACACTACGAACCGATGCATGTCTTTAAATGGACCAATATGCACTTTGATTGGTTTAGTAACTGGAGTACTAATCTGTTTATTTGAGACTCCTACTACTTGGATAGTTTCTCCCGAGAGGGGTAGATTTGGAATTTCTGCTGCTCTCACAGTAGAACGGGTAGCACCAGTGTCCACAAGAAAGGTGATATCATTACCTTCCACTTTTCCATCAACAAATGGACCTGACTGATCTACCTCTAGAGTAGCGCCAAACACCCACTCTTCCTCCCCCCTCAGGCAGCGTCATTGATTCGACTCAACATCACTTCCATCACATTGCATCCAAAATTGGGGAATCACATTCGTGTTAGTATTTTTACCAACCTGGTCTCCTCCGTGGAACCCTGTATCCGCACTGCATCTTTGAGCATTTACATTGTGTGGCAAAGGTGGTTGCGGGACCTGATACTGGGTAGTAACTACCTGCTGCTGCGGTGGCTGTTGCACACCTACCTCACTCTGCACCTGTGGGGTTAAAATTTGATTTCCTCCATTAGTTCTCTGCACTGATCTACACTCATTCTTCCAGTGTCCATACTTTCCGCACGCATGACAAGGAAATTTCTTTTTCGCCTCTTCCCTGCTCATTTGTCTCCTACCTCTACCTCCACTGGGTCTTTGAACATTGGGCCTGATTCACAGAACTAACTTACGTCAAAAACGTAAAGTTAGTACTTTTTGGTATTCACAGAATACACTTACTCATTTTGGTATTCACAGAATGAACTTACTCATTTCGGTATTCACAGAAGTTAGTAGTCCTAACTTTAGGACTCCTAAATGCCTTCTGTGAATACCGAAAAGTCTTAAAGTTAGGATTTTTCTCAGTTTAGGAGTAGTAAAGTTAGGACTCTAACTTTAGGACTCCTAAATGCCTTTTGTGAATACCGAAAGTCTTAAAGTTAGGATTTTTCTCAGTTTAGGACTAGTAAAGTTAGGACTCCTAACTTTAGGACTCCTAAATGCCTTCTGTGAATACCGAAAGTCTTAAAGTTAGGATTTTCTCAGTTTAGGAGTAGTAAAGTTAGGACTCCTAACTTTACTACTCCTAAACTGAGAAAAATCCTCACTTTGAGACTTTCGGTATTCACAGAAGGCATTTAGGAGTCCTAAAGTTAGGAGTCCTAACTTTACTACTCCTAAACTGAGAAAAATCCTAACTTTAAGACTTTCGGTATTCACAGAAGGCATTTAGGAGTCCTAAAGTTAGGACTACTAACTTCTGTGAATACCGAAATGAGTAAGTTCATTCTGTGAATACCAAAATGAGTAAGTGTATTCTGTGAATACCAAAAGTACTAACTTTACGTTTTTGACGTAAGTTAGTTCTGTGAATCAGGCCCAACCTGACTAACTCCTCCCATCTGGTTTATGGGCTGAGAATTCAACTGGGCTTCCTGCTGCTCTGCTACCTTTACTTGCGCCCACATCATTTTTTCTTTTAATTTGCGATGGCAGGACTCAATATCATCACTACAATACTTCGCATACCTTAAGATCTCGTCAATGGTTTTAGCCTGCCAACACAACATGTGTTGCTGAATCATCTGACTAATCTCAGGTCTCAATACATACACAAATCTATGCACAAAATGACCCATATCTTTGTCTCCAATGTTCTCAAAACCACTATACTGCTTGAAAACCTGTAATAATCTCTCATAATATGAATGCACAGATTCTTTCGGCTCTTGGGTGGTTCTATCTATTTTCACCCAATCAGTTTCCTTAGGGGAAATCTTACTTTTCAAGAAAGTAATCACCTGATTGTACTTTTTCATCACCTCATCAGAAGGTGCTCCTGTTTTAGGATCTCTGGGATATTCTTCTTTTGGCCAATCAACTGTAATCTTACATTCTGTCCATCAATCTGCAGGAACAACAATTTCAAACAATCCATCTAAATCTTTCAGCAACACTTTCGAGACTTTCACAAACCTCTCAACTTGCTTGTACCATTCCACTGGCTTTTCTCTCAACCTGGGGAACTCATTTGTAAAAGACAATATATCCTGTCTAGACCACGGAACATGCACGTAACCTCCTCCTGGAACTTCTCTCATGGGACATTCAAGAGCTACATTTTCTGCTTCTCTTACTGGATGTAAATATATTTCTTTAGCAGCTATTTCTTCTTTCTTCCTCATCCATCTACCCTTCCATCTCTCCACATCTCCCCATTTTCTCAAAACAACCATTAACTCTTTTATCTGCAATCGTCTACCAGATGTGTTCATATTTTCTATATCCTTTTCAGTAAAATCCACTCTATATGTCTTTTGCTATACTTTTGATCTTCCTATGTCTACTCCTAATTCATCAGCAGCTTCTACTAACCTCTCATGCAGATTTCTCGCTTTCCAAGTAATACTCTTACACAGATACATCAGTTCATCATCCTGATAAGTCTTTAGCCTGTCCGGACTTATGGTCCCAAGAATCATTTCTTCCAGATCTACTCTCAACTTACTCACATCTGTAGGTTGTGGCTGTGTTTTTCTCCTTTGTAACCCTTTCACCCAATAATCTAACTCTTCAGGTGTCGGACCTATTGAAACTTCACTTCTTGGATTTTCTTCCAACTCTATTCTTTTTGGATATAACTGCATTACTCCTCTAGGTGTTTCATTCACAGTTAGATTAGTCGGAGGTGTTGACCTAGTGGCAGTAGTGGGCTGTTCACTTTGAACACTTACGGTGTTAATTCTACTGCTAGCTGATGTTACGGCAGAATTTAGTGGGATGGTCAAGGAAGGTTCATGGATAAGTCCATTTTCAAATACAGGTATTGCTCGACCTATAGTTACTGGCACAGTTATTGCATCTATCTTCATATTCATCTGATTTAATTTTTCAACTAATTCTTTGGTTTTTATTGGCAATTCTGCTTCTTCTTCCTGCACTACATTGCTTACGGTTGGAACTAGTGTCGTTTGAGGTGTCATTGAGGTTTCCATTGACGGTGCATTTGGTGTCACCATCGCCGGATTTTCCTAATAAGGGGGTGGTCGTTTAACTAACATATCATCCAGTAGCTCGTCATCAGATTCATGGCTCTAAATGTTTCCTTTTCTCCTTGCATTTGCTTCCTGCAGTCTCTCCTACAGTTAAAACTGGATACAATCCTTCAGTTATATCTCCATTTCTCCATCTTTTCATTCTGTCCTCATGCCTTTCATCATGAAATCTTCCAAACATAAATCTATTACTTCTGCCACCTCTAAGTCTTTCCCTTTCATACATTTCATCTTACCACTCTACTAAAGCTTCAAACTGTGTTGGTCTAGGTCTTGGATCTAATGTCATCATCTTGTCTCTCAAATTGCGCAAAACTGCCAAATTAAAAGAACCGTGCTGTGGAAAAGCTAGCACACCATCATTCTTTGTATATTCTACCCAATTTTCTAACCAAATGCATGTGTGATAACCATACTTCAACATCATATAAGACGCTGGTGACTTCGGTGGAGGGATAGGAACTCCTTCTCTCGTTATTACGGGTTTGTCTTTTTAAAGAACCTTTTAATTTTTCCAAAGTCAATTTCTCCTGTTTTGGTTGTTCGAAATAAATTTTTGCTAATTATCAACAATTTTTCTCAAATCCAAATCTTCGTCAACACAATCCGCTATGATTCACCAATCAAATTCCTTTGTTTCCCTAGGCACTTGACCAATGTCAGCGCAACACACTCTAACTCTCCAATCAGAGCTTTCTGCATCTCTGCTATTCTGTCCAATGCCAGCGCGGCTCACACCAACCAGCCAATCTGAGCCTACCTTGCCTCCGCAGTCTGACCAATGCCTGCGCAGCTTTTTGTGACGTCAGCCTCTCCTCTTACTGCTGACCCTCCCTTTACAAAAATTATCGGTACTTTTCTAAGTTCTTTTTCTTTACAATAACTTATTAGTCACAACATACAACAATACCACATTGTCTGTTTACTAAATAAAGAGATAGTTTTTCACTTTAAAGAATGTTCCTTTCAATACGGGCAAGTATAACAATTCCGCTATCCTTCCTTCATTCAAGCTAGGGGAGGACCTGTTACTTCTTTAGGGATAAGGCCAAAGTTTCTCAAGAGGACCTTTGGTTGAAAAGGAGGTCTCGCTACTCTTCTGGGGATAAGGCCAAAGTTTCACAGGTGGACCCTTCGCTATCTCACTCTTTTTCTACATACACACTAAATAGTCCCTAAGATAACACATAAGTGTTACCACCGATTAAACAGACAATGCACCTATTTCCGTGTGATTTCACTTCTCACACTTTTCTTCTGCCTTATTTCAGGCTAACTTTCATTCCGGCTTCCCAGATACCTTTCTGTACCTGTGTTCCAAAAACTACATAGACACGCAACACTAACTCACTTTACATAGAATGTTAAACATATAATCAATAATCAATAATCAATAAATCACCAAACTAATCAATAATAACCATCATTCTGCTACCAGAAAAACTGATCCAGCGCAACCCCTAATTCATGAACCAGGGACCAGGAAACTCATCACACATAAACCATTACCAAACAACGGGGCCCATCACACATTACCCATAAATGATTCCTGAAGACTGGCGCTGGTTTTAAGGGGGGTTTAATTTGTCAGTTTTGTATATGTACAGTACTATACTTCACATTAATAACATTTTTATATATTCTTAGCTATTCTTAATTTCAACTATCTTCTTTTGGTCGATGGACCATTAGTTGACGAGTTGATGGTGACTATGATTAACTAAACAGTTTAACACTTTTAACTAAATAACCACAGAGTCATTTATCAGGTTAATAATTTTAACTTGTTAAAATTAAATGCTCATAATTCAGATTGTCAGTGAACACAAGTTACATCAAGCAATGTAATCAAAGTGAATCATTTGCCTCGAAATCAAAGCGAGCGTAGGAATAGGGGAAAGAAGGTACAGCAGAAATACTTTGCAAAATTATATTGCGAAATTGAAGCATTTAAGGGGGGTGATACCCACCAAAGAATCAGAAAAACCACTTCCTTGGCCGAGGTTGTGGCAAGGGGTCCCAGAGATAGGCTCAGAGGACAAAGTTAATAGGACAGCTGCAGCTAAGTCTTGCAATAAACTGGCAGACAAAAATAATCTCCCGATCTATCTACCTTTGATCTAGTTCTCCTCGGACGCAGTCTCCTCCCAAGCACTCCCGCAACGTTCTCGTACCTAAGGTGCTCTCTGTCTCTGTGCTGGTCCGCTCTCTCTGTCTTGGTGCTCTCTCTCTCGTTCTCTGTGTCTCGATGCTCTCGATGATCTCTCTCTCGATGTTCTGCCCCACCCCAAAATTGGGATATCAATTATACCCTAATTCCTAGCTCACTATCTTACAATGTTGCAGTGTCAGTAGAAACTCGGCCTGTCATTGGTTGACACGGGTCATGTTAGGGTCTCCTCATCAGGTTCTCATCGCAAATCCATCCCATACCGGTTTTAACAAAGGAAGTATTAAGGATGAATACAATCATATACTACTAATATCAATAGTTATACATTTTGCAACATTCTCGTATTATGACATCCGTTTCACATCTAAATTGCACGTAGTGATGGCAGTTCCGACAGTCGCTGTCGCATCTTGGCATGTCATCAATAGGACACAGGTCAACATGGCCTTCACATGGATTACATCAGCTGGTGCACTCTGCAGTTCGTAAGCAGGCGGAGCATTCGGCGCATGCGTCTTTCGTACAGACCAAGACAACCACATGCTGGTTCGGACAAGAGGCCATTTTCATGCAGGCCCAATCTCATACTAAAGTAAATAAACACAAAAGAATATTAATTCATGAAATAAAACCCGTTATGTTTACCTCCCATCATACTAATACCCTGTATCAATTATTTCCTAGCGAAAGCTATTAATTCAAAGCAGTTTTTTCGTTATTCGTGCACAACATGCAAAATGTGCAATGTACAAAATAGCATAATCATGCATTAGTACGATTTTTCAAAACGCAAACATTTAATACGTGCTCATGCCATCATGGTTTAGCATATTTAGGTAAAATGCGTTTGCCCCATGTGTGTGTTTTCAGGGTTGGTTAGTCCATGCAGTCAATACATTATTATGGGGTTACTTAATTTCATGAGGATGTATTTTTGCAACCTCACTCCATCACTAGCATAGTATTTTGTACAGGAAGGGTACCCTTCCTGTACAAAACCTATGCTACACTCATGCACACACCCTAGCGCTACGGCGCTAAGGTGTGTGCATGGTGCACGTCAGCTGAAATCAGGGCCGGCGCAAGGGAAAGGGGAGGAGAGAGCCATATCTTTGAAGATATGGCGCTCTCCTGTTCCCTCCCTGTCGCGCAATGCAGCGCAGCCTCGCGAGGGTTGCGCTGCGTTGCGTGGAGATTTTGTAAATCTCCCCCTAAGTTAAAAGGTATGTTATGCCACTGGTTTAGGTCCATCTTGATAGGGCTCTCTCAATTGATAAATTCAGTCACCATGTCACATGATTAACTGCTGTGTACTGCAAGGCTCCTCCTTGTCCCTGATGCAATTTAGTATCTGCACTCAAACTCTGCTGCCCCTTATCCACTCATTTGGACACCAAGCATTTTCATATATGGATGATACATAAATCACTGGATCTCTGAGCCAACTTGTATGACTGTCTGGACATTGTCCAGCAATCGGTAGATCCCAACTTCCTAAACCTTGACACCAAAAAGCCAGAGCTCTTATTTCTTGATAGAGAAACTTCGCTAGAGCAACTGTTCATGGCCCTATTCCATGGGTGATCCACCAATCCCTGTGGCAAAGGTCGAATCTTTGAGTGTGATTCTTCATGAGAATCGGTTCTTTAACCATTATATTTCCTCCGTTGTTAACCCTTGCTTTGGGTTACTGAAGGAAGATAGGAAAATTCCACCATTCTGTCATAGTGATTCCTGTGCTATGGCAGTAAATGCTCTTGCGTTAAAGCTTGGCTAGATACTTCAGTTCCTTAAATTTAGACTTGCTCGGCAGCCAGAACTGCCAGGCTTTGGGATATCCAGAATTGTGAAGTAAGACTGTTCTGTAAATTATAGCAACACAAAAAGATTATGGACAAAATGCTGAACATTGCCAAACATTCACCCTCAGTCACAGATCTGGGTTAAATTCATAATTTTTTTGTTCACCATGCCACCCCAGTTTGGATCCAGCCATATGCAAATAAGTCTTGGCCCTACTGCCCATGGGAACAGTCCAGCCCAAACTGCCAGGCCAGGTCCTACCTGGACCGGAAAACAGACATCCAGGGACCGGATTCGGGGTATCACCCCTAATCAGCCAGGCTAGCATGAACTCAGTGGCAGAGCGAACACGGGCTCCACATCTGGGTATATATACCCTTGCCACTTAGGGCGACTATAGCAACAAAATAAATGAGGGACGGAATGCAGAATATTGTCAAACATTCATCCCCAGTCATAGATCTGGGTTAAATCCATTGTTTTTTTGCTCACCATGCCACCCCAGTTTGGCCACCCCAGTTTAGACCCAGCCATATGCAAATCAGTCTTGACCCTGCTGCCCATGGGAACAGTCCAGCCTCATCTGTAAACTAGAAAAATGTGTTCATGTGACAGCTGTAAGGCATAGGCTTTAATAGCTGTCCTTTGACCAAAGAATCAAGTTAAGATCCTCTGCTTTACCCAAAAAATCTACTACAATAAAACCCCATCTGACTTTGATAACCATCTAAAGCACTACTGTCCACAAAGATCACTGAGATCCTCAGGTCAGTCTCCTCTTCAGGTTATCAGGATAATTTAAGTCTGCAGTTGGGGGATGGCCATTCCTCCTTAAGGACCCTGAACATTGGATTGAACTGACAATGTCCATAAGAAAATCAAAAATGACCAGGCCTTTCAGAAATCAATCAAACCTTTCCTACTTAAATAACTGAGGTGCTCCCCATTTCCCTGGCTCTCAGTAATCGCTTGCTTTTGCGCTAGATTTGTAGGTGCTATTAGTGCCAAAATGTGTTTTCGAAATTTGGACTATATTGGATATGTTAAGTGAAGTTTGAATGAGATGATAAAAGCAAGATGTGGGTAAGCCACTGAGCATAAACATGGAGTATAGTGGAGAGAGTGGGAATAGACTAGATTATGCAAATCAGTCTTGACCCTGCTGCCCATGGGAACAGTCCAGCCTCATCTGTAAACTAGAAAAATGTGTTCATGTGACAGCTGTAAGGCATAGGCTTTAATAGCTGTCCTTTGACCAAAGAACAGGACTTACTTGTTAAATACCTAGAAATCTGGCAAAAGGAAACATATAGAGGAGAAAGCAGCGGCGGGAGCTAAAAGCAGCTACTGAATGGGATGAACTCCACAGCACACAGGGCGCACCCACCCCTAGGAGGGTGTAGGGGTGGTTTAAGTCTTCTTTCCAAGATTTTTTTTTTAACAAGTATTGGCAAAGCCAATAGGTCTCACCTACACGAGAACGATTGGCTTTGTCAATTTTTTTTAACCAGGTTGTACAGCAGTATGGCTGCTGTGCGGCATAGCTGAAAGAAAAGCGTACACCAGCTGTGCTGCCATCCAACATAGCTAAAAGAAAAATTGATTAAGTCAATTGCTCTTGCATAGGTGAGACCGATTGGCTTTGCCAATGCTTGTTTTTGTCTTTCATCTATCCTGAGCTCCCTTGCATATGGTTATCTCGCAAGGAGGCTGATCAGACCGGGAGTGGGGCGGCAGGGGGCACAGAAAGTAATGACAATATAAACAAGCCTTGTCAAGCTTTAATTGGCATAGGGAGCCGAAGGAATACTTTATGTGAGGCTGAACTTAAACCTGGCAGCCCAGTTCAGGGAGGCTGACAGGAGTGGGGTGGGGGGACTAAAGCTCTATTATCCCAATGATTGTTGCATCGCTAGGGTGGAAGATCGAGGGCAATGCTGGAATAAACCAAAAGCTAGAGTATGGCTTCAAAATGGCTACTCAGATCGGCCAACTTCAAAACAAATTTCATTGTGGGAGGAGGGGGCGAGTCTTGGAGGGGATAGTCTCTGCATGCCAAGTACTACCTGAGAGGCACTTCTGTCCCTCTTCCAACCAAACCACCCCTACCATTTAAAAAAAAAAAGGCAAAAGTTTGCTCGGGGTGCCACTAATGGCCTGGGATACTCAAACCCCTTAATGTACATCAGCTTAGAGCCTCCATGATGAGTAAAACCAACTCAGTGCAGGGATGTCAGGCTCGCCTTCGCTTCCACTGAGTGACATCGGCTCTTCACAAGGTGACCATGTGAAGGGAGCCAATAGTGTGTGACACCCGGTGGCACAGTATGAACTGGCAGGTCTGGTTAGTCGTGGCATTTAGCTTCTATGACTGCAGTAACACAATGTGCTTCAAAATAGAACTGAAATAGAGGGAAGTGTGGTGTATGTGATGAAGTGGTACTGTAATTAGAAGAGGTGCTCAGGAAAATAATTTAAGTGCTGTATGAGAGATGTAGTCAAACTGTAATAACAGCAGGAGTTTCAGTAAAATAATTGAAATGTTGGATGTGCAATGTCATCAGATCGTACTGAGAAGTGCTTCTGCAGTAAAATAATTGAAGTGCTATATGTGTGATGTAGCGGAAATCACATTTTATTTGTAGGGGTGCATTATAATCACGCGTGTAGCGTGCATCCGCATATAATCCTTGTTGTATTAACATGATGTGTTTGAAATGTATTAACCTGAAACGTGATGTATTCTAGGCCATTGAAAGGTAACATGGAGAATCAACGTAGAAAGTGAGTGTAACTAGAAGAAACCATTAACGTGACGAATTCGTGTTGTGAAACTGACAATTATTCATGTACTAAATGTGTTTATTAATTGTGTTGTTTTCCATGTAGGTAGATGCATTCACTGAAAATGCCTTAAATTCTATGCAGTTACGTAAAATTCATATGATGTTTTCTTATATTAGCTGAATTTCATAGGCCTGAAATGCAGTTCTCTGGAAACTCGCGCTTTAGAATTAAGAGGTTGAATTTCATGTTTGCTGTGGAATTTGTTCTTTCTCACGTTTTGTGTTGCAGGTGAAAAAAGCACTCTTGTTAGCTAGAATAATGTATTTAGTTTTTTTACTTAGGCAAGGAGAGGAGAAGTTACAATCGTGTGGCTTGAGTCGATAAAGGAAGGTCGTTGTGCTTCACACAGGAGAAGGCCTGGGAGCCAAAGACAAAATGTAGCAAGGAAAAGAACACAGTGGTACCATAGAAAAATACTTTCAGGATCGTACACAAAGCAGATGGCGTGACTCGCAATGGATCTTGGGGATTTCACCTATGAATTATGTTCTGTTGGGATTAGGGAAAGCGCCCACTTCTTCCTTTGCCTTCGGAGAGAGAGCATCTTAGAGCAATCTCTGTTTTAGTAGCTTCATGCTATATGACCCATTGATGGTGGAGAGACTTCTTAGGAAGACTCCACATGCTGACACCTTTTATCCTTCTTCCTGACAATGCTTAATTAGGGATGTCACTTTAGAGTAAGTGTAGGGATAGATGTAATGCTTTTATTTATCAACTCTCGATGCAGGGAAACCTAGACTCATGCTTTATGATCTTCCGCATTCTACTTCTTGAACTAATTGTATTATTCATGCTGTATCATCTGACTGGATATGCAGATTTAGCTTCATGCTGATTCTGATGTATTTCTACACCCTCATATTGACGTGTCTGTATGTTCAGTTATTTTTGGCTTTGTAATAAGTCAACTAACCTTACGTAGTTGTCTGTAGTTACTATGCATCTAAGTGGATTATAGATTAATTGATTGGCTCCCTAACAACTTTTCTCCCCTTCACGCTTTCATGCTGTGAACAAGAACCATTGAATTTTGTTTCTAGAATAGGTCCAGAACCTATGGGCCCGGCCCTTTCAGTTGGTAGCAGTGTAGGATGGTTTGCATATGAAGCAAGGGGAGGATATGGAACTAGTCTAGAATAAGTGGAACCTAGATCCCCAAAGCCCGAAATAGAGCCCAACGGAAGATGACGAAATTCAGTGGAGACTGAGGGAGTTTGATGGTGAGGCGAGATCAGCGGCGGACTGAGGAGTGAGTATTACCAGGGTTTATGTTGTGTGTTAGATTACGGGATTGGTTTGATTTTCTGATGTCTTGCAAAGTTGGTGTGAGAGTCGAGTGAATGTGGTTTGGGCCAGACGTGGCCCAAGGATTGAGATATGAGTTGCAGGATGCGAAGTGGCCTAAGATCCCGGTATATATTAAAGGTGCAGAAGACACCAAGATTGAGATTCTGATTGTCTGACCGAAGAATTGAGGAGTTATCATGAGACGTCATCAGCAGTTCCACCTAAGACAGGGAACTTTGTATGAATGGGGCATATGGGAATCGTTTAGTGGACCTTGTGTACAGAGGTGAGCTATACTGATTCGGGTGCCCAGCGTAGGTCGAGGGTCACTGTGTGTGAATGCTCCTGGATGATTGAATTCTATAGATCTTTTAGATGGCAGACAATTATGGATTTTAAGACGATTGTGTGAGTGAATGCATGCGGGTAAATTGTGAAGGAGGGTGAGCCACTGTGAGGAGTGAAGGTGACATCAGAGAGTGCCCCACTGCAATAGGCCGTTGGTGTAACACCATGCTGGGATTGGTTGGTAGTCATCAGGAAGTGTGGTTGGAAAAGACTGTTCCATCGTAACCTATTGAACAACAAATTGCAATTGGAATCATGCAATGTTTTAGGGAGTTGCGAGATCTCTTTAGGGGTGATGAAGGGGTTGTTACTCAAGTGGGTGAAGAGGCGCCACCCGAGGATACTCAGGCACATTACATGGCAACAAAAATTGGGCTCCATACTATAATTTGGCTTCAAAATTGGCATAAGTTCACTGAAAAGAAGGGTGATTTGTCCTTTCCACACTTTGATTATTTCGGCTGGATGTATTGCATCAGTTAAGAGGAGCAATGTTTGCATTGCGACCTTTGCCAGTTTGAAGTGTTAGATGCCTGGATGCATGCATCACATGCTAAACTGAGGGCGAATTACCAAGGGAGGATGAAGAAAACTGTGAGGCCATATCAGAACCCACAGTGGGATGCCTAGCTTAAGAAATGTAGAGTGAATACCATAGAAGGAGCAAGGTTATATGCGGTGCTGGTAGAAGAGGGAGGTCCCCAGGACAGGAGTATCAAAACCAATGGAAGCGACAGTAGTGACAGTGAAGATAGCTTGTTGGATGGGTTGTTATCTGAGCATCCTCCACCTTACAGTCCACATTCAGGGGAGGGGGGGCAAGACTCGGGAAGTGCAGAAAATGTGGGAAGTGCAGCAGCTCAAGTGGGTCCTGGTTCAGGAGTTGTGAGAAGGATATCCGCAGGAGTAGGGGGGACAGGAGTGTCTACCTTGGGAGGTAGAGAACAGAACAGAGCTAATGATGCTTCACTGTTACCGGATGCTCTTACAGTACCGGTCACTAGTGGTCCTGTTGTCCCTGTGTATGACCCGAGCTCAATGGAAAATCTTAGTCAGCGACAGCCCATACAGGTTGAAGGCGCTGGATTGGGAAGAACAGGGAGCACGATTAGAAATTGTCCATCCTTAGTGCTCATGGGATCTAGTACCCATTTTGCAGCTACTGCCTATCCTTCCGGAGTACGCATTGGTTCTAATACTATACGTTCTATACCCATGGCAAGCATTAGTTCAGACTTACAGATGTGGGAAACTCCAGTGAGAGGACCAAGTGGTGCGACCTTAGAAACAAGCAAAAGTCAGGGAGTCTCTGGAAGTCAGCATGTCCTAGATGTTGCAGACTTGGAGTCCTGGTTGAGAGACCATAATAACAGCAAGGAGAGTCAGAACAGTACATCGAGGCTGCAGTGAAGGTGAAACTATTGGATGCAGTGAAGGTGAAGGCTCAGGTAGATGGGATCATCAGTGGGAATTTACCTTTGTACAGAATAGAGACCTATGAGCCAGATGACCTGTTGTTTGTAACGTAGGATATCACCCGAAGGGCACAACAGGCACATGAGAAGTTGTAAGAGTTAAGTCAGAGGTATGGAGTAGATTTGTCTCGAACGGAAAACTTACAGGGAAATCACAGGCTCACTTACAGCGACCAGGAGCTGGAGGAGAAGAGGGTGACTGGTTTGAAGATGCATATCCGAGAGCTGGTCATAGGAATAAGGGCTTGGAGTATGCTGGATAAGTGGGAGGAAGGATAGTCAAAGAAGAAGAGTGCAAAAAAGGCGACGGGAGAAACACCACCTTCAGGAGGGGGACACAGGGAGTCGAGGCATATTCGTTACGGGAGGTACCTATCAGAGGGTATGTGCATGTTCCTTGCAGTATGGTTGACCTAGCTGTGTTTACAAATGATTTACCCAGGTTGAGGGAGAAACCTGCTGAATGGTAAAAGCAAGTCGATCGCTTTGTTAAGATCTCGAAGGTGTTGTGGATTGACTTAAATACCTTGTTCGAAATTGTGGTTCCTAGTGATCTGTGGTCTGCCTGTAATATAGCTATTGAGTGGCCTGCTG
Source organism: Calotriton arnoldi (assembly GCA_963921515.1). Lineage (NCBI taxonomy): Eukaryota > Metazoa > Chordata > Amphibia > Caudata > Salamandridae > Calotriton > Calotriton arnoldi. Next base: position 147,852 of record CAWUFW010014616.1, read on the forward strand.
TTGAGCCAGAGAGGGATTCAGTAAAACATGGTCCTTCACCTTTGGTCATGAAAAAGTACGATCAGGTGATCACATGGTTGAAGTGCAAAAGAGCCCCTCAAGACATCGATTGGGTTAAGATAGATTGAACGACCCAGGAGCCTAAAGAGTCAGTGTATGCTTATTATGAAAGGCTATTACAAGCATTTAAGCAGTACAGTGGGTTAGACACTCCACCCTAAGAATATGGGACAATTTATGTCAAAATGTGTGACAGGACTGAGGCTGGAAATCAGCCTCATATTCCAGTAAGACTTGATTTGCTGGCTAAACAAGTCCGTGGACGAGATCCTATGGTACGCCAGGTACTGCAGTGACAAGGTGGATTCCAAGAATAGGAGAATAAAGGAGAAGTTGATGCTGGTTCGAATGCACAGAAGGGAAAGCAGGTACAGGCAACAGGAGGAACGGTAGTTCGCGGTCAAGGGAATGTTCCAGGAGGTGCCCAAGTCACATCAGTTGCAGGACCAATGGGACAGGGAAGAGGAAGAGGTGTTCCTATAGATCCTAAGACAGGGATAGATGTTGCAACCCTGAAAAAGACCACGCTTGTCATTTTTGTCACAAGAACTGGCACTGGAAGAGCGAGTGTCATTTAAATCCTGCGAATCAGGTGCAAGAAGGAGAACTCGTGCAGGTGGCAGATGGAGTAAATCAGTTACAGAACGTTACTAGGCGGAGATCTGTCAATGCTGTGGTGCAAGTGCCCCAACCTTCGAGAATCACACAGGGCAATCAAACCTATCATCAGATTCCCCTAATAGAAGCGCTGGATAGATTTGATCAGGACCCATCCTTATGACGGTGCCTGAGTGGGGAGGAAGACTGTACACTTGGCCCAGTCTTAGAGGTAGACCAGTGCGGACCCTACGTAGAAGCAGACATAGATGGTCATCCCATTACATTCTTCATTGATACTGGTGCTACCCGTTCTACTGTGAGATCTGCAGTAGTCCCAAACCTGCCCCTCTCGGGAAAGTCAATCCAAGTTGTAGGAGTCTCTAACAAAAGGATGAAAACCTTTTGACAGAGAAGGTATTTGTAAAAATCGGAACCTTCCAAGATCACCATCAGTTCGTGGTGTGTGATTCCAGTCCAGCCTGCTTGCTAGGGCGTGACCTCTTGTGCAAATTGAATTGTACCATCTATTGCACACCGAAGGGGATCGAATTATAGACTAATGATGAGGACATTGCTTTCAAGTTGCTAATCAGAACCATTACACAGCTATGTTTCCTTTACTGACAGTGGAAGACATGCCGCTGGATTTGCGAGACACTGTCTCTCCAGTGGTATGGGATTTCTCTGGGGAGGAAATCGGACTGATTCGAGGAGTTGAGCCAGTCTGCATACAGATTAAGCCTAATGCAGGGTTTCCGAAAACACCTCAGTACAACCTGACCCCAGAAACGGTGGCAGGGATTACACCTGTAATTGAGTCCATGATTGCACAGGGCATTCTAAAAGAGATCATGGGAAGTGCATGCAATTCGCCCATCATGGGATAGCAGAAACCGAGCGTGAAATATAGCATTGTTCAGGACCTTAGAAAGGTCAATAACATAGTGATTCCATGTTGTCCCATGATACCAAATCCATCAGTGAATTTGTTTCAGATTCCTTGCGGGGCTGAGTGGTTCACCGTGATTGACCTCTGTCAAGCATTTTTCTCCATTTCATTGCATGAGGAGAGCTAATTTTGATTTGCTTTCCATCTGGAGAATCGTGTCTTAACTTGTTCTTGTATCCCTCAAGGATATACTGAAAGTCCATCCATATTTAATCAGGTATTGAAAAGGAACCTTGAGAGCTTGACTTTGCCCCGAAACTCAGTGCTAGTCCAATACATAGATGACCTCCTCATAGCATCTGAAACACGGGAGGCTTGTAAGGACGATACTATCGCCTTACTGAACCATCTGGCTGACAATGGGCATAAGGTGTGTCCGAGTAAGCTTTAGTACTGTCTGAACGAAGTACAGTATTTGGGTCATCGAATTGAAAAAGGCAAGAGGAAGGTGTCACCAGAAAGAGTGGAGGAAATCATGAAAATGAATCCTCCTAGTACCCAGTAAGAGTTCAGGATGTTTTTGGGAATGGTTGGCTACTGCCGACAATGGATTCACAATTTCTCCTTGATGGCAAAGCCTTTGCAGTTGCGGACCAACAAGAATGTGTGTGATCCAGTACCTTGGGATAATGACTGTTTGCTTGCTTTCCTGGAGTTGAGGAAGTGCCTGTGTCACGCTCCAGCTTTAGGAATGCCTGATTACAACAAAGCATTCTCGTTATTTTGTCATGAGAGAGAGGGTTGTGCTCTTTCTGTACTTACCCAGACACCTGGATGTGCCCCTAGACCAGTGGCCTACTTCTCAGCTACATTAGATCCTGTAGCTTCAGCATTGCCCAGATGTCTCAATTCCATTGCTGCAACAGGTGTCCGTATTGAACAATGTGAGAGCATTGTGATGGCTCATCCTCTTACTGTATTTGTACCGCATTCAGCTGAGCTCCTGATGACAAGGACCAAAACACAGCATTTGACGAATGAACAGGTTAACAAGATATGAGCAGGTGTTACTTGCTGCTGATAATGTGTTAAACCCTGCTACCTTGTTACCTGTTCCAAATGCAGATGGGGAAGATTATGAAGACCATGACTGTCTGGATGTAACCGAGCTTTGCACCAAGCTGAAACCTGACATTGTCGACGAACCATTGTCTGATTCAGATCATGTCCTTTTTTTTGATGGTTCATGCCTAAGAGATAATGAAGGTAATTTGGGAGTAGCGTTTGCTGTCTGTACCGCCTCTGTAGTGGTGGAAGGTGCTTCTTTATGGGTAGTACACTCCACACAGATATCTGAAATCATTGCCCTGACCCATGAATGTCGAGTTTCTCAACAGATTCGAGTCACCATCTATACCGATAGCCAGTACGGTTTTGGTGTGGTTCATGACTTCGGACAGCTATGGTCACAGAGAGGGTTCCTAACATCATCAGGTTCTCAGATTGGGAAAGGAGAGTATGTGAGACACCAGCTGGAAGCATTGCAATTACCAAGGGAAGAGGCTGTGGGTAAGTGTGCAGCCCACGGAAGAGAAGATGACTTTGTTACAATAGGGAACAGATAGGCAGACGAAGTTGTTTGTTTTTGTGCTACACATGCATGTATTTTCAATGGAGAATATATCAGCAAGAGTACAGAGAAGACCGAACTCAGGATGATGCTAGCTGTTGCAGACACATGGGATGAAGTCAGGCATTTGCAAATGGAAGCCACAGACCAGAAACAAGCAGTTTGTATCAGAGCAGGTTGTGAGAAAGGAGAAAATGACATATGGGTTTCAGTTGATGGTAGGGCAGTGTTGCCTTATTGTCTGTTAAACCCAATGGCAAGGCAAATTCATGGAGCAGCTCACATAGGAGGGGACGCAATGGTGAGATCGTTCAGGCAGACTTGGTTCAATCCGAGGTTTCACGTGCTTGCAGAAGCAGTATAGCATTGGTGTGTTACGTGCCAACAAATGAATGCTGGGAAAAAGACTGTTGTTGCTTTGAGACACATTGGCATATCAGGGGGTCCTTTCAATCGGATCCAAATGGATTTTGTTGAGATGTTTGTGTTTAATGGGTTGAGATACATCTTGATAGTTGTGTGCATCTTTTCTCGATGGGTGGAGGCTTATCGAACTAGAAGGTGTGACAGTCTCACAGTAGCAAAGTTATTGTTGAGGGAACACATTCTTAAATTTGGATTTCCAACTACATTGGAGTCGGATAGAGGAATGCACTTTCACAAAGAAATCATGAAATTGTTGTGTACCGCCTTGAGTGTGGATCAAAGAATGCATTGTAGTTACAGGCCAGAGGCATCTGGCCTGGTGCAGCAGATCAACAGAACTTTAAAGGCAAGACTTGCTAAAGCGTGTGCTTCGACATCTTTGAAATGGCCCGATGCGTTACCTTTGGTTCTAATGAGTTTGCGCAGCATTCCTGACAGGAGAACTGGGTTATCGCCACATGAAATCTTAATGGGAAGAGCGATGTGTGTGCCTGCCACTGCATTGATTAATATCACAGATGACTTGATCCTTGACTACTGTAAAGCATTGGCTGATGTGGTTCGTTCTCTATCTCATCAGGTTGAAGCAGCTACTGCACAGACTTCAAAGGACCTCAGCCACGAACTGAGCCGAAGTGATCAGGTGCTCATCTAAAAGCACGTGAGGAAAAACTGTCTCGACTCTCTGTGGCGTGGTCCATATCAAGTGATACTGCTGACAAATACTGCTATAAAGTGTGGAGGAGTACCGAACTGGGTCCCTCCGATGAAACAGCTACTCTCCCAGAAGTAGTTCCAGCTGTGACTGAGAGGTCACTGGAAAGGGCAAGCCAAGCTGTGGAGGTTACTGAAGAGGTTGGATGCCCACCATATTAGGCTGAGGGGGGTCAAGCTATGCCAGACCCTGGTATAGAATATGAGGGAGACGGTAACGTTACGAGTGGTATGGAGTTGGACTCAGCAGGTGAGACTGATATGGAAATTGGTTGTGTAAAATTAAGGAAGAACGATGCTGCAGATGAGAGGTGACCTGTGAGACAGAGAACTTTGAGACTGGCATCAAAAAGAGAACTTGCACCGATAAGTGAGTCTTCAGAGTCTGATATGGGTGAACCAGAGCAAGCCACAGGAAGTGCTAGGAGGTCCAGGGGGGCAAGAGTACTGTCTCTGAGGTATTCCTCTCCTGAGTGGACTTATCTGGTTATAAATGCCGGGGAGAGCGAGGTCCGAGATTTCAATACTGATTGTCAAGATTTTGCTGAGAGTTCCTGAAATCGAGGCTAAAGCACTTCTGTCATTGACTGTGCCTTTTCCACCAAGGTTGAGTGGCTTATGTACTCTGATTCTAGAAGACATTGAATTCCAAAGCTTTGGAGCTCCACAATCTCCTCAAGATATTGCAGCACTGAGAGCTGAACTGTTACAACGAGTCATTGAGGAGATTGGCTCTGATCTCATAAGGGATGTAAATTGAACTTTTGAACTGTAAATAAGTTACTTGAAAGAAGATAAACTAGGCCCGAGTGGAAGAAGAATAAAAATAGGGACTTTGATCTAAAAGAAGAAAGAGGGCTAGGGATGTCTTCCAAGCTGTGTATTTGTTGTGCAAAGACTGTTAAATGAATTTTCCGAGATTCAAAGAAAGTTGCTCAAGGACTTTGTTACACATGAATAAGAGGTAGAGAAAAGACTTTGTGCGTTGATCCTCTTACAGCTGCAATCCGAGCCACTTTGAAATGGAGTTTGGAAATTTGAATCGTAGGCACAAATATATTATAGGTACACTCATTGTAGGAGTAATCATAGTAATAGCTGTGGTTATTACCGAGGCCATTTTAGGTGCTCATAAGGTTGAGGAACATGGAGTGGGGGTTCATGGGACATCCACACCTACCATTGCTGCCTCAAAGGAGGGTACAGTAGGATCTGAAAAAGGCTTAATAGAGCAAACTAGTCGCTTTCTTCATGTAGATTTGTCTAATGGTGATTATACGCTGAACGCTTATGCCAAATTGCTTTATGAATACATCAACACCATGGAAGTGAGAGATTGTTATGTTTGTATGCAATTGCCTGCTTCGATCGAGGAGGGGATTAGATACCATCACTTACCCTTGACATATGGCATTAGTTGTAATTTGCTCCTTAGCATGTTTTATGGGAAAGGTCACTACAAGTACTATTTCGCAAATTATGATGTAGTTCTCTCAGAAATACCCATTTATAAACATCTGAACAAATACGATTATTATAAGCAGGAAGAGAGAATGGGAAAATACTTCACACCCACTGTAACATTAGATACCGCTTACGCGCATAGACATAACCTAACCTGCATATTAACAGACATAGAAACAAAATTTGTAGATCAAGTAGAAGATAGACATAGGGGATTAGTTGTTAAGTTTAACAATCAGGATAGTGAGTTTGAGTGGACCAAGGAGGAGTTAGCTCACAAGGCTAAGGGAAGCTATGGTTCTATAGCTTTAGATTTGAGAGAACGAAGCAAGCTTTGCATTTTCCAAGTTCGGAGTCGTTATGACACTGTATTCATGGGACAGAGTGTGTGTGACCATATCTTTCTAGTCAATGGCCCTTGGAAGATGTTTCTGCAAGAATCAGTACAAGTGGTGCCAGGAGTATATTTTGTATATGGGAATAACACATATGTTCGGCTTCCAAACAATTGGTGTGGTACCTGTTATGTGACGGTTTTGTTTCCAAAGATATATCATGTGGAAGATTTGGAAGGTTTGGAGGGAAAATCAAAGCATAGGGAAAAGTGTGGACTAAGTGCTAGTGAGATCGTGGGAGACATATTTGGAGCAATGATACCTAGTTTAGGAGTGGTGCTGAATGACATCAAGATCAGGAAGTTGTCTACTATTGTGGATAAATTCTCGATTAACACAGCTCAGTCATTGCTACTCATCGATAGGGAGATGGTTTCTATAAGGGCAATGATGATGCAAAACCACCTTGCATTAGACGTGTTATTGGCCAAGGAAGGCGGAGTCTGTCGGATGCTGAATGCCCAACAGTGTTTTACTTATATCCCTGATAGAAGTAAAGATCTGAGGGGATTTATAAGCGGCATCACTGAGATACATCATGACATACATGATGTGGCAGATGAGGGAGTTTGGGATAAGATTGGAAAAAGATTTGGTGCAGTTGGGAGTTGGTTTGCAAACCTAGGAAAGGGTATTCTTGGATACATCTTGAAGCCAATAATAATTGTTGTAGTCTGTGTTATCATCTTCGTAGGTATGATAAGAGTATACACATGGCACAAGGCGAGGCAAGTGGAAAACACCTTAAGGGAAAGAGAGAGAAGGGTGAAAAGACTGCAGGACAGTCATTATGAGAATTTAATGCAGTTGGAGGAGTTCAGACAGAGGAGACTAGCTATGACATCTGTTTAGATTGGTTTACTCTAAAGGTATTTTGGAGTGTTTTGTGATGACTCAAAGTCATCAGAAGGGGAACTGATGTAGTGGAAATCGCATTTTATTTGTCGGGGTGCATTATAATCACACATGCAGAGCGCACCTGCATAAAATCCTTGTTGTAGTAACATGAGGTGTTAGAATTTGAAATGTATTAAACTGAAAAGTGATGTATTCTAGGCCATTAATAGGTAATATGGAGAATCAACATAGAAAGTGAGTGTAACTATCAGAAACCATTAACGTGAAGAACTCGTGTTGTGAAACTGACAATTATTCATGTACTAAATGCATTTATTAATTATGTTGTTTTACATGTAGGTAGATGCATTCACTGAAAGTGCCTTAAACTCTATGCAGTTACATAAAATTCATATTATGTTTTCTTATGTTAGCTGAATTTCGTAGGCCTGAAATACAGTTCCCTAGAAATTCTTGCTTTAGAATTAAGAGGTTGAATTTCATGTGTGCTGTGGAATTTGTTCTTTCTCACGTTTTGTGTTGCAGGTGAAAGAAGTGCTCTTGCTAGCTAGAATAATGTCTTTGTTTTAGTAGTTAGGCAAGGAGAGGAGAAGTTACAATCGTGTGGCATGAGTCGCTAAAGGAAGGTCGTTCTGCTTCGCACAGGAGAAGACCTGGGAACCAAGGACAAAATGTAGCGAGGAAATGAACACCGTTGTACTATGGAAAAATACCTTCAGGATAATACACAAAGCAGATGGTGTGACTCGCAATGGATCTTGGGAATGTCACCTATAAATAATGTTCTGTTGGGATTAGGGAAAGCCCCCACTTCTTCCCTTTCCTTCAGAGAGAGAACATCTTAGAACAATCTCTGTTTCGGTAGCTTTATGCTATATGACCCATTGATGGTGGAGAGACTTCTTAGGAAGACTCCACGTGCTGACACCTTTTATCCTTCTTCCTGACAATGCTTAAGTAGGCATGTCACTTTAGAGTTAGTGTAGGGATAGATGTAATGCTTTTATTTATCAACTCTCAATGCAGGAAAACCTGGACTCATGCTTTATGATCTTCTACATTCTACTTCTTGAACTAATTGTATTATTAATGCTGCATCGTCTGAACTGGATACGCATATTTGGCTTCATGCTGATTCCGATGTATTTCTACACCCTCCTAGTGAGGTGTCTGTTTGTTCAGTTATTTTTGGCTTTGTAATAAGTCAACTAATCTTACAAAGTTGTCTGTAGTTACTATGGGGCTTATTCCAAAGTCGCTGAGCCCGCCACCGAAAGGCCGTCGGTGGCGGGCCCACCGACATCTACAGGAGCGATCCGACCACTCGTGGTCGGAGCCATTGGGCGGAGGGACCGACTGCTGCTTTTCTGACGGGCTCAAGGAGCCCTTCGGTGCAGCAGACAGACAGTAATCTGTACAATTGGGGCGGTGCCTGCTCAGGCACACCGTAGGGATTACAATGCCCGTTTCCCTCTTCCTTTTCATGGCAGTCCAATCGCCATGAAATGGCAGATGGAAAGGGACTTTTGGGGCCCCTAGCAGCCCACCCGCTGGGCCTCCGCTATGGGTCCTGGTGGGCACATGTGGGGCCCCCCCACACATCCATGCACAGTGTGCGAGGCACCACGTGCAAGGATGTGTAAAATATGCCTTTTTCAATTGTAGCTTGTGCTGCAGCACTTTTTTTGAGGCCGTAGCACAAGCAGCAATTGAAAAACACATATATCTGACCCCCGTGCTGCCGGTCGCATTGGAATACTGGGAGTGGAACCGCTGACTACTAATCGGGCGGTTCCACTTCCACTGCGATGTAGGTTGGACCCTTGTCCAACCGACATCGTAATGAACCCCATGGTGTCTAAGTGGATCGTAGATTAATTGATTGGCTCCCTAACAACTTTTCTCCCCTCCACGCTATCATGCTGCGAAAAAGAACCACCAAATTGTTTTTCAAGAACAGGCCCAAAACTTATGGGCCCGGCACTTTCCTGTGCGATGTTGTCACACACTACTAAGAAGGGTTGGCTCAGTATAATAATTTAAGTGCTGTATGCTGTATGTGTGATGTTGTAGACTGTACTAACAAGAATGTGTGATGTTGTCAAACTTTACTAGGAAGAGCTGCTTCTGTAAAGCTGTATATGCGATGTCATCAGAGTGTAATAACAAGAGGTATTTCAGTAATAGAACTCAAATGCAACAAATGTGATGTACTCGGGGTTCCAGACAGTATATTTTCTTGATTGGCTGAATAATGGCTAGCTAATAAAGCTAGGGGTGTGCTAAATTTATGTAATTTGCTTTCACTTATCGCTAAAAATCTCACAAAACTTACCTGAAATAACATGAAATTGCGCGAATTGCAAATCCAGCAATTTTTGATGTAACTCTTTGACACAAGGACACATTTTGCACAAAATATTAGCAGTAAAAATACAATTGCTGCAAGCAATGGCTGCTCGCATTCTGGTTGTTCATGTTCCTAGACTCCTGCAATATAATTTTGACCCGACCGGCAATGTAATTACACAGCATAGCATATTGGCATAATTTTAACAATTTTGTGTAACAAGCCTTGGGTGAAATTCCCAAAATTATGTGTCTAACGCTGGTGAAATTAAAGTTTTTCCTTGGACTAAAGAAACAAAAACGAAATGCTTCAAAGACCTATACTTAGAGCTGACAAAAGGATTCGTAAATATGGCAAAAACTGAAATCATAATGGTTGGTAGAACTTCTTTCAATGTTTGCCTATCTGAATAACTTGCAGGTTTTGGATCACCTCTGACTACAAAATGAAATACCTGTTTGTCATCTACGAAAGACATGTCCCCTGTGCTCCAGAGATCAAGACAGTGGTAAAAGGGGTCAGTTCCCAGCTTTTCATGCTCTGAAAACTCTTCCCACTATTTCAAATACAACACAAGGGGGCATATTCTCAAGGACTCATCGCCGAGGTAACGGCACTTTAGCGCAGCAAAAGTGGCAAAAGAATTATCGCCCCATTCACAAGCTGGTGGAAACTCCCACATCGCCAGTATACCAGCGGTAGCTGCCGCAAAAAACATCGCCATGGATGAGAGCGACAACTAACGCTAATGATATGCAGAGTAGGCGTTCCCGTGCAAAAACACACGAAAACTCCACTTCGCGATATTCACAACGACCAGCCAGATCTGCGATGCGATCCAAAAACAGGCGATAAGGCGCGTTGCAGCAGGGATTTAACACCTGCCTTCTACTGGTGTTAAGCAGGACGACAAACTGCAGTATAAAAGGGAGCCCAGCCCAGAGCCACATCGGCAGACCAACACATGTCATGGAGCTACTGATCATGCAGCAAGGAGCTCCAAGAGGCCCACAACACCCACCGCCACCCCCTCAGGCCCCCCACACCCCGCAGGACCACCCCCTCCGGACTACCACCGAGGCAGCGCAGAATGAGACAGCGGTCCTTCCGAAAACGCACCAGCCTCAGAGACTTAATGCCAGAGGAAGTCATTGCCCACTACAGGCTCAAAAGGACGACCATCCTCCGCATCCTGACCCACATTGCCCACAGGCTGATGGTACCAACACAGCGGACAACCAACATCCCTCCGCAGACAAAGCTGCTGGCTGTGCTGCACCTGTTGGCCTCTGGTACCTTCCAACCAACAACTGCCAGAGTCGTAGGAGTCTCACAGCCAGCCCTATCAAAGTTCCTCACACCTGTCTTGGATGCCATCATCAGCTTGGTACCCCAGTCCCTTCACTTCCCCCACACTGCGCAGGAACAGCTGGAGACCAAGCCAGGCTTCTACGCCATAGCTGGCTTCCTGCACGTGTTGGGGGCAATTGACTGCACACATGTCCTACTTGTGCCCCCTGCCGACACTGCACACAATTACCACAACAGGAAGCACACGCATTCCATCAATGTGCAGGCAATAGTGGACCACCGGGGACTCTTCACCGACGTCGTCGCCAACTACCCAGGCAGTGTGCATGATTCCTACATCTTCCGACAGTCCATCATCAACCAGCGCTTCGAGGATGGCATCTACGGAAATGCACTGCTCATTGGTAAGTACCAACGGCACACACCACACACCTCAACTCCACAATCATGCAACTCGCAACTGTGTGAATGCACACGTTACAACATCACATACGACATGCCAAACAACATGCCCACCTACCAGACACGACAACACATGGAACTGTGGTAACAGGGGCCAGACATGTAGACAAGCCATCCACGTCATGGCACCTCTGCCACACAATAGCAGGATGTGGTGAGAGGCGGGAACCAAGTATGTGCGAGGGACGCAAGTGACCCATGAATCAGAATGTACAAAATGCCAAGTGTGGCGGGGATGTGCTGGACAGACTTAAGTATGCAGAGCACAGACATGTCCATGTGGACATATACTGCTGGTGTTTGGAGTGTCGTAGACAGTGGGTGCAACCATGTTACCTCAGGCAGTGGGGTAGACCCTGGACATGTAGCTATGTCGCCCCCCCCTGTAAGCGTAAGAAGAGTGGGCTGGGCCAGCGTAGGAGTGGGAATCAATAGCCCGGGGCTCAGGGCGTGGTTCACTTCCAGGATGGCCACCAAGGCAACTACTGCGTGTGTCTCTGTTTCCGCCATATCCTGACCATAGGCCTACACACACGTGGCTGACCACCTTCAACGGCCAATATCACAGTGTATCGTTGTCAGGCTTGTAGACATGCGCAGACATTCATGACAATGGTGTGTCCTAGGAGTGCAAGTGATGCAACCGCGCAGCGCACACAAGTAAATAGGCTCGGGGGGAGTGAGGAGCAGCTGTGAGGCAACGTACTACACATGGATGCCGCTCATGTGCCACATGCAAGACATGTCAGACATGTATCCCAAAGTCCCACACATCACACACCAATATACTAATAAGCCTGCCAACACAAATGCCGAACCACCGATTGACACATCTCTCTCCCCTGTCACAGGTGATCAAGGATATGCACTCTGCCCGTGGATGATGACACCCCTCCGAGCCCCGAACACCCAGGCCCAGAGGCAGTACAATGCGGCGCACATACGCACCGGGGGCATTGTGGAGAGCTCATTTGGCGTGTTGAAGTCACGTTTCAGGTGCCTGGACATCACAGGTGGAAGACTCCTGTACAGCCCGCAAATAGTGTGCAAGATGATCATTGCATGTTGTGTGTTGCACAACATATGTGTACGCACCAATGCCCCATGGATCCATGTGCCAGATGCACCGGACGATGATGATGAGGATGAGGCAGGTGGACCACACTCCAGTGCAGCAGCAGCTGGAATAGCCCGAAGGGACACTATCATTCACAATTTCTTCACATAAGCACGTCACATAGGGACTGTCCTTAGCAATCATGGGACAGGTTAAAATGACCACAGTCACAGCATGTGCAAATACATTAATTCCTAGACACATTCCCTGTGTGAATGTCACTCCTCTGCATTGGCACATCGCTCTGACAAGTGTATGTGCAACATTTAGTGCTGACAATTTCACCAATGGCAATTGGATGGTGGGAGTGTCACCTCCGTTATCGGGATCCTGTTTTCCTGCGGACTGAACCGCGTCTTCCTCTTCTTCTTCTCCTTGCCCTTCCCTGGCCCCGAGGTCCCAGGCTGGTCCTCCGTGGGGATTGTGGGGTTCGGGTTGTCCTCTGTACTTGCTCCAGCTCCCTCCATTGTGCTTCACAGTTGTTATGTTTTTTTTATTTATTTCTGTTTATTTTGCTGTTTTATGGTGATTTTTCCCGCCTGACGTGGGAATTGCAAGCCTGGCACTGCTTGTCGCCGATTTTTGTATCGCGGTTGGGCCCATCGCAACTTTTTTCACGTTCGGGTTTCCTTTTTTATCGCCGTCGCAGTAGTTGTATCGTGGACATTTGACGCGTTCTCTGGAGACTATCGCATGTTACCACCATGTTGAGAATACGACGTTAACACAGAGTTATTTTCCCGCGATAGACGGCGATATGGAAACGTGCGTTAGCCTTTTTTGGCGATGATTATCGCACGTTCTTGAGAATATCCCCCAAAGTGTAGTTAGGGCAAGCCTTGATAATGCACTTTTCAAGAAACTATAGACAAGTTGTAGTAACTGAATAATGAGGATGCTAGACCTGGGCTTGATCTCAAGGAACAAAGTAATGTATAATCCACCAAATGCCTCTACTGGCTCCGACTGAATTCAAGACTCAAATTCAAGATTCTGTGCAGGATACAAAGGCATACTGGAGAAGGGGCCCATGGTACTCCTTCTTAACCCCAGCAAAGATTTTGAATCAGGCACCTCCTACCTTTCAAATCAGAGCTTTCAAAACGCCAAATCATGGAGGAAGGTGCCAGGGAGTATAGCAGCCTAAAATCTGGAACGAGTTAAACCCCTTCCTGAGGGCAGAACCCAACCACTCACGGTTGTAAGTCATAAAAAAAAACTGTTCAAAATAGAGTTAAAAACCTTTTTAAGAGTCAAGATCTGGCCCATAATGGACGAAGGATCTTCTTCCCATTATTATAGACATAAAATATCTAACCCAGTCAGTGGTCGAGCCAATATGGGCAATGGTGGCAATGCTTACCCCTGCTTGCTCTTTTATTCCTGAGGCGCCTGTTGCATGGTGCCCAAAACGATTAGGATATTTCCTTGAATTTTACAATTCAAATGCAAGCACTTCATTTGCTTAAGGTACACGCCAAGTGGCTAATTTTTCAAATTAATTATTTTAATTTGAGAAGTTAATGGCATAAAAAAAATCATATTGCCTGACCTGATTGTAAGGTCCAGGCTTTGGCATTACACAAGAGGGCGGAATAATCAGTCTTTTAAGTGGGTTTAATTCCCAGTGCAAATCTAGTTTTGTGTGTTGGAATGTTGCCCCGTTTTGTTATGCAAATAGTGCTATGCTCTGCTTAGAGATACATTGCATCAAAGAGGAGTTCTATGGGTGGTACTGGGTGTTCCAGCACGAGAACTAATGGGTTTTGATACAGAGCTAGAGACACAAAGATTGTCAGACCTGTCTTTGCATCAAAAAATAATGCCTTCTTGAGAAAGGAATAAAACAGGAGAAATGTAATATTTTGTACTGGAAAGGAATCCATCTAGTCCAGAACCTATGCTACATGTTTATGTATGCATATGGTATTTCTATAGGCCAAACTTTGCCAAAAGGCAGCAGAGCTCTGTACATGGTCAAGATTTAACACACACACACACACACACACACACACACACACACACACACACACACACACACACACACACACACACACACACACACACACACACACACACACACACACACACACACACACACTTTTTCACCATGGTACAAAGATGTGTGCTTGGCACTAGGCAGCTACTTTGAGGAAAAGGAGACCAGCAGGAGGCCATATGGCTGCACTGCTTCCTCCCCTGATGCAACACAGTGCAGCAACTTTGTGTGCTGCGTTACATTACACTATGATTTAATAATTCTGTCCCAATGTGCTGTTATCCACCATGGAGAGCAGACAGGGAGGGCCTGGTGGCCATGTGCAGCTGTGAGCTGTAAAGTGTACACAGTGGGAGAGAGACAAAGGGGCAGATTTACAAATAATTCATGCAGAGCAGCAACCAACGTCTCTGGATTATTTAAAAGGGAAACAACAGGACAGCACCACATCTATTAAGATATGGCGCTGGTGCTCTCTTTCAAAGCTTTGATGCACTTTTAGGATGCCTAGTCCCACTCAAACTCCTTTGCACAAGGTGGAAAGGTGTGCACGTGATACCTAGCATAGATTTTTTACTTGCTAGATTACCTTCCAGTGCAAAATACTATGCTTACAAATATATTCAATATTTTCCACTTTGACTGTGTGCTGTACAGTGCAGCACTCTGACAAGGTTTAGAGAAAACACAATTCTCCTACATTGCACCTGCCCCAAACAGGAGCACATTTTTATGCAAAGCCTTATCTACCATTATCTGTATATAGGGCTTGTATGAAAAGCCATGGGTGGTAGTGTGGAAACCCACATGTACCACCGATAGGATACTCCCTTGACACAAAAGAGTGCAAAGTGTGATTTTGTGTTACTTTAGGCAACTTTCCCGCATAAAAAATGTTTCCCTCTGGAAATTAAATTGGAAAATCAACTCTTTCCAATTGTTTCTGTCACTTTTTGCAGCTGTGCATCAATGCAAAGTGTTAATAAGTCTGCCCTGAAGTGCCTGGTCAGTCTGCAGCGCACCACTCTAATAGGGATGCTGTGGTCTGCTACCCTACCTTCGACAGTAATCCTTCAAAAGTCCCCTGCTTGTTTGAATCAGGTATGAAAAGCTTTTTGGTGCAGAACTTCAGAGGCTGTCTGTGCTATGTATGTTGTCATAGGAGGTGATCTAGCTCAATGTTCCCAGCTGCAACCTTCGGTCAGCCACTGCTTATAATAAGCTTGTACCACCAAAAATCATCAGATGGAAAATGGGGCGGGCCATTGCCCCATGCAATATCTACTCTTTGGAATGGTCTCCCTAGCCATCTTCAGTTTATAGAGTATTACTTGACTGTCACCAGATTGTTGAATACTTGTTTGTTTATTGCAGTTTTGGATGACATTGGCCATTGTTCCATACATTCAGTCTTAGTGCAAGGACGCCTAAGTTGGCGTTATCATGCTTACTAGATACAATAACATAGCTTATCATAACATATGCCAAAATATATGCCATCTGGTTCAAATACTAGCAGTTCTGACTCAGTCTAATCTAATGCATGAAACAATGTGCATTGAATTCCAAAGCTCTCATTTCTGTGATCCCTGGCAAATCATTTCACTTACCTGGGAGTAATCATTTCACTTAAAGGGAGAGGTGTGGCGCAGCGGCCAGGGTGGCTGACTCTGGGGCGTGGCGCTCACGGTTCGATCCCCATCGCTGGAGGCAGATCAGCTCAGCATCCTGTGACTCTGGACAATAGCTCACTTAATCTCCCCTATGGCCCCCAGCGCCTTGAGACCCTTATGGGCGATTAGTTTGCGCTTTACAAATACCGGGTTTTTGTTATTTAATATTCCTGAGCCTCAACACTGTAATTTGACAAATGTTGAGACTCTGACAGAGTGTAGGTATAAAAAGTGGCAATTTATATTCATGTAGGCATTTAATAACACTGATTATGTGAAGTGCTTGGAAGAACTATGACATAACTACATTATTATTTACATCCTTCTTGCTCCTGAACCATCAACAAAAGACCATGCAGTAGGATTTACAGTGGGCAATTCTCCCTAATCAGGAAGAAGTCCAGCACATTTTTTAACACATTTTGATATTTCCTTACTTTGGTTTTTACTGTTTCAGTCTTATTAAATAATAACAATGGTATGTTTAGCAAATATAATGGGAAATAAACGTGCCTAATTTTGAGCATTATAAAAGGTGGTACTCTCTTGATGATCTACATGTCACGCCTACCTGGAAAGGGTTGGTAGATAAAAGGACAGATATGGCTGACTGTGTCACGCATGGCATGGGGCCACTTGTCAGCTTCTCATTCGTAGACAGTGTGTGACCGACAATGTATAGTGTGAACTTGTTTGGTGTAAGATAGCACGGCAGTATAGAGGTTCTTAGAAAGGCATGATATCAAAGAAAGATGCCTGCTAGTTCCATGTGCTCGCTCTCCATGTTATCATGGACGCCATTTCCAATCCTGGTTGTTCTTCTATGAATCATTTCTACTAGGCATTGCACTCTGATTAGTCCAATGAAAGCGATCAAGACTACAGAGCCATAAAGCATGAGACGTCACACAAAAGCACAGAAGTGGAAGCAGTGTCCATAATGTACTGTGAGATGGCACCTTATTGCAAAGTGAAGGGCACATGACAGAAGGTAGTTGGAAGTGAGAGAAGGGGTACAGGGTGAAGGCTAGTAGTTGGCGAGATCATATTATTTGTAAAATTACTTATGCGTGCGAGGTGTTTTTTGTGCTTTGAAAATGTATGTGCTACATCAAGGTTTTAAGATGTAAGGAGATGTAGGCACTGGGTTGGTAGCTAAATTGTCAGGATATGTATGTATGAAACACGCGTTGCAATACCAGTTTCAAAACTATACTAAACAGTGTGATCTACTGCAAATTGCTCGGTTTAACTAGACCTTATTTTAGATACAGTTATTAGCCATGTCTAACTGTTGTATGAAGCTGGGCCAACAAATAATGGCTACGGCCAAATGTCTGCATTTTGGATAAGAAGAGACAGAGCAAGTCCAACTACTTTTCTCTAAGAAGTGTCCTAAAGCTTGACACAAAAAGATAGGTCAATTGGGAAAAGCATTTTCTTATGTGCAGAAATACAGTACATTTGTAGTATCCTTTGTTTACTGGTGGGCACTTAGCATATGTGTCATTTAAAAAAAAAAAATGCGACTGTTAAATGTTAAACTGCGCAGTGGCCGCTGGCTCGGCAGTTACTCTGGGGCTTATTTACAAATGTATAAACCGAAGGGGGACAAGGGCTTTTAATATCCAGGTCCTGCATACATGCCCTACTCAATATCTGTACACAAAAGGCTGATGCACCTGCTCCGGAACCAATATGTCCGTGAGAAGGACGTTCCCACCCGACTTGACATTTATACCCCCCACATGGATTACTTTGGAATCCGGCATTGTAGGGACAGTACACTTAGGAACATCCTGACTGCCCCCCTGAATTAGAGAGTAGATTAGGAACCCCCCCCAACCCGGTCCTGAAGAAACGCCACTCATCCGTTAGGAGAACCAAGGTGTGAAACATGTCGACCTTTTAACCACACACTATCCCTTCACAATTCACATTCGAGCTGTAGCAGGTTTAATTCTCTTGCCAGCCTTGACTCTTGCAGTCTGTTTTTAACCATAGCACCAGTGTACAGCGAATAAAGGACATTTTGGACACTTGTAACTAATTTTAAAACACCACTACACCACTCTACTCACCTTGCTTTTGTGCCCCAATGCTTCACCACAATAGGGCCATACGGTTTAACATCATTAAAGATCTCCGGCAAAGAGCCCCCCCGCGGGGCCCATTGGGCATTACAGTGCCGGCCCGACGAGAAGCTGCCCTATGATGAAGCAAGACACCTCTCGGGGTGTGTGAGAGCCCTTGCTCCTATTGGAGCACTCCCCTTCTCTAGATTTGTTCCTTCTCCCGCTGGCCGTCCACCCTCCCTCCCCTCCACTCCCTGTCGCTCCCTCTCCCACCCCCCTCATAGGAACTGCATACCCTTTTGTGTACGCTTATTTACAAGAGCCTTGCGCCACTTTTGCGTCATTTTTTACATGGGAAAAGTGACGTACAGGTGACGCAAGGGGGTTGTAAATAAGCACCTCTGACACTTGCAGCCAAGCTGTGTCAACTGCGTCTCCAGGTTTTCTGGCCTGCCCTCTGTTTGTGCCATTTAACGTAAACTGTCAGGGACCCAAATAGACGTTTGGCAGGAAGCATCTCTGCCGTGCTGCAGGTCTGCTGGAGAATGAATGGATAAACACGCAAAGGACTGTGGGAGGCACTGATACCTAATAGAGTAACAGAGATAATGGACTCCCTCGTCAACAGCGAGCTTCTTCAAAAATCCCCTTTTTCTTGTTAATACCGTAATCGGACTTAATCTATTTAAGTTCTATTTAAGCTTTTATTCCAATGGCCTATGGCTGAAATTAATTGTAGACGCCTTGGTGAGATTGTGCAGTGGCCAGTAGGTATTTTATTATTCTAGGTAACAGTGAGACTTAATCTAAATTAAGATTTGATCCTGGATTCGCAGCTGCGGGATGGCTTTCAAGACAAACGTCTAGAAGAGGGATGTGTGCACTGCAACAGAAAATGGCTCTTTTTCTGCTGCCATCATCCTGCCCACTCCAAGATCTACCTCTTTACTGGCTTTTTTTGCTGCAGACAAGTTTTCCTTTTTCCTGTGCTAAAGGAATCAGAAACCTGGAGGAAATGGCTAATACCAAAGCACAATTGTCAGTAACTGCAGTGAGAGGTAGAAAGTTCTTGATTTGAGAATGCTTTGGAGCAGTGCTTAATTTGTAAACCAATTAGTGCCGGGGCTCTCGTCGGGAGGCCACTGCAGCTTGCACCACACATTGCCCCTGCCAGTTGGAAATGACCGTACAAACACAGCTACTAACCATCACACACAGCTGTTGTGCTAATACCTAAATTAGCCAGACAGTGCCACCATGTGGCAGACTGTCATAAGCCCTGGTGCTGGCAATTAGGTGCTGGTGCTGAGCACCGGAAAACACCGGCTCAAATTAAGCACTGCTTTGGAGGCATAGGCAGCAGTTTAGGCGCCATGGGTGGGTGAGTAGGTGGGCAGAGCTGGATCCGAGTCTAGTGATCACTGTATGTCATGTAGCGAACTGTGTGAACTTCCCTTACACTGACCATAGCATGGAATCTACCCTGAGCAAATTATATTGCTCAGTGTTTCAAGGCGTTAAGAATAGAATGAACAAACCACAAGTTTCCTACAAAAATAGGTAATGTTACTACATTAAGCAATAACAGATACTTCCAAGATCTCATGCTAAAAGGGGTCAAAACGTAGTTCCCGTAAACAGAGTTTGAAGATAGATTTATTATCACAGAATTAAAAAAAAGAGAGATTTCCAACCTCACAGACCATATTTAGTGGTTTCCACTATATGGTATAAACATATTCAGTGCCAAAATATATACGGGTGAATGTGCGCTTTACAAATACACATGTTATGTTATGGTATGTTATGGCATGATAGGAACAGAATTTGTGGTACTTTGAATAATCCTGTTTCGCTTCATGATCTCTAAGCATTGGGGACAGTGGGCTGGATTCCTGCCCTCATGTGCTAAGCTTATCCAACTAAAACAGTTTCCGATCAGCTCTCCTCTAATGTCTTCTGCAGGACAGGTTCTCTTAGTTAGCATAAATGGAATCCATGAGGCACAGAGTACAGAGGGAGATTGCTTGATGTTGGCCGCCTCCCACTAACACCTTCCAGTAGCTACATAACCCTCCTTCCTGATATGGGCAAGATGGTGTCTTGAAACACACATTATGTCCTCTCTGGCCATCATCGTATACCCCAAAAAAAAATTGGGGCAGAATGTTCTAGTAGCCTTAGAGCCCTCCTAGCGGGCTCCACTGACCATCAAAGGCCCGCTCCCTTGTGAAAGGCCCGAGCCGAAAACGCTGGAGCGGGCCTTTAATGGCCAGTAGAGACCGCTAGGTCGGGCTCTAAGGCTATATTAGAACATTGGAATGCTGAGATCTTTATTGAAGACAACGGAACTGCAGCAGCCTATAAAGCCTGGTAAAGGCCCGCCAACAATACAATGTCTTAATACACAGGCTCTGCCTCTCTCTTTCCCTTGCCTCTCCAAAGTATATGGATTGGGCAGAGGAAAGCAAACTGCAAAGCCTGTGTTTCATAGTATTCAGGAGCCTTCTCCTCTCGGTCTTCCTGCAGCTCACTGTGTCACTGGAGCCTCTGAAAGAAGGAGTGGGAGAACTCAGCTCAGCTCCTGGGTCTTCCTGGCTCAGCTGAAAGAGGAAAACAGTTTAGTGGAACCCAGGGAGAACCAGGGGTTGACTTCAGTCTCGTATCACAGCTGTTGCATGTTAACAGTTAACAGCTGTGGCCCTACTAGCAAGTGTTAACTGTTGAACATTCACAACTACAGCTGTGAAACAAAGGCTTCAGAGCCTCATGGAATTTCAACTCCCTCAGCCTCCATGAGCCTTTGATTTTTTAATTAGGACATTCTGCCCTCATGAGGCAGAATGTTTTAATAGCCTTTTAGCTCGTCGTAGCAGGCTATACAGGCCGAATATATGATGTTACTTAGTATACCGTTACTCTGTACCCCAAAACCTAAACGCACCCTGAACCCCAAAAATACCCCAACACCCCAAAACCTTAAACGCACCCTGAACCCATTAACAGAATTAATACTACAATGCACAGTAACTCCATTATGCGTAGTAAGTGCATGCTAAGTAATGGAACATGCGTAGTAAATGCATGCTAAGTAAATGCATGCTAAGTAATGGCATCTGCGAATTAAAATATGCGTAGTAATGGTAATACGAAGTAATGACCGCGTAGTATGGGTAGAATACCATACAGGCCATTAAAGGCCCACCCCCTGTTCAAAGGCCCTTGCCTTAGGGTCAGGACCTTAATGCTGGAACAGTTCTTTAATGGATGGTATAGCCCACTACGGCAGGCTATAAGGCTATATTAGAACATTGGAATGTTGGGAACTCCATTGAAAACAATGTAGGGGCTGAGGGCTTATAATGGCTGGTACAAGACTTATGCTCCAACATTCCAATGTTTGTCTTTCCTCTTCTCCCTTTTTAATTTAGAACATTCTACCCTCAGTGGGCCTATAACTTGGGTTCAGCTCTTATGACAACCGGCATAGCCCTCAGCAGTGGGCGATAGAACTATATTAACAATTTTGATGTCATTGATACCCCTACTTGCTGAAAACTTGCTTATACAAATATTGCACTGCATGAGTGAAACCAGTAAGCTCCTCCCTTAAAAGGAAGTCACTAGCTGACAGTTTCCGATATAAAAAAACAAAGGACAGTACTATACAAATAAACAGCACAGCACTGCCGTGCCACTCAAACTTTCATCTGTTCCCCTGAGTAACCCTGAGGAGTCAAAATCCAGTAACCCACTCCCATCTAATCTCTGGTACTCATCAAGCACACTAAGAGACAGCCTACTTAAAATAAGGTATATTTTGTGAATTTGGGTACCAAAAGGCTTCAGGTCTTTTAGTGCCATCTCGTCATGGCTGTGGATATTTATCTTTAGAAACCACAAGCCAGTGCAGGGCTAAAGCTGCATCCAAACATTAACAGGAGCGAAAGCCAATGAACACCATAACACCTGAGAATATAAAATACATGTTCTGTGGTGTAGACTGTAAACCAAAAACACATTTGATAGATTTGTTAGGTATGAGTAGGTGCTCAGAGTGTTTATGGCCCAGTTTTGCCGCTTCCAAATTCTCACTTCCTACTGATACACTGTCAACTCTCTTTACAATCAAACACACACTCTCTCTTTCTCTTTCTTAACTGACCAGAGATATTGGTTTCCAACCACATAAGACCATGGCCTTAGTCGTTGCAGGGAAATCAAAACTGAATAATTGGTCAAAGTGACAATGTGTTTTTAAATATCTTGTGGATAGTGAAAGATGAAAAAAAAAATTGGTTTTGTTGTCTGTCTCAGCTATCTGTCCATGATTCAAATGCTATCCTTCCTAATTTTGTGTTTATTCCACCCAGGAGCTTTCTACCTCACAGTTTTCTGACTGGATGAGTTGTAGCCTTACAATGCATATTAAAGGGAAAATTCTTTTTTTTTTTTGAGCACTCAGTGAGAGTGCAGCTGTTTTCTTGCTCTCTTCTGCTTTATCCCCCTTTTGCTTTTCGATTCCACTCCCCAGTGCTCCACATGTTGATTTTCTTTAGTATTTTAGTTTTATTTTTACGATGGGTGGGTAGCACCAAAGTGTTGCTGAGCTGCTCATTTCCTTTATCATGCTTTGTTTGCACTGGTTTTTATTCCAGCGCCTCTGATTCTCTGCCATGCACCCCTTTCTGATCTTTGTTTTAATTAATTCATTAATACATTTATTTATTTATTTACGAGGTCCCGCAGCTGCAAAGTGCTGCCAGACTGCTCACTTTCTTTTTCGCATGCACTTATTTTTCTTTTTTTTAAATACTTATTTTACATTTCTAACATGGCAGTTCACCATGAAGACCGGTAAATTAAAAATGGCCACCTGCATCCCAATATATGCATGTGATTCAGCATCCATCTTGGAATGTGTTCTCTTTAATAGCAAACCCATTCCAAGATTGCCAGCCATGAATGTGTATGCTGCTTCATGTATGTGCACATGTGTGATTGGGAAAAGCTTTGCAAAGTCATTCATTCGATTTTTCATCGCTGCGATCTATGTGATTTGCCAATGCTTGCTTTTTATATCAATTTTTAATAATTTTACAACAGAAAACAAGAAGCATCAGCGTACAGCACAATATCAATCATATAAAATTGGCTTAATAGATCCTGTGAATAGTACCATTCAAACTTCGGCATTTGGAAAATTAATTTAACCACATGCCCCATACTTTAATATATTTTTGGACATTCCAGTGATTGGTAAACATATTCATCTTCCTTGGCACACCATTCTATCTCATATTTCTATTCCCGTATTGAGGGAACCTTATTGGACCATCTTTTTTGCAATCAGTAATCCCATTGTTACCAGGTGTCTGGTGGTCCTCGGGCCTCCCCACTCATCCATCAAGCCTAAAAGTGCCATTTTGGGATCAACCAAAACCGGTCTACTCACAACCTTGAAGAGTGTTGAATGGATACATGCTTTGCCAATGCTTGTTATTAGCTTGACTTTCAACTGTGTTCGTGCATGTGGCTCATTATTTTGTGGAAAAAGCAAATTTTTTTCCCTATATGACTTCCCTCTCAGTTCCAGAAAATTGTGTGATCCTACCTTGATCAATTCTAAGGAAAAGACTACGGGGGGAGGGGAAGATTATCTGGAGATAGGCACTACTCTTAGGGGGATATTCTCAAGAACGTGCGATAATCATCGCCAAAATAGGTTAACGCAAGTTTTCATATCGCCGTCTATCGTGGGAAAATAACCCTGTGTTAACGTGGCATTCACAACACGGCGGTAACATGCAATAGTACCCCGATAACGCTGCAAATGTCCGCGATAACACTACCGGGACGGCGATAAAAATCTCAACCCAAACGTGAAAAAAGTTGCAATGTGCGCAACCGCGATAAAAAAACCAGCGAGAAGCAGCGCCAGGCCTGCAAGTCCCACAAGTCAGGCTGCAAAAAGCACAATAAAAGCGGCAACACAAAACACAAACAAAACACAAACAACTGCGAAGCACCATGGAGGTAGCCGGAGCAAGCACAGAGGACAATCAGAACCCCACAAGCCCCACGGAGGACCAGCCTGGGACCTCGGGGTCAGGGAAGGGCAAGGAGAAGAAGAAGAGGAAGACGCAGTTCAGTCCGCAGGAAAACAGGATCCTGATCACGGAGGTGATAGAACACCATCAACAACTGTACGTCACCTCCACTGTGTCATTGGCAACAAAAAACACAATATGGCAGTCCATCCTGGACAAGGCGAATGCAGTCGGAGTGCTGAGGAGGACAATGGACGAGGTCAAGAGGCGCTGGAATGATGTGAAGCGCAAGACCAAGCAGAAACTCGCAGACAACCAGAAGGCAACAATGCAGACTGGAGGTGGGAGTCCAGCGCCACAGGAGGACCTGGATGAGATGGAGGAAATGGTGTCCACAGTCATCAGTGGGAGACGGTGGCAGGAGTTGGGGGACCGGACACTGCTCAACATGACCCGACACAACAGCAACAGGGTGAGTAACCACCAGGGACTGGGGGTACGGGGGGAGATGGGCACAATGGCACACATGCACAAGTAAGTACAGCACATCTGCGGACAAACCATGGCCAAGAGTCACAACTCCAACCAAGAGCCCAATTTACCCAAGTCTGCAACATCACAGCACTGCATAAGCACAGAGGTGAAAGCCACACTGCCTGAAAGGGATAAGGGCCAGCCAAATCAGAGCTGAAGGGGCAACTCACCTACAATGCAGCACACACACATAAGATCCAGAGCACCGCAACATTTACAACAATGTTGAACAAACAGCAACACCAGCACAACAGAACAGAGGACACAACTGCTGCCGCATGTGTGTGGAAAATGGCCATTCGCATGTGGCACAGCAGGAAACTGTGAGATGATAATGTACTAGTACAACCCCACATCCCTGATGGTGCAGTAATGCATGTATGGCCGTGACCCAGATAGGCAGTGAGACACACATTGTCATGCAAATCAACAATCATCACAGTTGAATACAAGTGAAGGTGCGTAGACTTTATTAGCATATGCGTGTCAGTACGGCCAAGATAAGTGCCACAACATGCAGACCAATGCAGCAGTATGTCAGAACGTGGAACGTTGCCAAGCGCCGCTGTCCACTCCGGGGGAGTGCCGCACAATTCACAGGTGTGTGTTTACCCGCGTTGTTGTCAGCTCATGTATTCGGAGTCCAGGCGAATGCAGCCATGTACACTGTCATCGTGGGAGATGTGACCAGAACCCCAAGTTCCAACAATGTGTCGGGACATGTGCAATGTGTTCCAAACTGTTGTGGCTGCAGGTACATAGTTACACGTCCATGAAAGCTAGTGCAGCTTCGTAGGCAATAATTTCCAACATGAGGTCGTCGTCGACTTCATCGAACAGGACGGCGAGGCTAACCATTAGCAGGTCCGGACAGATGTGCTGCGTCCACCCCCTTTCGCCAATTAGCACTACAGCCCAATAGGGGAGCAGCTCAATTTGCTCACTGCACACGAGGAGTTCTGCAATCTCCCAGGTCCAGCTGCCAGCATGTATGCCAAGTATCCAGGCATCCCAAAGACGGGTGTCACGGTGACACTCCTGGTAGTGGGCCAACAGGGGGCGCACACACATGTCGAAATCCAGTTCGGCTACCGTCCTGTTGGATAGGCAGACATCCATGGACCACTCGAATATGCACAAGCGACAATGCAACACAGGCTGCACGCAGGTGACATTGGCAAGGCGGAAGCTCAGCCGGTAACTGATCCGCAGCACTACCAATGGCAGTGCCCCCAGTAAATGCAGCATACGTGTACGGTAGAGTTCCACGTGACAGGGGTTGTGCAAGTGTCCGTGATGGTCTGCCATTGCGTTAGTGGCTCTGGTAGAAGCAGCACTGTTCTGACCTGCGCCAGTTCTGTGGATGAAATGCCACAGCTCGGAGCAATGAGTTGTTTTAGTGTGCAACGGTTGTACGCCTGGGTTAATGTGGGAGTAAGTGTGAAGGCCATTCCATGCAAGATAACTTCGAGCAAGGACTTCTGTGTGTGGGGTGTGTACGTTGGTCTTTCGTCAGGCTGTGCGTAGTGTGGGAGTCGTCATCAGCTGCTATAGTATCTGTCAGGGGTGCCGGGCACATGCAATTCAGAGGTCGCAGGTGCAGATGTGCTTCCGCCTGATAGCTCAGACAAAGGAGCATTCATTCCTAATGTTAGTTTCTCTTGTGCTTGCATTCAGGTACTGTGAATTGGCTTGTTGGGTGTGGGGTGGGATGTGTGCGACTTTGGGATTCATGTTCGACATGTCTTGCATGTGGCAAATGAGCGGCATCCCTGTGTGTAACGTTGCCTCACAACTGCTCCTCCCTCCCCCCGAGCCTATTTACTTGTGTGCGCTGCGCGGTTGCATCACTGGCACTCCTACGGCACACCATTGTCATGCCTGTCTGCGCATGTCCACAAGCCTGACAACGACACTGTGATGTTGGCCGTTGGAGGTGGGCGGCTATGTGAGTGTAGGCCTGTGGGAAGGATAGGGCGGACACAGATGTAGAGTTCATGCCTGGCTGAACTCGCACTGCGATTAAGGCTAGGCCTTTGGCTCATGCTGCGGCAATACAGATACACACAACACTTGGCATGTATGAGCCAAGACCCCGAGCAGTCTTGCGCTCCTTCATTTCCCCGTTCGTGCGAACCCGCCCTCCGGGTGCATGCTACATTGCAACATTGTCGATTGCGGACTGGGTGGCGCCGAGACTACAACAGAGACACACGCATTAGTTACTTCCTTGTCCAGGCCAGAACTGAACCAAGCCCAGAGCCCCGGGGAAATCCTTCACACCCCTACGCTGGCTTGGCGTACGCCGGCCCAGCCCACTCCGCTTATGCTTACAGGGGGGGACGACAAAGCTACGTGTCCAAGGTCGTACGCATTGCCTGAGGTGACATGGTTGGGTCCACTGTCAACAGCACAATGTAATGTGGTAGGGCCCTGGCCCATCATGCATACATAATGACCACACTGACACACTTAGATAGATAGTTGAACTGGCTACGGGCACGTGCGCCTGGCCACTTTTTATTACCAGGGTCACATGTCCAGTGACGCCTGTGCTGGGGTGAGGGTGAGTGTAAGCCAGCCCTCAGGGAGTGGTTGGTGCTGGCAACAACTAGAACAGTGATCATCGGATCACACACACAGATTCAATCATAAAGGGTCCATGACTTGCAGTGCACTGAGGTAGAGGCACCAGAGCTGAGCGTGCTCATGTGAAGGAATTGTTAATGATTTTGTTCCTTCGGGATGTTCCTGCTGCAGCTGCAGTGGGGTGTGGTACACCTGCCTCATCTTCATCATCATCGTCCCAGGTCTTCCCCACTGCCTGAGGTGACATTGTTGCGTCCGCTGTCCACAGCACAAAACTCAATCATGAAGGGTCCATGTGTTGTGGTGCACTGAGTTAGTGGCACCTGAAGAGCTGAGCAGGGTATCAAGCTGATGATGGCATCCAAGACAGGTGTGAGCAACTTAGATAGGCTGGCTGTGAGACTCCTCCGACTCTGGCAGTTGTTGGTTGGAGGTAGTCCTGGCGGTGGTGGCGGGTGTGCAGACCAGCGATGATGGCGTGTCCTTGCATGTCAGGATTGGATTTGGTTTGCGAGCCCTGCTGACCGCAGTGTAGGCCGGAGGCAGCGGTCAGAAAGGGCACACAGCCACGTCACAATGACTTGTGTTGCACTGAGTTAGTGGTACCTGGAGCGCTCGGCGGGTGCGCGGCCTGCGCTGATGTGTCGTCCGGGCGGCCCGCCCTGGAAGCAATGTCTGTTGCCTACTGGACTCTGCCATAAATGAATCAAGACTCAATTTGATTTGCAAGCCCTGCTGACTGCAGTGAAGGCTGGAGGCAGCGGTCAGCAAGGGCACACAGCCACGTGGTGTCGGCTTGTGTTGCACAGGGTCAGTGGCACCTGGAGCGCTCAGCAGGTGCACAGCCAACGATGATGCGTCGTTTGACTTGGGAGACCTGCTGACCGCAGTGTAGGCAGGAGGCAGCGAGGGCCCACAGCCACGTGGCATCGGCTTGTGTTGCACAGGGTCAGTGGCACCTGGAGCGCTCAGCAGGTGCACAGCCAATGACGATGCGCCGTCCGTGCCGGCCGCACTGGGTGCAATGTTTTTCGCCTACTGAATTCTGCCTCAATATTGCCACGTAGCGTCGGCTTGTGTTGCACAGGGTCAGTGGCACCTGGAGCGCTCAGCAGGTGCACAGCCAACGATGATGCGTCGTTTGACTTGGGGGACCTGCTGACCGCAGTGTAGGCCGGAGGCAGCGGTCAGCGAGGGCCCACAGCCACGTGGCATCGGCTTGTGTTGCACAGGGTCAGTGGCACATGTAACGCTCAGCAGGTGCACAGCCAACGACGATGCGCCATCCGTGCCGGCCGCACTGGGTGCAATGTTTTTCGCCTACTGAATTCTGCCTCAATATTGCCACGTGGCGTCGGCTTGTGTTGCACAGGGTCAGTGGCACCTGGAGTGCTCAGCAGGTGCACAGCCAACAATGATGCATCGTTTGACTTGGGGGACCTGCTGACCACAGTGTAGGCTGGAGGCAGCGGTCAGCGAGGGCCCACAGCCACGTGGCGATGACTTGTGGTGCACTGAGTTAGTGGCACCTGGAGCACTCAGCGGGTGTGCAGCCAACGATGATGCGTCATCCGGGCGGGCCGCACTGGGGGCAATGTCTGTTGACTAGTGGTTTCCTCCATTAACAGAAATGTGGCACGATTTGAATTGTGGGACCTGCTGACCGCAGTGTAGGACTAAGGCAGTATCCGGCACACACATGACTCCGTGTTGCTGTGCCGCTGGAAGTGCCGGGGGCCTGTGTCGCGGAGTCTGGAGGTCACGGCGGCGGACTCGTGGCAGGGTGAGGTGCGCCGCCCTGGCAGACGTGTTTCCCAACACGGAAGAGAACCACGCCCAGGGCCCCGGCCTTTTTATCAGCACTCCTACGCTGGAGTGGCGTACGCTGGCCCAGCCCACTGCGCTTACGCTTACAGGAGGGGACGGCACAGCTACATGTCCAAGGTCTTCCCCACTGCCTGAGGTGACATGGTTGCGTCCACTGTCCACAAAACTACACACACCAGCAGTAAATGTCCACATGGACATGTCTGTGCTCTGCATTCTGTGGTCTGTCCAGCACATCACCGCCACACTTGGCATTGTGTACATTCTTCTTCATGGGTGAGTTGCCTCCTTCACACATACTTGGTTCCCACCTCTCCCCACATTCTGCACTTGTGTGGCTGAGGGGCCATGCCATTTTCAGAAGGTCCGCTGTCTTGTCCTATGCTGCCTCGGTGGTAGTCTGGGGGGGGGTCCGGAGGGGGGGTGGTCCTGGGGGTGGTGGCGGTGGGTCTTGTGGCCCTCTTGGGTCTCCGGGCTGCATGTTCATTGTCTCCATGGCATCTGTGGGTCTTCAGATGTGGTTCTGGGCTGGGTTCCCTTTCATACTGCAGGTAGTCGTCCTGCTTAGCACCAGCAGAAAGCAGGTGTTAAATCCCTGCTGCTAACGCGCCTTATCGGCTGTTTTTGGGTCGCATCGCAGATCTGGCTGGTCCTTGAGAATATCGCGAAGTGGTGTTTTCGTGTGTTTTTGCACGGGAACGCCTACTCTGCATATCATTAGCGTTAGTTGTCGCTCTCATCCATGGCGATGTTTTTTGCGGCAGCTACCGCTGGTATACTGGCGATGTGGGGAGTTTCCACCAGCTTGTGAATGGGGCGATAATTCTTTTGCCACTTTTGCTGCGCTAAAGTGCCGTTACCTCGGCGATGAGTCCTTGAGAATATGCCCCCTTGTGTTGTATTTGAAATAGTGGGAAGAGTTTTCAGAGCATGAAAAGCTGGGAACTGACCCCTTTTACCACTGTCTTGATCTCTGGAGCACAGGGGACATGTCTTTCGTAGATGACAAACAGGTATTTCATTTTGTAGTCAGAGGTGATCCAAAACCTGCAAGTTATTCAGATAGGCAAACATTGAAAGAAGTTCTACCAACCATTATGATTTCAGTTTTTGCCATATTTACGAATCCTTTTGTCAGCTCTAAGTATAGGTCTTTGAAGCATTTCGTTTTTGTTTCTTTAGTCCAAGGAAAAACTTTAATTTCACCAGCGTTAGACACATAATTTTGGGAATTTCACCCAAGGCTTGTTACACAAAATTGTTAAAATTATGCCAATATGCTATGCTGTGTAATTACATTGCCGGTCGGGTCAAAATTATATTGCAGGAGTCTAGGAACATGAACAACCAGAATGCGAGCAGCCATTGCTTGCAGCAATTGTATTTTTACTGCTAATATTTTGTGCAAAATGTGTCCTTGTGTCAAAAAGTTACATCAAAAATTGCTGGATTTGCAATTCGCGCAATTTCATGTTATTTCAGGTAAGTTTTGTGAGATTTTTAGCGATAAGTGAAAGCAAATTACATAAATTTAGCACACCCCTAGCTTTATTAGCTAGCCATTATTCAGCCAATCAAGAAAATATACTGTCTGGAACCCCGAGTACATCACATTTGTTGCATTTGAGTTCTATTACTGAACTAAAGTGCCGTTAACTCGGCGATGAGTCCTTGAGAATATGCCCCTTAACGTGTTAGGGGCATTGATATTTTGTTAATCACAAGCAAAATCTGGCTTTGGCTTTGAAAAAACAACAAACCATTCTGACCAGTCATCTATACTCTCATGACATTGTGCATTTTCACTAACAGTGCTTCTGGTACGTCACCGGAAGCAGTTTTGGTGAAAAGGTGTGCTGCATCAGCAGCAATCTC
Organism: Calotriton arnoldi; assembly: GCA_963921515.1. NCBI lineage: Eukaryota > Metazoa > Chordata > Amphibia > Caudata > Salamandridae > Calotriton > Calotriton arnoldi. The sequence goes on from CAWUFW010014616.1 coordinate 178,750, forward strand.
TACATTTGGCAGGTTGGCTGGTTTGAGGGACCTCTGAAGCCCCAGCGGGATGACGGCCCACCATGAAACCTTACATGACCCCCTTTGTCCTGTTTTGTATTCTACAGGAACTAATTCATCAATCTGGACAGCTGAAATTGAAATCACTGCAGTGTTCTTCTCACAACGACAGGCCAAAAACATTATTTTCAGCAGCAGAGTGAATAAACAGCCTATTTAAATTAGTTATAATCCAGACTTAAATCTACTTCTTATGCCAGAACTTGAACCTCGGCATAAAGTTGCCAAACTGCTTCTTTTTTGTTTAAAAGTCAACAATTGTGATGCCAGAAGAACCCTGCCAGTATCCTCAGTGACTTCAAAGTTACCCCCTGTTCATTACTGTCACTGAACCCGTTCAGATCTGCTTATCTTCTGATAATAAAAAAAAAAAAAAAGCATATAGCAGATTAGAGAGGCAGACTGTGCACTGAGCACAGGGTATGAACTCAGTCCCCTGCAGCCTCAGCATCGCAGGTGGTGGCCCACCCTTCCAGGGGGGGGCCGCCATTCAGCCCAAGGCCAATGAAAATCTGTGTGGTATGGGAGACTCAGTGGGCCTCACATTCTGCAGGGGGGGCAATATTTTGTGTTACGCCACTGACAGAGCAATGATTTAGAGGCTGCAGTGGGGGCTTCGTGTAATGGATTCCACTGCTAGTGTGTGTGAGGAACCTATCTGCTCACCTTGGGTATTCTACAAGAATATTGTATTTTCAACATCATGCTACAAAACTATTGAAGCCAAAACATCGACTACCATAATATTGAAGTTCTATGTATTTATAGGTAAGCATAGATATAATATTCTCAACTCCACATACATCTCCATTGACAATCTATCTATCTATCTATCTATCTATCTATCTATCTATCTATCTATCTATCTATCTATCTATCTATCTATCTATCTATCTATCTATCTTTCTATCTATCTATCTACCTATCCATACATAAATATATATGTGTGTGTGTGTGTGTGTGTATATATATATATTCACTGAAAAAACCATAGGTTTTAGGGACAGTTATAGTTAGTTGGACATTTCACTCGTACAAAACCATAGAAATTCCCCGTTATAGTTAGTTCAGCTAACTATAACTCGCGCCCCATAATGCACTGCGGATGACGTCACATATTACATCACTCATGACATGGTCAGTGACATCACTGATGACATCACTGATGACATCTCAAATGACATCACTGGGGGGTCGTGCTGGGGGTGGTGTTTCAGGGTTTAGGGCAGTGCAGTGGTGTTCGGGCAGTGTAGGGGGTGGTGCAGGAGGTGGTGTTTCAGGGTTTAGGGCAGTGCAGTGGTGTTCGGGCAGTGTCGGGGGTGCTGCAGGGGGTGGTGTTTCAGGGTTTAGGCAGTGCAGTGGTGTTCGGGCTGTGTAGGGGGTCGTGCTGGGGCTGGTGTTTCAGGGTTTAGGGCAGTACAGTGGTGTTCGGGCAGTGTAGGGGGTCGTGCTGGGGCTGGTGTTTCAGGGTTTAGGGCAGTGCAGTGGTGTTCGGGCAGTGTAGGGGGTTGTGCTGTGGCTGGTGTTTCAGGGTTTAGGGCAGTGCAGTGGTGTTCGGGCAGTGTAGGTGGTCATGCTGGGGCTGGTGTTTCAGGGTTTAGGGCAGTGCAGTGGTGTTCGGGCAGTGTAGGGGTCATGCTGGGGCTGGTGTTTCAGGGTTTAGGGCAGTGCAGTGGTGTTCGGGCAGTGTAGGGGGTCTTGCTGGGGCTGGTGTTTCAGAGTCTAGGGCAGTGCAGTGGTGTTCGGGCAGTGTAGGGGGTCTTGCTGGGGCTGGTGTTTCAGGGTTTAGGGCAGTGCAGTGGTGTTCGGGCAGTGTAGGGGGTCGTGCTGGGGGTGGTGTTTCAGGGTTTAGGGCAGTGCAGTGCTGTTTGGGCAGTGTAGGGGGTCATGCTGGGGCTTGTGTTTCAGGATTTAGGGCAGAGCAATGGTGTTCAGGCAGTGTAGGGGGTTTTGCTGGAGGTGGTGTTTCAGGGTTTAGGGCAGTGCAGTGGTGTTCGTGCAGTGTAGGGGGTGGTGTTTCAGGGTTTAGGGCAGTGCTGTTCAGGCAGTGTAGGGGGTCTTGCTGGGGTTGATGTTTCAGGGTTTAGGGCAGTGCAGTGGTGTTCGGGCAGTGTAGGGGGTTGTGCTGGGGGTGGTGTTTCAGGGTTTAGGGCAGTGCAGTGGTGTTCCGGCAGTGTAGGAGGTCGTGCAGGGGGTGGTGTTTCAGGGTTTAGGGCAGTGCAGTGGTGTTCGGGCAGTGTAGGGGGTCGTGCTGGGGGTGGTGTTTCAGGGTTTAGGGCAGTGCAGTGGTGTTCAGGCAGTGTAGGGTGTCGTGCTGAGGGGTGGTGTTTCAGGGTTTAGGGCAGTGCAGTGGTGTTCGGGCAGTGTAGGGGTCGTGCAGGGGGTGGTGTTTCAGGGTTTAGGGCAGTGCAGTGGTGTTTGGGCAGTGTAGGGGGTCGTGCAGGGGTGGTGTTTCAGGGTTTAGGGCAGTGCAGTGGTGTTCGGCCAGTGTAGGTGGTCTTGCTGGGGGTGGTGTTTCAGGCTTTAGTGCAGTGGTGTTCGGGCAGTGTAGGGGGTCTTGCTGGGGGTGGTGTTTCAGGGTTTAGGGCAGTGCAGTGGTGTTCGGGCAGTGTAGGGGGTCTTGCTGGGGCTGGTGTTTCAGGGTTTAGGGCAGTGCAGTGGTTTTCGGGCAGTGTAGGCGGTCGTGCTGGGGCTGGTGTTTCAGGGTTTAGGGCAGTGCAGTGGTGTTCGGGCAGTGTACGGGGTTGTGCTGGGGCTGGTGTTTCAGGGTTTAGGGCAGTGCAGTGGTGTTCGGGTAGTGTAGGGGGTCGTGCTGGGGGTGGTGTTTCAGGGTTTAGGGCAGTGCAGTGGTGTTCGGGCAGTGTAGGGGTCGTGCTGGGGCTGGTGTTTCATGGTTTAGGGAAGTGCAGTGGTGTTCGGGCAGTGTAGGGGGTCGTGCTGGGGGTGGTGTTTCAGGGTTTAGGGCAGTGCAGTGGTGTTCGGGCAGTGTAGGGGGTCATGCTGGGGGTGGTGTTTCAGGGTTTAGGGCAGTGCAGTGGTGTACGGGCAGTGTAGGGGGTCTTGCTGGGGGTGGTGTTTCAGGGTTTAGGGCAGTGGTGTTCGGGCAGTGTAGGGGGTCTTGCTGGGGGTAGTGTTTCGGGGTTTAGGGCAGTGCAGTGGTGTTCGTGCAGTGGAGGGGGTCGTGCTGGGGGTGGTGTTTCAGGGTTTAGGGCAGTGCAGTAGTGTTCGGGCAGTGTAGGGGATCGTGCAGGGGGTGGTGTTTCAGGGTTTAGGGCAGTGCAGTGGTGTTCGGGCAGTGTAGGGGGTCGTGCTGGGGGTGGTGTTTCAGGGTTTAGGGCAGTGCAGTGGTGTTCGGTCAGTGTAGGGGTCGTGCAGGGGTGGTGTTTCAGGGTTTAGGGCAGTGCAGTGGTGTTTGGGCAGTGTAGGGGTCGTGCTGGGGCTGGTGTTTCAGGGTTTAGGGCAGTGCAGTGGTGTTCGGGCAGTGTAGGGGGTCTTGCTGGGGGTGGTGTTTCAGGGTTTAGGGCAGTGGTGTTCGGGCAGTGTAGGGGGTCTTGCTGGGGGTGGTGTTTCAGGGTTTAGGGCAGTGCAGTGGTGTTCGGGCAGTGTAGGGGGTCTTGCTGGGGGTAGTGTTTCAGGGTTTAGGGCAGTGCAGTAGTGTTTGTGCAGTGTTGGGGGTCGTGCTGGGGATGGTGTTTCAGGGTTTAGGGCAGTGCAGTAGTGTTCGGGCAGTGTAGGGGGTCATGCAGGGGGTGGTGTTTCAGGGTTTAGGGCAGGGCAGTGGTGTTCGGGCAGTGTAGGGGGTCATGCTGGGGGTGGTGTTTCAGGGTTTAGGGCAGTGCAGTGGTGTTTGGGCTGTGTAGGGGGTCGTGCTGGGTCTGGTGTTTCAGGGTTTAGGGCAGTACAGTGGTGTTCGGGCAGTGTAGGGGGTCGTGCTGGGGCTGGTGTTTCAGGGTTTAGGGCAGTGCAGTGGCGTTCGGGCAGTGTAGGGGGTTGTGCTAGGGTATGTGTTTCAGGGTTTAGGGCAGTGCAGTGGTGTTCGGGCAGTGTAGGGGGTCGTGCTGGGGGTAGTGTTTTAGGGTTTAAGGTAGTGCAGTGGTGTTTGTGTAGTGTAGGGGGTCGTGCTGGGGGCAGTGTTTTAGGGTTTAGGGTAGTGCAGTGGTGCTTGTGTAGTGTAGGGGGTCGTGCTGGGGGTAGTGTTTTAGGGTTTAGGGTAGTGCAGTGGTGTTTGTGTAGTGTAGGGGGTCATGTTTTAGGGTAGTGCAGTGGTGTTTGGGTAGTGTAGGGGGTCGTGCTGGGGGTAGTGTTTTAGGATTTAGGTTAGTGCAGTGGTGTTGGGGTAGTGTTTTAGGGTTTAGGGTAGTGCAGTGGTGTTTGTGTAGTGTAGGGGGTCATGCTGGGGGTAGTGTTTTAGGGTTTAGGATAGTGCAGTGGTGCTTGTGTAGTGTAGGGGGTCGTGCTGGGGTAGTGTTTTAGGGTTTAGGGTAGTGCAGTGGTGTTTTTGTAGTGTAGGGGGTCATGTTTTAAGATGCAACGCTCCAATACCTGACCAGTCTGCACTACATAAAACTGCAAAAAAACTAAAAATAAAAAGTGTTTTGCACACTTTTGTCATTGGGCTATATGTGGGCTACATCTGGGTAATATTTGTGCTACATTTGGGCTCTTTTTTCACTGGTGGCCATCTTGGAAGACTTCTTTGTTATGAAGTTTCCTAATTTCCTCATTTACTGCAGTCTCCTCAGTAGGAAATACTTTCAGGTTTTTACTTTGATTCCATCAAGAAGGCATTCAGATGTGTCACACATTTGCCATAAATTCAGAATGTTATTACTCTAGTTGTTCATTAGATCACTGTAGTAAAGCTACTGCTCACCAAGGAGTTAACTGGAAGTCTACTGCTGGTATTGAAAGTGATTGTTTCAGTCTGCATGTCAGAATTTTCTAATGAAATAGAAGAGGATTTGAGATCTCACTTAAAACATGCACTAAATTTTCTTTTTGCAGCACTAACCATAATTTCTATGGCAAAATGAACCCCCTCATTTTGTTCCTTTTTAAATTAAATGTATTAAGTGTTACCAGTTTATTCCAATCAAGATGGCTTCAGGTGTGCCATACTTTTGTCATAAGTAAGGCTGTTAGCACTCTAGTTGTTCTTTAGAACACTCTGGGAAGCTGCAGTAGAACACAAAGGCATCAACTGACAGGCTGCTCCTGTTGAAATATAACAGGAAGATATTTGAGATCTCACTTAAAACATGTCCTAATTTTTCTTTCTACAGCACTAACCATAATTTCTATGGCAAAATGAACCCCATCATTTTGTTCCTTTTTAAATTAAAATGTTTTAAGTGTTACCAGTTTATTCCAATCAAGATGGCTTCAGGTGTGCCATACTTTTGTCATAAGTAAGACTGTTAGCGCTCTAGTTGTTCTTTAGAACACTCTGGGAAGCTGCAGTAGAACACAAAGGCATAAACTGACAGGCTGCTCCTGTTGAAATATAACAGGAAGATATTTGAGATCACACTTGAAACATGTCCTAATTTTTCTTTCCAGAGCACTAACCATAATTTCTATGACAAGATGAACCCCATCATTTTGTTCCTTTTTAAATTAAATGTTTTAAGTGTTATCAGTTTATTCCAATCAAGATGGCTTCAGGTGTGCCATACTTTTGTCATAAGTAAGGCTGTTAGCACTCTAGTTGTTCTTTAGAACACTCTGGGAAGCTGCAGTAGAACACAAAGGAATCAACTGACAGTCTCTGCCCTTGTTGGATGTACATGTTTTACTGAGAATGTCAGACTTCCTTCTCACATGACTGAGAAAGATAATGTGAATTTACAGAAAATATGCTCTCATTTTAGCTTCTGGGGCACCTTCCAAAACTGTATGGGACAAGCATGTGAAAATAGTTTTCTCTCAAACATGATTCATGATATCCCAGCAGAAGGTTTTCACAGGGTAAAATCACCTTAGAACACACCACAATTCCTGAAATTAGTATGGTACCATCAACAAATGAATTCTAATGTAACTAAAGTCTGTTATCACCCTTTATAGTTCTCCTTTTGGTAACCCTCAAAATCTTCGATTCACTACAATGCATTTCAATGGGGTACTATCATTTATATTGGTCCCAAGATGGCTGCCAGCAATTCCAGGATGAAGTGCTGACAGCCAATCAGATCTCACGATGACATGTGTGGTCAGGCTCCGCCAAGATATATATGTGTTTTTACTTTTGATTTTCTCAGCAACTACTGAACGGATTTACACCATTTAACAAAAGGGTTCTTTTTGAACCAAGAACTACCTCTTTGCCAAATTTGGTGTAATTCCGTTCAGCAGTTCGGGCTGTAGCCTTGCATAAAGTTTCCTATGGGAAATTGATTTTTTGACTCTTATTTTTTAATTTCTCCGCAACTACTGAGCGGATTTACACCATTTAACAAAAGGGTTCTTTCTGAACCAAGAACTACCTCTTTGCCAAATTTGGTGTAATTCCGTTCAGCAGTTCGGGCTGTAGCTGTGTCTAAAGTTTCCTATGGGAAAATTAATGGGGAAAACACGTTTTGGGACCCCCCTTTTTCTCGGCCCCCGCTTGACGAATCACCCTGAGACTTTCAGGGTAGGAGCGGACCGGAGCGGGCCATAAAGTTTGAAAATTTCGCGAAGATTCGTCAACCGACGCAAGAGTTATTTCAAATAGAATGTCGCGGATTTCCTATGGAAAATAGGTCCTAACTATAACTATCTACTGGCGACCGCCAGTAGATAATATCATTAACATACTTAGATGTAGAGTTAAGAGGCGTAAATCTGCATTGTCCTCTATATATTGCCTTTACAATAGTGTTGTAGCCAATACTTTGTCTACTATATTTTTGTATCATGATATTTAAAGATATGGCAATTCGGCCATGCAACCATCTTGTTGACACCCACCACCATGATTTGCCTGGTACTGCACCAGTGGCATAGACAGTGTTTCATGGGCCCCACTGCAAGGAAGGAAATGGGCCCCATGGCCACTGTTTGAACTGTGAAATACAGCAATAATCAGGACTCAATGGGCCCTTCAGCCCACTTGACCCCGATGCCTCTGCACCTGCTGCACCAACAGAAGCCAAGCCCCCGCACTGCATCTTTTTAGACCTCCATTGTAGTGTTAAGCCCAACTCAGCTCTTTGTATGTATCTTGTATTTTCTGAAAACAATGAGAGCCTGAAGCAATTGTAATGTTGGCCAACTCTGACTGTCCCTGGTCACTTGTCACTGCAGATTCAAAAGGTGAAAGGATGACAGCTTTATTTTTGCCAAGATAAAAGTCATCAGCTGATTAACTGGCCTCCTGCTCCCAGAAACAACCATCTTAATTTCAAGAAAGTGTTTCTGAAATCCCGTTAAACCTGTTCTTCTTCCAGAAGGTCGAACACCCACTTTAGTAATTTTCTTTGACATTAAGAAGATGACTCACGCTGTTTTTTGTGAACATTAAACCTGTTTTAAGTGTCAAGCAGCTGCTGCAAGGCAGCGGGCCAGAATCTGATGCCACTGTGTTCTTATAACCTGTTAAAATGACATAAACTCAGACAATATAACGAGGCAGGTTATAGCAATTCCTAAACCTATTTATCTTTCTGCCAAAAGTAGCGAAAGATGTATTTGGAAATGTTGTGCTTGTTTCGTTTCGTTTTTAAGCATTTCCAGAAACATTTATGAATGGAAGTTATCCAAACTATACTTTTGAGAGGTAAATTCAATGTATGCTTTATTAAGGCACATTAGGCCAGATGTACGACCGTTTTTTGCGGTCGCAAACAGGAAATCGGCCTGTTTGCAACCGCAAAGTTGGTCTGCCCCATGTACAGACCCTATTTTGCAAGTCGGTAACCTATTACCGACTCGCGAGTTAGGGTTTGCGACTCACTCTTAGGAAGGGGCGTTCCAAGGGTGTCCCTTCCTAATAGCGACTCACACTTCAATGTACAATTGTTTTGCCACCGCAATTGCGGTCGCAAAACATTCGCAATAAACCACCTACTTCAAGTAGGTGGTAAGCCACTCGCAAACGGGAAGGGGTCCCCAAGGGACCCCTTCCCCTTTGTGAATCGATGCGAAAATATTTTTTAAGAGTCGGCAGTGGTCCCACGGACTACTGCCTACTCTTAAACAAGCATCTGCAATGCAATAGGTCTCGCATTTGCGAGAGTTTAAGCTATTGACATTGTAAATGACAATGCCTTTTATTTATCTGTTTTAAAAACAACACATAAATAAAAGGCATTGTCATTTACAATACCAATAGCTCAAACTCTCGTAATTGCGAGACCTATTGCATTGCAAATGCTTCGTTTTGTCTCTCAGTTGGGAGATCTGCTGAGAAGAGAAGGTATAAAGATTTCACAGGAAGTGTCCAGCACTGAAAGCTTGGCAATATCTGCTTCTGCTTTTCTACACCCGGCAATGAAATGAAGGAAACTGCGGGGGTGAGCTTTAATTCAAAGCATTGGTGTCTCTTGTGGCTGCAACAACAAAAGATGTTTATTTTTTTTAACGAACATGCTTTAATCAAGCTGTGAATCCAATAGACAATAGGGAAAAGACTACTTTTGAATTTTCAAGAATCATCTATGAGCTGGCAAAAAAGGACACCAGGACTGTGGCGTCTCCAAGGGGCCAAGAGAAAGGATGTGCAAAAAGTGTCCTTCACTTCTGTACACCCTTCAGATATAATAGAGGAGGCACCGCTGCTGCATCCCATGCCCATAGGAAGCCCATAGAGGCCCATAGGAATAAATGGGAAGACATTCTCAATTTGCGAGTACCCATTAGGTACTCGCAAATTGCGAATGCAATTTCAAGGGTGCAAGGGTGTCAAAAGGACACCCTGTTGCACCCCTGAAATGTGCATGTGTGCACATGTGGTACACATACATGCCCTAAGAGCATGTATGTGCGCCACATGGCACTTTGAAAAATGCTAAAAAGTGCATGTTTCAAAGAAATCGCAATTTACCACCAACTTGAAGTTGGTGGTAATTTCGCGATTCCTTAAGGCCAAATCGCACTTTTTGTGTGCTTCTTACATTGCATTTAAGGAATCGCAATTTGCGATTCCTTAAATGCATTCGCAAAATAGGGAATGGCAAATTTTGCGATTCCTTATTTTGCGAGTGGGTTTTTGTGTTATACATTGCACACTGCTAAATTGCGATCGCAAACGCTGAAATTCTGCGAATTTCAGCGTTTGCTATCGCAATTTAGCTTGATACATATGGCCCAATATTTTATAAGAAGGTGCAAAAATGCGAATTTAAAAAAAAAAAATTCACAAAATTACATGAAAATGTCATCAAAGTAAGCAAAATTATGCTTCTAGAAAGAAAAGTGGTTTGCCAGTATCTTCTGTGACATTGTTATAAATGCACGAACTCAGTTCACGTAGGAAAGTCTTGTGGGATGCCTTCAGTCGTTTTCTGCTTTGTCCTGTGAGCAAAAACTAAACGAAATTTGGGAATATGGGAACTTTAGGAATTTTGCTGCATAGTGAACATTTTGCGTAGGTCTACTTTTGTCTAGCTCCAACACAGCTACTGATTTTGGGTCAGAAATAAATTAATTGTGCAAATTTACCCTAAACCGTATCAACAGTTATGAGAGGTTTTGTAATAGATTCACTTTGAGCGAAGCAAGCTTCGACACTTAGAGCTACAGTACTCCAAAAATCCCAAATCAGGGCAAGCAGCAGTCTTGCTTTAATTATTGTACCTACTCGTTTTTGTCAGCACTAATTTCACCAGGTAAAACCTGGTGGAATTTGTGTATGCAAAACTGCACATTCTGTGTTTGCACACCAGTAATGGGGTAAAACATCCAGGACTTCTGATATATGCCCCATTCCAACATGTAGATTTCTGATTGATACGCTCATTTTGCACTTGTTAATTACCACACCCCACAATCTGTTTCTACTTTGTGTGTTATTAATATAATAAATATTTTTAACACCTGGTCGGCTGAGAATCCTCCCCTTAACTAATGCTTTTTGATTATTCCTAATGAGTTCCAAGGTTTATACGAGGGAACAACAGAGCAGGACTTACTGTAGTGTAGCTCCTATTTCCCTAATAGGCTCTGCGCATTGGAATAATATATCCTATAGGTTTGACATACGACTAAGGTCAGTATGTCCCTATCGAGTATATTAAACTTAATTACTTGTGCCAGCTAGCTCAGAGGCCACTAGAAACTCCTTGACAACAAGAAGGGAGTAGTTTCTGGCAGCCGCAAAACATGACCACTGTGTTTCCCTTTAGAATCAGAACGTGTCCCAGAGTCGTGGAAACAATAGATAACTATTTCACTCAGCTCAATCGTGCATGCTTAGTTTTCGCCAAGTTACACAGAAAGAAGTAGACGGGCGTTTCAATAAAAGATTTATTGAACAGTCTTGTTTCTGGTGTAAGTAAAATGCGCTGTGACGATCACAAGACAGTATGCGAGATAAATAATGTACAGTGTGAGCAGTAGAAATAAATAATACTGCGATAGCATTTTCTTTTAGTATATATGCATTTACATAAATTACACAGACTAAAAATGCGAGTACTCATACGATGCGTTTCTAAGCTAGTTCTACCCCAATGTACCTAACCTAACCTAGGTGTAGGAAGAGGGAAGAAGTAGGTGAAGTATTCCTTACTATGGTATACTAAGAGTATGTTAAGCCTAGTATGCCTAGTATGCCAAGAGTCCCTCTAGGTTCTAGTCAGCTCCATACCTGAAGAATGGGAGAGGTAGGAATCTCTTTGCCAGACTCGAACTCCAACACCCCGCAAGGGAAGTCAGATCACTGGAAGCTGGACTCTCTGCATGCAGGGATGACAGCGTCTTCTCAGTGCGTCAGGCCGGGAAATGGGCTCCTATGAAGTCGAGGTCTCCTCTGATTTACAGGGGCTAGGGAAGGTATATTTATACCTGAGAAACACCTAAGAATGTTAGTATTGACATGAGTCGGACAGCGGAAGACGTCATGAATGAACCCCTAAGGAATAATGGTTCATGCATAATATATGAGTCCTTGAAGAAATCAATAGTCCTGGACTAGGGAAACTCCCGCAGCCTAAGGGTCTGTTCTTCATGAACTCGTTGTGACGTTAGGGTGGACGGATGTCAGAGACCATGCCTGTATTTGAAGTGCATGGTTTAATGCCTAAATAAGGGCTGGGATTTTATGCCTATATAAGGGCAGGGCGAATTGTGCCTATATAAGGACATGATACTGGAAAGCCCGTTTATGGACACCCTAAGAGGAATACAACACCCACTCCACTTTCGTGTGTACGATAATCCTAAAATGCTAAACATTTAAAATGCTAAACATTAAATGGAGTACCGCATATTTAAAAAATATTTCTTAAAAGCATTTAAAAAACATAGTAAAAAATGCAAAAGGTACTGTACATTTGAAGCATTGCTTTTCATTTCAGGCATATATTAAAAGAAAAAAATGCAATATGAATGAAAGAAGCAGTAATATTTACAAATGACAAAAAAATGATCGATAAGTTTTTTCAAAAATCAAAGTCATTTCATGTCTTGAAAATTAATGAACTGTTTTAGACACAAAAGATGACTAAGTGTCCGTGGAAGTACCGTGAAGTCTGTACTATAAGGCTAGTTCTACTTTAAGCAGATTGAAGTGCCATTTTCGTTCGAAAAATGGGAAAAAAAAGTTCTATTTTGGTAGAGTTCCAAGTTGTTTTGAAAAATGAAGGCCAAATTGTTACTGCATCTCTGGAACACTGTGTGCTGAATCAGAGTCAGTTTACGGGTCTGGTGTAAACATGAGATCATCTATTTCTATAGACAAAACATCGTCCACTGTAGTTGGTGTCAGTTGGAACACCTCGTGTAGCAGATTAATTGCACAGAGATGAGAGGCTTCGCTTCCAGCATAGGTTGCCGCAGCAAAGTTCGCGTCCGTTGTTACCTGTGTGCCTGTAGATCTTTCTCGTACCTCAGCAGCAGCCGGAAGCATCTGTGAGATCTCAATGAATGCAGACATCAGGATTGGTAGCCTCTGGGGACAACACAGAGCATGGGCCGTTATCGGGACCAGCAGAGTATCGACATCCGTTGGCGTTGCTGATGGAAATGTTAGACAGGTGTCCAACACGCATTCTTCACCGCATAGCAGGCATCGTAGAACAGGTAAGATGCAATCTTGCCAGATTGGTCGGAATGACTGAAACCAAGTTGTATTAAGGTCCCGTAGACGAGTCATGCCAAAAAGCTGTACTATTCGCTCACGACACTTTCGTTCAAGGAGAGCTTTCTCCATTTCGCTCGGAGTGATGTCTGCGAATAGGCTGGCCATAGCGCAATAGCAGTAAGAGAAATAGAATTCCGGCAACAAGTGCTAGAATTAATGGTATGCCACCAAACACCGAATGTGCAAAGTTCGGGATGATTCCGAGTATTGCCTGGAAAGGTGCTAACAGACCGGAGCAGATGCTCTTAAATACATGTACAATTCCGGTTGTATCAGACATATTGAAGATACGTCGTGTCATTTCTACTAAATGTATAGGGCAGTTTTTACGTATTAAAGTCTGTATCTCAGCCGAAGTCCTTGCTACTTGTAGATCATAGGTTTCTTTGGCCGAGGTCAAAGGCACTGTTTGCTGTAAAAGCATGGCTTTCATTCTGCTCAAAGTATCAAATCTTATAAAAGAGACGTTCAGCGAAGGCCATAGAGGCGACTCCCTGACTGTGTCTATTGGGGGAAACAATACTTGCATACAGCAAGTGACCCTGGAGTTGACCGTTACTAGATATGGGATGCCTGGCAGCATGCCGCAGCAACTCTGATCATTCAACATGAGGTAACTCCCATTAGAAAGTTGTCCAAACGTTGGATTAATCACAGCAGCTGGTGTACCCTGCTGATGGCAAAACAAATTTGCCACAGAACCATTACAAGCCCCGTGTAAAGAAATGTCCTGACATATAAGTGAACCGCTCAGTGCACTTTTACAGTGTGTACCGCTCAAAAACACTTCACGATCCCCACTCCAACATCTATATGTATACGGTAAATCCCAAGATGTCTTAATGTATTCCTTACCCAACCTTTCATATTTGCCTGCTTGCATTTCTCTGAGGCAATACTGAAACTGAAAAGTACTCACAGGTAATGTTATTTTGCCATGAATTAGCCATTCTGTAGCTGGTTTTTCTGCCACTGTGAATGGTAACTTTTCCAGTTTTTCAATGCTCAGCACTGTATACTTTGCTCCTCTTTGTGCCAGTTCGATCTGTTTATCAGTTAGATTGTATTCTGCAAACAGAGCCGATGTATTGATGAAACGCCAAGGCACATAGCCCGCTCGCAAAGATTGCAGCGTCCAGCTTAATAACACAATAGAACGTAAATGAGATTGGCCTTGTTGTAACATCGCCAAATCTTGTTCTAGTATGTCGATAGCAGAGGATACAATGCCATCCAATGAATATATTCTGGAGGACAAAGTTGTTAACCCATTGTCGACCACAGAGAGTGTTTTCTCTAAATTAATACGATCAAGTTCACGTATTCGTTCTGCGGCCTCCATCTGTGATACTTTCCATGCTTCATTATAGGCAGCATAAATGCCGGCATATATGAAACGTTTTTGACGCAGTTTTCTTGGTCCAAGCAAGAATTCCCTAAGGTCTGCGTCCTTTTTAAGTAAGGTTAAGTGTTGCTTCACATCCTGTAGTGTAGATTTATGCAGCCAATCGAGGCATAATTTTCCTACACTGTATGTTGTTACTACCCCCGGATGTTGTCTTTGGACGTATCTTGGGTCTGGCCTATTAATACTAAAGCCCTGAGTTTTATTCAGGAATCTATCATGACAGTTATTCGTGTCTGTGGGCCAGATCAACCATTTTTTCCAATCAGGATTAGATCTGTTGAGTTGTAGTATATTGTCAACTGTCACCACTGCCTGTGTATCGTTATCTCTGGCAGGTGTTGGTACAGAAGGTGTGTTCATCTCTTTGATCTTGGCTAGTCCAAGACAAGATGTTTGTTGGACAGTTTCATTCAAAAACATTATTTGTTGAGGGATGATGCAGGCTCTAAATAAAGCTTCTATCCCCTGCACTTGCCAATCTTTAGTACCCCAGACTGTTTTTGTGTCTATTGTGTCTTTCCAAAAGTCGAAACCCTGTCTAGACAGTTGGGCATTAAATAATGCAGAATAAATCTGTTTTGTATTTGTTAACATAATTTTCATTCCTGTTTTGTTTACATTTTTATAGTAAAACATTTCTGGATCAGATGTATTGTAATAACCTGAAAAATATGGAAACTTGTTGGCAAATGTTTTTGAACTACCGTGTGGTGGTGTAGGACAATGCTCCCATTGGTTAAACATAAACACATTTCTTGGGTATGCAGATTTATGCAAATAATGATGACCATAGTGGTTATAACAATACAGTTGTTCATAGTCTGATGAACCCTCTAAATATTCATGTTTAGAAAATGCAGCAGATTTTTCTAGGTCAAACATTATGTCATTCACAGTCTCAAAGTCCCAATCATCTGAATAGGTACTGGATGTAATTAGATCACTTAGTGAAATTTTAAACAAATGTGGAATGTTCAATTCTTCCGTCGGGCCGAAGATGTCAAAATCTGTTTTGTCCCACACTATACCATCCTGTATAGGAACAGCAGTGATATTCACTGATGACAAGTCTCTTGCTTCACGATGGGAAGATTTATGAGGGAATCAAAAGTACGTTCACGCCTTTTCCTTCAGTATTCACATGGATGTATCTGCCACTTATGAGCATGCTCACAGTTGTAACCAAAGCTAGCCAGGGCAGGAAAACAAAAAGTCCAGATGTAATCCAGAGTTCAATCCATGGAGAAACCAAATAAGTCTTTTTCAGAAAGTGAAGAAAGTCTTGTACTTGCTGCTTGAATTTGAATGATGCTGGCGTCGTTTCAGGTTCACTCGGATCTTCTGAGAACGTATCAAAGTTAATGAAATAGCCAGAAGCAGTTCTATCAATTGTTGGAATTGCATCAGGATTTGTAGAAATCACTGGAACCAGTTAATCACTTGCTACATTGGTGTAGACAGGTGTATTTGGACGAACTGTTACTTGGTGTTCAAGAGGGATGAGTTCCATAGCATTGTTGCTTAGTCCTCCATCTGTTACAGCTGAATTCTCGATTGTTATCAGTCTTTCAGTCTGAACCTCTTGGATAGTAGCGAGAGGAGTGCGTCTGCTACTAGGTCGGAGTCCACGAGGCCTACTATTTAGTATTGGCCACATACTGTGGTTTGATCAGGTCGATGGACACAAATCTTTTCTCCTTTCTTCCAGCAAGGGGCGGCAGAAGTACTGTTCTTGTTCCTTGAACTGCTAGGACAGGTACTGGTTGTCTGTAAGAAGGTCCAAATTCCTTCTTGTCCGCAATCTTTTCTCTGACTAGATCCCCAACTTTTGGAATCCAGACAGGCCTTGCTGGGACCGCCGATTTTTCCCCAGTGGTGGATGGCTGTAGGAATACGTTGCTTTGTTTCGTTCTTAACTCATTGAGTTCCTGTAAAACAGCCAAACGATCTTTGATATCAAATGTTTTATTTTCCACCACTGTGCCTACGTGTTCAAGGTCTGGTACCCACATTCTTGTCCCAAATAGGACCTCATATGGAGTGAACCCCCCTAGAGAACTTCTTGGCAGATTATTCAATGAGCGTTGGACCCCATTAAGGTGTTTGACCCACCCATCACCCGAACCTAATACCCTAGCTGTTATAGACTGCTTTATGTCCCGGTTTTTCCTTTCCACAACCGAATTTCCCTCAGGATGGAATGGAGAGGAGTACCGCAATGCAACGCCCAGACTGGCCATGGCGTCTTTGTAAGCCCGAGAGCTAAACGCAGGACCCTGGTCAGAATGTAGCTTGCCTATTGCGTATGTGCCGATAAAGACTCGCAAATCTTTTATAACAGTTCGAGCGTCAGCCGAGCGCTGAGGCCATAACCATAGGAACCTAGATTCAGTATTTGCGGGAATGCCTTTGTCCAGTAGAACGCAGGCGCGTAGATAGTCTAATGCTGTGTGTAGGAGAGTAGGATCTGCTTCACATGGGTACCCCCACTTTTTGCTGATGCTTCACTGTTTTTCGACCTTAGTCTGGCTGGGGCCCTGCTAATCAGAACCCCAGCCTAGCTGCTTCCTCTCTAAAATGGTTTCCATGTGCCTTAGGCACATCTCTGATTGGAATCTGGAGTGCCCTTAAAAGTCCCTAGTATATGGTATACTATGTACCAAGGGCATAGGTACCTCAGAGGCCTACCAGGGGCTGCAGCATGTATTGTGCCACCCCTGGAAGGCCATCCAAACTGACACCACAGGTCTGCTACTGCAGCCTGGGTAAGGTGGTGCATGCACCCCTTACTGTGATATAGGCTACCTATATCACTATATACATACACACATATAAACCTATAAGTCACTCCTATGGCAGGCCTTATCAATCCTGAAGGCAGAGTGCGTGGTTCCTATGTGAGAGGGTGCCCCTGCATGAGCAGGGCCCTCTGCCGCGTTCGGAGACCCTTCTCTGATGCTGTTTGTAGTGCAGCCTGACCATATACTCTTAAGCGCATTATAACCTCAAGTTAAATGCTAACTTTGGGATGGCTGCACTGAAACATGTCGTGTTTGGTGTCAAACATCTTGGAATACTACCCCCCCGCCAATTCTGGCGGCGGGGGTAGCATTCCACCCTTCTAGAGGGAGAGACATGTTAACCCTGGCTTGCCCGGTAACTTCTTTCTAAAGCCCTGGCATCACAAAATGGATGCTGCTGCCACAGACACAAGTCTGGCCTCCTGCTGCTGACCGAAACTCCGGCAGGGGAGGCCTGGACAATAGGTTTCCTGTCCCAGGGAGGTTTGACCACCTCCCCAGACAGGATAGTGTGTATTGGGGCTGGGCGGGAGCACTCTTGGGTGCTTTGAAGTCCTTCACTGGGGGCACATTTGGTGTCCCTGTGCATACCCCAGTTCAAACCGGATCAGGGCTTGCAGCCCCTGCTTTGGCGTGAACTGGACAAAGGAAAGGGGTGTAGCCACCCCTCTGCCCTGACCCACCCATAGAGTGGGGCCACAGAGTAAGTCCAACCCCTAAACTTAGTATAAGTATAGGAACCCAGTCCTTAGGACTTTAGATTATCCCTGAACGAAACTCTGACACAGAATCCTGGACCTTCAACACTCTACTTAAAGATTAGAGGACAGAAGAATCTCCCTTGGGGTCAAGGAGTGACTCCCCTGCTTGGCAGGCACCAAAGAAGCAATTGTCCGGTCTGCATCGCTGAAGCTGCCGTCGGACGCCGAAGTCTTTGCAACACCAGAGGTGGATTTCCAGACTTCCCCGAGGCTGCCCTGAGTCCCCAGCAAAGCTGAGGCCCGTAGCTGTCGTGGATAACGTGGAACCGTGACCCCTGGACACCGCATGCATTTGCAAGTGCATCCTCTTCTAGGTCTCCCACGTAGTCGTGCTTTGGGCTCCGAGTAGCCCTAGCCTCCAGCACCAACTGCACCGAAGATCACTGGCTTCCACTCCACGAGTGTCCTGTGAGCCAGCTCCACGTGCACCGTCTCAAGGCTCCTTAGCGGTCACTAGGCCGTTGGCTAGTAGCCCTTCACGAAGGCCAATCTTTTTCTACTTGGGCTCCCTAGTTGCTCCAGGCTTGCCCTCACTTACCCTTGCTGGGTGAGTTCCTCAGATCTTGCTGGTCTGCACAATCGTCAATCTTCATCTTCATTGAGACTTGCTGTTGCCAAAGCTTGTTTGGTCCAATCCGGTCGCCGACACCTCAGCACTCGACAGACATCGTGTACCAGCCCGAATCCTGCTCCTGGTTGCCGACAACGCCTCCTGGACCTCGTGGCTGAAGAGTCAAGACAACCGTCAACCTACCTGAAGCACTCGACATCGGTGGGCATCTGCTCATCGCCTTCCTGGTCACTGGCTAGTGACCCAGACTCTGTCCCCTCTGCTTTCAGGTTCTTCAGATCTCCGATCCACCTTTGGATCCACCCGGACACTTTTCACTTGGTCGCCAGCAGCACTTTGCAGCAGATCGCCATTCAAATCGACGACGAAACCCGACCCCGAAAGGCACCTATGCACCCGTCTTCCCTGGGTGAGGTAACAAGAGTACTCCGGTGCTCCCGTGGGTAGAGACTCTAGAACGACCTAGTTCTCAAAGGGTTTGCTCCAAGTCCTTCTTTAAGTGTCCCTTTTCTTTAAATTCCCAACCGCGACTTTCTCCATAGAAGTTAACGACGATTCGCGGCTGTGTTATTACACTGCACGCGTCCCCGTGGGTCCCCTGTGTCACTACCTTGGGTGGTTCCTTGTGGTCCAAGCACTTCTAGAGGCTCTAGGCCTAGTGTCTAGCTCAGTCGTGGTTCTTCTACCACTTTATTGGTATATGGTTTGGTACGCCCCTAGGGCCCAAACGTGTATTTGTGCTATTACTGTGTTTAAATAACTTATAACTTATGTACTTCGAACTCTAGCCTCATAAAGAGACTAGAGGGGTGTGTTTAGTAATAAATACATATATTTTGAATATATACCTGGTGTGGTGCTCTTTCATTTGGTCACTCAAGAGATTATAGACTGGTAAAACAAGCTGCTTTACATTCCTTCAAGACTTAGCCTGAAGGCTGCTCTCCATAGCTACCACTAGGATAGCTTTCAATAAAGGTTGTCTTTAACCTATCTCCAATAAGGGGTTGTTTGGACTGGTGCAAGGTGCCCACTATAATTAGTGGACAGCATATACCAGGCCAACTTCTCACACTGTCTAACAATGGTGTCTGTACTGGATTGCCGCATTCGCAGCATGGTGTCTGGTGGCTCTCTCGCTGTGATTTACAGTCTAAGCAGTTGTTGATGAATATGTGAATTTCTGTATTCATCCCAGGCCACCAGTACATCTCTTTTAACGTCAAAATTGTTTTAGAGATCCCTTGATGTGACAGACCCTCCCCCAAATGTGTTTCATAAATCAAGGCTGCTCTACGTTCCATGTTTGGAATTACCCTATCCCCCACTCCAGGGATTTGAGCAAAAGCAACGTTGTTTGCATCAATTACATAAGAGTACTTGAGTGGAAACTTTTTTGGTAACGCTGCACTGCTGCCTTTGCTTGAAGCATTGACAGCCAACATTATCTCACCGTCTATTTTTGTTTTTGAACGAGTGATCGCAGCTACGGAAGCCGTCTGCGCAGCCCCCTTTGCGGCTTCATCAGACAATGAATTCCCTGCAACGTGAACGCCATCACGTTGATGACTCAGTGTGTGGATCACGTGAGCCTTTGGTAGTTCGTTTTTCAACTGAACTACTTGTTCCCAAAGCATTTTGTGCTTTATTGTGCCACCTTTCGCATCTTTGAAACCATTTTCAAGCCAGTTTTGTATATATTCATTATACGACTGAACACAGTAAAAGGAATCGCACACTATTAGTGTGGGGAATTCTCGATCTGTACTTTCAAGTGCCAGTTTGAATGCTTGTAGTTCAGCTTGCTGAGCTGTACAATCTCCTAAAGACTGAGTTTTTATGACCATAGGTCTGAAGATGCCATCTCGCATGCGACCTTTAACGATTGCACACGCTGCACTGTAAGCTTGCTTACTCCCTGTTGCGGGTTGTGCGGATCCGTCAGTGTAAATTATGAATTCGTACTGATCGAGAGGCAGAATTTCAGTAGGCAGAGGACATTCTTGTTCATATTGCAGGAATGCTTGTGTTTTTAAATCTGGATCAAAAACATATTCAACATCTGTTGCAGCAAGAGAATTAACCCATTGTATCCATCTTGGATGTAAGGCTTTAGCATTTGGAATGCTTGCTTTTGTGACCGCTTCTAAAGCTGGTACCGGGGTTACGACAATAATGCGTTTCCCTTGGGCTAAGGCTCTTTCTTTTGCTACAGCGGTTTGAACTGCTGTTATAATTTTTTCAGTTGAACTGAAGCGCATTTCCGCTTGTGTGTACAAATGAGATTTGTATGCTATTGGTATTTTCTCACCCTCATTGAAGGTTAAGTAGGTGAATCCGCATTGACCCGAAATTATTCGGATCACCAAATTTCGTTGACTTACGCGTGTTTGTAAGTGATTTGTTGCTAACATGTTAGTCTCGAGTGAACGCAAGATTTCTGTGTGTTCGTTAGTCCAATTTTTGATTGAAAAATCAGGTTTGATTAATGCGTAGAGAGGTTTAACCCTTTCTGCGTAATTTAGAATGTATGTTCTTCCAAAGTTTAGGAAACCCAGGATGGATTGTAAGTTTTTTAGCGTTTTTGGAGGTTGGAGCAGCGCACACTTTTCTAAAAAGTTAGCTGCCAAGCTCTTGCCTTCACTTGAAAGCTCATATCCTAGAAATAGGACATTGAGATGGGCAATTCGGGACTTTTAAAGTTTAACTTGTAGCCCTCAGAGGCGAAGCCCAGTATAATGGTGCTTACCCTGTTCAAGTGTTTGTCCAGGTCATCGTCTGTCAGATAGATGTCATCGACATAGGACAATGCCTCATTGTCATAAATTTGTAGTAACTCCGTTACCCTCGCTGAGAATAAACCTGGGCTGTTCTTGAACCCTTGTGGGAGTCGACAAAAGTGACGCTGGGTCCCCATTATGGAGAATGCTGTTAAGTACCTGCTTTCAGGTGCTATGTTTTGACAAAAGAAACCATTTGAGATGTCTAATGTTGTTTTGTATTTTTTACGCACAATGTTATTCATTAATGCTGTGCTATGTGCATTTTGCACTGCAAAAGTTTTAGAACAAGTGTTTAAGTGTCTGTAATTCAAAACTAGACGATATGTATTGTCTGGTTTGGAGACAGGAAACAAAGGATTGTTCATTGAGGAGGTGCATGTTTCAATCACCCCTTGATATTCAAGTTGATCTAAGATCTCCCTGACCTGTTTTTAGCTTCTTGCTTTATTGGATACTGCCGTTGTGCAGTTGGTTCATGTTTCAGATGTATTTTATGGTGAGGTGAGTCCTCATCCCATCCTACATGATTTTTATATAATGCTGGGGCCTGGGCCACTGCCCATTTCCTGGCATATGTATATCTCAGATGCATTGGTATATGGTTGGAGAAGGCAGGCATAATAATGTCCTAGCCATGTGGGCACTCCCTGACAAATTGTGGTGGCCAGTCCTTTTCTGCTAGAAGTATGTCATAGCCCTTTGATAGTCTTTCCCAAAAAAGTGCTTTCACCTGTCTAGGTTTGTCTCCCTCCATCCGGAGAGTTATTTCATATAACTTTTGTGGAGTACTAACCCTGGTGTCCACTGTCTCAACTGTGATGTACTCATTCAAGTCCACTATCTCCAGAAGTTCCTTCCAGGTTCTGGCGAGCTATTGTGACTTCTGCTGCACTGTCCAGCATTGTCTGAGCCCATTCTCCGTTCTTGAGTTGTGTTCTCAGTATTCTCGGCATGTCTGATCTTTAGACCTGCTACTTTCTTTTTGGAGAATTGAGGTTTTGCTTTAGTTTTTGGAGCGTGTTTGTCGTCTTTCGATTTCACGCGTTCTTCTCTATGTTCCGATCGTCCTCTTCTTTCCGAAGTCTGTGATGAGATCTGAAAGGGACGAGAGGAACGTGTATCAGTATCTTGATACCTGTCAGGTTTTCTCAAATTATCCCTATTCCTGAGGTTATACCTCCTTTCAGAGGGCTCCTTTTGAGGAGACCTACCTCGGGATTGAGAACGTTTCTCATTTGAATTTTGTTTATTAGTCTCCCACTTCTTTTAGAAGATGTAGGAGTTTGTTTAATTGAGTCCTTCTCAGGACTTTCAGATAGTTTCGGCTTCACTGGTCTTCCACCCAAACTATCTCTGCCTAATTCTGCATAAGATTGTTCTATTATTCTGGGTAGCTCTGTTTGATGTTCTGTAACATCAAATTCCCTTCATTTTTGGCGGATCGCCACTGCTGCTGCCTCCCCTTTAATATTAGATAATATTATTGTTGAGACCTGGTCAAAATTTTTCAGTAATTTCATACCTAAATTTAGAGCAGGTTCTGCCCCGTATTCGTTTTGAATTTGTTTCAGGACATCAGGTATTACCGCAATTGATGGAATGCCATGTGTTTTAGTATAGATGGCAGTAAAGACTGAGCCCCAAGTGGTGCAGTCTTCCAGTTGTGGTGTGATCCCCATTGGTAAACTGATTGTCAGTATTCTGTGTTTCTCATACGGGCTAGTATTTGGAAATACTGCTTCGATTTGAGTAATTTTTTGAGCTATCCAGAATGGAATTTGCTCACGTTTTGTGGGCATTTTACCCATGACTGCGTATAGAGTCTGTGGTGTAATTTTTAGTGTATTCCCCTGTTGGGGAGTTGGATTTGGAATTGTTAATGGTTGCTGGACTGTGAAAGTCCGCATGACATATTGGACCAATTGTCTGTATATTTTTATTAACTCTGTAAGTTGAATAAGTAATTCCTCATCTGACATTATATCCAGTTCAGGATGAGGTGTGTAGCCGGCTAGAATCGGCCATGTTTCTCCTGGTCTACCTAGTGGACCGAGCCTGGTAATGTTTTTGTGATGTTTTAGGGCGCCTTTAAACCAGAGCTGATGCTCCTGGTATGTTAATGGAATTTCTATATCCTCGAAAGGAATGTATTCCTCCGGTGGCTCAAGTTCTTTGTAGAAGTGAAACATATGTGTTACTGAATTGGATTCAGGAAACATTACCCATAAATAGAATACCTCTGTCTGAAAGGATTCATGTGCCTCTTTCACGAAAACTGCTCTACCTCCTCTTGGTGGTAGGCCATGTTTTATAAGTTTTAGAGTGATGGCTCTTCTTAAGTTTGGAGTGATGTCTATAACACCCTGCTCGGTTTCAATAAAACCTGTAAAGTTAAAAGCTGCTGCTTGGGCTGGATCAGCCGCAGCTCCACCGTTTCCGGTCTCAGTGTCGGAGCCAGGCATTTTGTTGTTTGAAAAATGTAGAACAAGTTTAAAGGAAACAAAGATTAGGTGCACAATATTTTGGAACACTGTATCCTTCAACGTTGAGCAAACCAAACAGCTAATATATAGGGTACTGCCCTATGTAGCCTTGGTGGATACTTAACCCTGCCCACTCCAGATGTCTTTTGGAGTATATGGGTAGGGGTTTCTGAGAGAAAAAGCACGGCTGAGTTACTCAGTATCTAACATTGAATTACCGCCTTACCAAACCGTTGGGCGCCATGTAGTGTAGCTCCTATTTCCCTAATAGGCTCTGCGCATTGGAATAATATATCCTATAGGTTTGACATAGGACTAAGGTCAGTATGTCCCTATCGAGTAAATTAAACTTAATTACTTGTGCCAGCTAGCTCAGAAGCCACTAGAAACTCCTTGACAACAAGAAGGGAGTAGTTTCTGGCAGCCGCAAAACATGACCACTGTGTTTCCCTTTAGAATCAGAACGTGTCCCAGAGTCGTGGAAACAATAGATAACTATTTCACTCAGCTCAATCGTGCATGCTTAGTTTTCTCCAAGTTGCACAGAAAGAAGTAGACAGGCGTTTCAATAAAAGATTTATTGAACAGTCTTGTTTCTGGTATAAGTAAAATGTGCTGTGACGATCACAAGACAGTATGAGAGATAAATAATGTACAGTGTGAGCAGTAGAAATAAATAATACTGCGATAGCATTATCTTTTAGTATATATGCATTTACATAAATAACACAGACTAAAAATGCGAGTACTCATACGATGCATTTCTAAGCTAGTTCTACCCCAATGTACCTAACCTAACCTAGGTGTAGGAAGAGGGAAGAAGTAGGTGAAGTATTCCTTACTATGGTATACTAAGAGTATGTTAAGCCTAGTATGCCTGGTATGCCAAGAGTCCCTCTAGGTTCTAGTCAGCTCCATACCTGAAGAATGGGAGAGGTAGGAATCTCTTTGCCAGACTCGTACTCCAACACCCCGCAAGGGAAGTCAGATCACTGGAAGCTGGACTCTCTGCGTGCAGGGATGACAGCGTCTTCTCAGTGCGTCAGGCCGGGAAACGGGCTCCTCTGAAGTCGAGGTCTCCTCTGATTTACAGGGGCTAGGGAAGGTATATTTATACCTGAGAAGCACCTAAGAATGTTAGTATTGACGTGAGTCGGACAGCGGAAGACGTCATGAATGAACCCCTAAGGAATAATGGTTCATGCATAATATATGAGTCCTTGAAGAAATCAATAGTCCTGGGCTAGGGAAACTCCCTCAGCCTAAGGGTCTGTTCTTCATGAACTTGTTGTGACGTTAGGGTGGACGGATGTCAGAGACCATGCCTGTATTTGGAGTGCACGGTTTAATGCCTAAATAAGGGCTGGGATTTTATGCCTATATAAGGGCAGGGCGAATTGTGCCTATATAAGGACATGATACTGGAAAGCCCGTTTATGGACACCCTAAGAGGAATACAACATTACATTACAGGATCTGACCTGGATTACTGACTTTAGGTACAGTGGCGGCTGACATGTCCTGAGGTGGTGATGTGGCCACATAAAAAAATAAAAGGCACTTACCTTTTCTACGAGGGCAACAACCTCCTCGATCCTGCGCTCCTCGAGGCAAGCAGTCTCCCGACTCCCAAGTCAATCCTTGCGGTGCTCTCATGCAGCATGAGAGCAGCACTAGGATTGATGGGAGCGCTCTCTATAAGCACTCACAAGAGCACTGGAGGCCTTTGCTTTCTCTAACCCAGCTGTCTTAAGACAGCTGAGTTAGAGAGGTTTGAAATGTGCATGCCTTGCTGGCCGTCGCAAGACGGCCTGCCAAAGAGACATGCGCATTTTAAACTCAAGAGCACAAATCTCCCTGCTGCCACTCAGCAGCAGCAGTGGCCCTGCCCTGTCCTGATGCTCAATTAGGGACGGGTTGGTTGCTGAAATATAAAAGGGTAATAAATAAACTTTACTACCATTTTACTTTTTCAGCTCTGGCTTGGGCTTTTGTTTGTGGGACGACGCTACTCCACTCAAACGGATGAGCTGCCCCTGTTTAGGTACCCAGAGCCGTGCTGTGGAGACGAGTCACCTGGCGACCAGTTCTGAAGCCTTTCTGCTTTCATACATTATGTTATTTCAAGTCAGTCACATCTTGTTTGGTCTCAAGATCTCTGATCAGGCATCCTCAACTCATGAGGCTCAGCTCCTGTCCATACTTCCTTTATCGGCTGCCACACATGCCTCCACGCCACAAAACCAAGTAGAACATTTCTCCATTGCCTTTTGTGTCTTATGTAACTGCAAGTTGACCCAATCCAGGGAAATTGCTGGAAGTAAGGGGTGTAACTAATGCCCCTTATCAGGGGGCCTTCATTCAGCCAAAGGCCAATAAATATCTGTGGGATGTTGGAGCCTAATGGGCCCCTCTTCTCATTCTGTAGAGAGCCCCATTTTTTATTACACCACTGGTAGTAGTGATTATGGCAGGAATCTACTTCCTGTTCATATTGGAGATACTCTTCTTCCAGAGAAGAGACGGAGGGCCATATTTCTCAAGTAGTTGTGTTGCACTTGCACCACGCAATGGGGTGCAAGCATGATGCAACTACCAAGTGCGATTTATCAAGCCATGCAAGGCCACCTTGCGTGGCCTTGAGCGACTTGATAAATCTGAAGTAACGCAAACTGCTGTGTTGCGTTACTCTGCCCCAGGGAGGCATTAAATGGGTGGTGCGTGGGTCCCATGCACCACCTATGGATTTTGATGCATTTCCAGATTCTGCAGCACACATAAAAAGAGGAAAATTCCTCTGGAGATTGTTTTTGTGCAGGAAGTGGTCCCTTCCTGCACAAAAACAATCCTGCTTACAATGCAGGCACCTTTGCATCATGGTGCAAGGGTGCCTGCGCTGGCGTTAGGCAGCACATTGTGCGCCAGCACTGGGAAAGGACAGGAATGCACCGTATAATGTTAAATACAGCACATTCCTCCACTTTCCCTGTCACGCAACTCAGCACAGCAAGGTGGCTTGCTGCGCAGCGTGCCTCTTTGATAAATATGCCCCTGAGAGAGAAGGTGCTGGACAGGCATCATAGCCTGCTCTATAGACTTTATAAGTACACCACTCACATCATTGGCGTTTACTTTGGGAAACAGCCATCACATCGCATGCGTTACAATGCATGCGATTACAACGCGGTCGTTACAACGACCGCGTTGTTACATCGCAGTACCATTACAACGCAAATCGTTATAACGACTTGCTCTAGGGGGCGCCCTATAATAGAGTAATTTACTATTCCAACACCTTCCCTACTGTTGCACACACTGGAGTTGGAATAGCGAATTATACTATTCCTAAGTCCAGCGCGCCCCCTAGAGCAAGTTGTTGTAACGACTTGCGTTGTAATGGTATTGCGATGTAACAACGTGGTCGTTATAACGAACGCGTTGTAATCGCATGCGTTGTAAACGTATGCTATATAAACAACTATATTTGTTTACTTTACCCACCGGCTTGAGAACAACTCAAGTAAATTTGTTTTATCTCCTTCATCACCTTGCAGCTTTTAAGTGTTTTTTAAGCACTACCCGAGTGTGATATGTTAAAGGCATCATAAGCAACCCATGACTTGCCTCTGAGTTACCGACTGCATGTGAGCATTGAGGGGGCTCAGCTTGGGGACATACCAAAGACTCTAGCCACGGTCCCTCTCCTTATTTAAAACCCTAAAAAACAAAGTTATGCTGTGCAGGTCTCATGCAGCAGTTTTCAGGGCATGCATAGCCCACTGAGCTATTTTGCCACAATTTCAACTTCTAAATCTTCAGTGGACACGCCGCTCTCCCCAACAGGCACATTATTTCTCTGAGGAATTTTATAAAATTTCAAACCATTGACCAGCAGATTATACACAGATTTCTACAGCAAGTGCATTGACCACCAGAGCTGTCGCACCAGTTTTATTTCTCATGACTCTTACTGGATACACACAGATTTCTACAGCAGGTGCCTTAACACCGTAATCTAGTTCCTTTACCAATAAAATAAACCAGAACAGTTTTAATATTGAGTTTCTCCCTTTCAATTTCTTTGGGGCACAGACTACGACATTGTTATCCGAGGGAGGAGCACTGTGGCTTTAAAGGGCAAAGCTTTTGAGGCTCGGTTCAGCTCTTCTGAAGTCAGGCCTTTACATTATTTTAAACAAGGCTAATCCAGTCTCAGCAGTAAATTGATGAATTTCAAATTGCTTCTTTTAGTGGGCTCGTGCCCTGTGGAGTCCTACACCCCCCTTCCCTGGGGGCAGGAGAAGACAGCCACATGTCCCCAGCGGTTCTCAGAATTACATGTAAACAGGCCTCGTTATTAGCCTGCACACGCGGTAATGAATGTTCTGCCATTCCCTGCACCTGGACGGCTGCTATTATTCTTCTGATCAAAGCGCCAGATTGGTGTTGTGATGTACTACAAATTGGAGGCATGAAGGGAATTGAATTAAAGATAAACGAGATTGTGTAATCCTCGTTTCCTGCCTGCTGAGGCCTGTGTGGGGGTAGATACTTTCTGCTCGCATTTTGGGTGGCTGCATATGGGTTCTCCTCCACAGCGGTATTATGTCGGACTATGCAATACAGAAATATCATCTGACGTAAATACTGTGCACTAAACATCATTTACAAAAATATCTTCTTTTGGAGTGAAGATTTTCTGTTATTAATTCCAATGGGGTGAAATTTGTGTAGACTATATTTAGGACACAATAGTTGTCAAATGACATAGTAACGATATTATTCTGGTACCACATTTCCAAAGATGGTAAGCTAAATTTAGCAAACATAAATCCTCATGTCTTGTATGAGCCAGACTTAACCCTTCAACTCCTCTGTGCTAAGCTCACTAGACTTGTATCCAAAGCCTTAGGGTTCCTACTATGTCTTTTAATTTCTTATGCTATGTTAATTGGTTCTCGCATCTGCTGTTGGCAATGCTTAATTTGTAAAATAACAAAATAAATAAATGAAACTAAAATGAGGTCCAGATTTAAAAACAGTTTGTGCCGGGTTTGTGTCACAAAAGTGAGGCGAATTGGGCACATAGCGTTGTGGTGGGATTCGCATTCCAACACACATCATGATTTTCGTTGGAAAGTTGCCTAAAGTAACACAAAGTAATTCAACTTTGCATCGTAGGTTGTATATGCCACCCATGGGTTTTCACTCAAATCCCTACCTATTAACATGTGTAAAGGGATCACTGACACAATATTACGTTAAATAATATCCTTTTACACAAATATTGTGTCAAAACTATCGTTTACCAAAATATTGTGCCTCTATACTTATAATGGTAAGTACAAACATATCAGAAAAGAAATATCATTGACACTAATATCGTCAAAAAATATAGAAAAATATTGATTTTGAATATTAATAAAGTTTTAAGTAGTAATTGTTAAAAATGTTAATATATAAATTTAATATCACGTAAAATAAATAAATGCAACTAATATTTAATAATATATATATAAATTATATAACCACAGAAATATAAATATATATATATATTTACATGTGTTTGTGTTTATATATATATATATATATATTCACTGAAAAAACCATAGGTTTTAGGGACAGTTATAGTTAGTTGGACATTGCACTCATACAAAACCCGTGAAATTCCCCGTTATAGTTAGTTCAGCTAACTATAACTCGCGCCCAGCAATGCACTGCTGATGACGTCACATATTACATCACTCATGACATGGTCAGTGACATCACTGATGACATCACTGATGACATCTCAAATGACATCACTGATGACATCATGCAGTGACTGTGTGTTTCTATAAAGTTTAAATATGTTTAATATATATGCCAAGGTGTATTGAATAATGAGTGGGTGTATAAGTGTCTGGATGGATGATTTAGTAGGTGCGTGACTGACTCTATAAGTGAGTGATTAAACGTATCTTACTAAATGCATGGGTTAGTGACTAAACTGTGTGAATGTCTTTATCCGTCTGTCTGTTGGTGTGTAAGTGGCTGCATGGGTTTGTAAATAGCAACATGAGTGTCTATGAGTTATTGATTGGTTGTCTGAGTATCTGTATGGGTGCCTGAGTGTTTGTGTGGATGGGGTTTGTGTGACTGCACATAGATGTATCAGTGGGTGATTCACTGGGTGCATGGTTTCAAGAGTGCATCTGTGATGGACTGTATGGGTGGGGGAGTGTGTGTATGGGTGTGTTAGTGAGTGAATGTATATCTCAGTGGTACATGTGTGAGTAACTACATATGTGAAAGGCAGTATATATGTGTGTTGGAGTATATAAATGGCTATAAGTGAGAGTGTGTGACTGTGAGAGTGGCTGCATGGATGAGTGTGTGCTTGTATCAGTGATTGTATAAGAGCGTAAGAATGTGCTAGTATTTGTATGAGTAAGTGAGCTGGTGTGTGTATAACTGTATAGGTGAGTAAATCAATCAATCACAAGATTTGTAAAGCGCACTACTTACCCGCGAGGGTCTCAAGGCGCTGAGGGAGAGGAGGGGGGGTGTTGCTGCTACTGGTCGAATAGCCAGGTCTTGAGTCGTCTCCTGAAGGTCAGCAGGTCTTGGGTCTGTCGTAGGTTGAGGGGAAGGGTGTTCCAGATCTTGGCGGCGCGGTGAGAGAAGGATCTTCCTCCGGTGGTGGTTCTCCGGATCCGCGGGACGGTGGCCAGGGAGAGGTCGGCGGAGCAGAGTTGACGGTTGGGAACGTAGAAGGAGAGTCGACTGTTGAGGTAGGCTGGGCCGGTTTTGTGGAGTGCCTTGTGTGCGTGGATCAGGAGTTTGAAGGAGATTCTCTTGTCGACGGGGAGCCAGTGTAGGTTTTTCAGGTGGGGGGTGTTGTGGCTGTGGCGTGGAATGTCGAGGATCAGGCGTGCAGAGGCGTTTTGGATTCTTTGCAGTCGTTTGATGAGCTTGGTCGGGGCTCCTGCGTAGAGGGTGTTTCCGTAGTCGAATCTGCTGCTGACGAGTGCCTGGGTGACTGTTCTTCCCGTGTCTGTTGGGATCCACCTGTAGATCTTGCGGAGCATGCGCAGGGTGTTGAAGCAGGAGGAGGAGACTGCGCTGACTTGCTTGGTCATGGTGAGCGTTGAGTGGAGGATGACTCCCAGGTTGCGTGCGTGGTCGGTTGGTGTCGGCGGTGCCCCTAGTGACGAGGGCCACCAGGAGTCATCCCAGGCTGATGGGTTGGAGCCGAGGATGAGGATCTCCGTCTTGTCTGTGTTCAGCTTAAGTCGGCTGCACTTCATCCAGTCGGCGACGGCTTTCATTCCTTCGTGGAGGTTGGATTTGGCGGTGAGGGGGTCCTTGGTGAGGGAGAGGATCAGTTGAGTGTCGTCGGCGTAGGAGATTATGTTAAGGTCGTGCTGTCGGCGATGCGTGCGAGTGGAGCCATGTAGATGTTGAACAGTGTCGGGCTGAGGGAAGATCCCTGGGGTACGCCGCAGATGATCTCGGAGGCTTCGGATCGGAATGGGGGGAGGCGGACGCTCTGGGTTCTGCCGGAAAGGAAGGAGGTGGTCCAATCCAGGGCCTTGTCTCGGATCCCTGCGTCATGGAGGCATGTGCGTAGTGTGCGGTGGCAAACAGTGTCGAAGGCGGCGGAGAGGTCCAGGAGGATGAGGGCCGCCGTCTCGCCGTTGTCCAGCAGGATCCTGATGTCGTCTGTGGCGGCGATGAGGGCGGTCTCGGTGCTGTGGTTGCTGCGGAATCCTGACTGGGAGGGGTCCAGGATGCTGTTATCTTCGAGGTAGCGGGTGAGCTATCTGTTGACGATCTTCTCGATGACCTTAGCTGGGAATGGAAGCAGGGAGATGGGCCGGAAGTTCTTGAGGTCGCTCGGGTCCGCCTTGGGTTTTTGAGTAGGGCGTTGATCTCGGCGTGTTTCCAGCTCTCTGGGAAGGTCGCGGTCTCGAAGGAGAGGTTGATGATGTTGCGCAGGTGGGGTGCGATGGAGCTGCCGGCTTTGTTGAAGATGTGGTGTGGAAAAGGGTCTGATGGGGAGCCGGAGTGGATTGTGCCCATGGTCTTGATTGTGTCCTCGGTGTTCACGTTGACCCAGGCTGTCAGGGGGTCGTGGTCGATGGGGTGCGGCGGGTCTGATGTGCCGGGGCCTGTTGGGGTCGTCCGGGAGTCGAAGCTGTTGTGGATGTCGGCGATCTTGCGGTGGAAGAAGGTGGCGAGGGAATCACACAGGGCTTGCGACGGTGGGATGTCGTTGGCGTTGGAGCTGGGGTTGGAGAGTTCCTTCACGATGCTGAAGAGCTCCTTGCTGTTGTGTGCGTTGTTGTCGAGGCGGTCTCTTGAAGGAGGTCCTCTTGGCGGACCTGATGAGGTGATGGTGGTTGCGGATGGCGTCTTTGTGGGCTGCGCGGCTGTCCAGCGTCTTCTCGCTGTGCCATTTGTTCTCCAGTTTCCGGCAGGTGCGCTTGGATGCTAGGAGTTCCGGGGTGAACCAGCTGGCTCTCTTGCTGGTGTCTTTGTAGGTTGGTTTTTTCAGCGGGGCTAAGGTGTTGGCGCAGTCGTCCATCCATTGTCTGAGATTGCGGGCGGCGGTGTCGGGGTTGGAGGGTCGGTGGGTGGGCTGAGTGCGAGGTTTGTCTGGAGTTGGTCTTCGGTGACTTTGCTCCAGCATCTGCGGGGATCTGTAGGGTGCGGTGGTGTGCGGCGGGTTTCTGGAAGGTGAAGTGGATGCAGTGGTGGTCGGTCCAGGTGAGTTCGGAGGTGTGGCTGAAGGAGACGTGGGAGCTTGAGGAGAAGATGGCGTCGAGCGTGTGTCCGGCGATGTGGGTCGGCATCGTGGACGAGCTGTTTCAGTCCGAGGTTGGCGAGGTTGTCGATCAGGGTGGAGGAGTTGCTGTCGTTGTTGTTCTCCAGGTGAAAGTTCAGGACTCCGAGGAGGATGTAGTCGGTGGAGGTCAGGGCGTGCGTGCTGATGAAGTCGGCGATGGAGTCGCTGAACTGGGGTCGGGGTCCGGGGGGTCTGTAGATGAGGGTGCCTCTTACAGTGGTGTTGGGATCCGTGTGGATCTGGAAGTGCATGTGTTCGGCGGTGCTGAGAGTGTCGTCGGTGCTGTTCGAGACCTTGATGGTGTCTTTGTGGACGATGGTGATTCCTCCTCCAATTCCGTTGGTGCGGTCTCTGCGGGTGATCTTGTAGCCGTCGGGGATGGCTATGGCGATGTCGGGTGCGGAGGATTCGTTCATCCAGGTCTCTGTCAGGAAGGCGACGTCCGGTGATGAGGTGTCGAGTAGGTCCCAGAGCTCGACGGCGTGTTTGCGTGCGGAGCGGGTGTTTAGTAGGATGCACCGGAGATGGTTGAGGTCCTTCTTGGCGGGAGTCTCGGGCTCTCCGAGGCAGGTGAAGCTGCAGTTCCGGCAGGTGAAGGGACCATGGGTGCGTTTTAGGGCGGCCTTGAAGCAGGTGGAGGTCCGTCCTGGGTTGAGAGCGATGAGGGTGCTGGCGTCGTATCGGAGGTGGTCTTCGTGGCGGATGCGGGGGCCAGGGGTTCTGGCGCTGGGCGCGGTCCAGGCGCGGACGGGCACAGCCGGGCTTGACTTAGGCGCGCCTTCGGCGCACCAGCGGCGCGGCCGCACAGCGGCCGCCATATACGGGGAGGTGGGAGGGAGGAGCAGCTTGGAGGCGGGAGGCAGGGGCAGCGAGTGGTCAGCGAGAGGGGCGGGGCCGCAGGGGACACAGCAGCGGGAAACAGGAGGGCGAGGGGGTACAGAAATCAAAAGGGGCACAGGGGGGCACAGAACGAAAAAACAGTGCACAGCAGTGGGGGCACAGAACGGAAGGGCAAAAACTGTGGAAAAACAGTGGGGGCACAGAACGAAAAACAGTCACAGCAGTGGGGGCACAGAACGGAGGGGCAAAAACCGTGGGGGCACAGAACGAAAAACAGTTACAGCAGTGGGGGCACAGAATGGAAGGGCAAAAACAGTGGAAAAACAGTGGGGGCACAGAACGAAAAAACAGTCACAGCAGTGGGGGCACAGAACGGAAGGGCAAAAACAGTGGAAAAACAGTGGGGGCACAGAACGAAAAAAGTCACAGCAGTGGGGGCACAGAACGGAAGGGCAAAAACAGTGGAAAAACAGTGGGGCACAGAACGAAAAAACAGTCACAGCAGTGGGGGCACAGAACGGAAGGGCAAAAACAGTGGAAAAACAGTGGGGGCACAAATATAGAGGGGAGAGACAGTAACAGTGACGCTCACAACGACAAGAACCTACCTACGGCCTACCACTGGCCACCAGGGATGAGGCACAGGTGGTAGCCTGCGGGTGGAGGAGGGCCTCAGATCAGCAGCAGCAGGGAGCTGGACGCACAGGTGGCGCTGTGCGGATGGGGGCGACCTACCCAGAGGTCAAGGGTCGCTCACCTCACCGCGCAGCGACCGCCATGTATGGGGAGGTGGGAGGGAGGAGCAGCTGGGAGGCGGGAGGCAGGGGCAGCGAGTGGTCAGCGAGGGGGGCGGGGCCGCAGGGGACACAGCGGCAGGAAACAGGAGGGCGAGGGGGTACAGAAATCAAAAGGGGCACGGGGGCACAGAACGAAAAAACAGTGCACAGCAGTGGGGGCACAGAATGGAAGGGCAAAAACAGTGGAAAAACAGTGGGGGCACAGAACAAAAAACAGTCACAGCAGTGGGGGCACAGAACGGAAGGGCAAAAACAGTGGAAAAACAGTGGGGGCACAGAACGAAAAACAGTCACAGCAGTGGGGGCACAGAACGGAAGGGCAAAAACAGTGGAAAAACAGTGGGGGCACAGAACGAAAAAACAGTCACAGCAGTGGGGGCACAGAACAGAAGGGTAAAAACAGTGGAAAAACAGTAGGGGCACAGAACGAAAAACAGTCACAGCAGTGGGGGCACAGAACGGAAGGGCAAAAACAGTGGAAAAACAGTGGGGGCACAAATATAGAGGGGAGAGACAGTGACGCTCACAACGACAAGAACCTACCTACGGCCTACCACTGGCCACCAGGGATGAGGCGCAGGTGGTAGCCTGCGGGTGGAGGAGGGCCTCAGATCAGCAGCAGCAGGGAGCTGGACGCACAGGTGGCGCTGTGCGGATGGGGGGGCGACCTACCCAGAGGTCAAGGGTCGCTTGATTAATGTTATTAATTATTTGCATGACTGACTAGGTGTGTGAGTACCTCTATGGATGAGTGGCGGTGTGTGAGTGTCTATGTAGGTGTATGAGTGCATATGATAGTCCTGTACTGAGTGACCGTAAGTATGAGTGACTGTACGGGTGAGTGAGTGGATGTGTGTGTAGACCTAAGAATCAGTGAGTGGGTATGTAGTTATTGGTGTTGGAGTGTCTATGGTTTTGAGAATGGCAGTCTGTAATTTACAGTGGGTGTATCAAAAGTTATATTAGGGTGTGAGAAGATGCATGAAATTATCACATGGATGATGTCATCAGTGATGTCATTTGAGATGTCATCAGTGATGTCATCAGTGATGTCACTGACCATGTCATGAGTGATGTAATATGTGACGTCATCAGCAGTGCATTGCGGGGCGCGAGTTATAGTTAGCTGAAATAACTATAACGGGGAATTTCACGGGTTTTGTACGAGTGCAATGTCCAACTAACTATAACTGTCCCTAAAACCTATGGTTTTTCAGTGAATTTCAAAGGTTTTTTAAATGCAAATTTCTAACTATAACGTGTCTGAAACCTATGGTTTTTTCAGTGAATTTCAAAGGTTTTTTAAATGCTAATTTCTAACTATAACGTGCCTGAAACCTATGTTTTTTTCAGTGAATTTCAAAGGTTTTTTAAATGCTAATTTCTCACTATAACGTGTCTGAAACCTATGGTTTTTTCAGTGAATTTCAAAGGTTTTTTAAATGCTAATTTCTAACTATAACGTGCCTGAAACCTATGGTTTTTTCAGTGAATTTCAAAGGTTTTTAAATGCTAATTTCTAACTATAACGTGCCTGAAACCTATGGTTTTTTCAGTGAATTTCAAAGGTTTTTTAAATGCTAATTCCTAACTATAACATGTCTGAAACCTATGGTTTTTTTCAGTGAATTTCAAGGTTTTGTAAATGACAATTTTTAAATGTATTAATTGTTATCTTTATTTTTTTGATACTGATTTACTACATTTTTTAAACTATTTATTTTTTAAATTACATTGTAATTACATTATACATTACATTACAAAATATACTTTCTCAGAATGAATTACTTTAGTTTAAATTCTTTGCAAATAGGCAATAGACTTTTAAGTACAGTAGTTACAGTTGTTGCAATGGGCAACACAATTTCAAACACAATGCAACATTGAGCTCAATGTGAATTTCTAGTTAAATGCAATTAGTTACTTTATGGATTACTTTTCTAACCACAGGACTGGATCCTAGATTCAGTCCTGGGACATCTCCTGTAAACAGTTGAGTAAAAGCGTTTTGGTTACAGTACTGATTTTTAAGGAATATTATTGTATTTTAAAAGTTGACACTTAGAAACATTTTCACATAGAATCACCAATGTTATCCTAAGGCAGGAAATTCACTTAGCAGGTAAGTAGTGTTATTGTTACTTTTTCTTACTCAGTGGTGGATCCTGGATCCAGCACTGGTGCATCTCCTGTAAACAGTTGAAAGAATGCGTTTAAGTCATACAGGCGATTTTTAAGGAATATTTGTAGTTTGTGAAAATCGACACTGAAACTTTTCTGCTGAAAACCAGACAATGGATTCCTATGGAAGGAAATACAAGTTACTGGTAAGTACGGTTAGAATTACTTTTCAGGGTCAGTGCTGGGCTAAAAGATGCAGCACTGGGTTCTCTCCTGATAACAGGTGAGTAAATCGGAATTCGTAGTTTGGCTGATTTTAGAGGAATATTATAAAGTTCCAAAACTCCACACTTAGAAGAATTTCCAAGTGAAACCAGTCAATGTTAGCCTATGGAAGGAAATTCAAGTTACTGGTAAGTACGGTTAGAATTACTTTTCAGGGTCAGTGCTGGGCTAAAAGATGCAGCACTGGGTTCTCTCCTGATAACAGGTGAGTAAATCGGAATTCGTAGTTCGGCTGATTTTAGAGGAATATTTGCACAATGGTGAAGGAAGGGGGTGGGGCCTGAGGTGACATGTCTGCAAACACGCCCTGTGGCGCTGTTTGAAGTTGGAGAATTAATTCTCCTCAATCCCGAGGGTCCCTAGGGCCAACTAGCAAACCAGGTACCTCCAGTATGTGCCAGAGAGCTGCGTTGCAGAGAGGTGTTCAGAGGCCACGCTCTCTTTGCACCTCTCTGCAACGCAGCTCCGTGGTGCTTTCTGGACGTACCTGGTGGGCTAGTTGTCCCCCAGGGACCCTCAGGATTGAAGGGATTTAATTCCCCATCTTAAAACACGCCACGGGGCCTGTTTGCACACATGTCATCTCAAGCCCCGCCCTCCCTTCACCACTGTGCAAACGCGCCCGTGGCGCGTTTTAAGTCGGGGATTAACTCCTTCAGTCCTGAGGGTCCCTGGGGTGCAACTAGCCCACCAGCTCCCTCCATTATGCGCCACAGAGCTGCGTTGCAGAGAGGTGTAAAAGGGGCGTGGCCTCAGAACACCTCTCTGCAACGCAGCCCCTGGCGCATACTGGAGGTTCCTGGTGGGCTAGTTGGCCCCCAGGGACCCCCAGTATTCAAGGGGAATTCGTTCTCATCTGCAAACGCGCCAGGGGCGCGTTTGCAGAGTGGTGAAAGAAGGGGGTGTGGCCTCCGGCGAAATGCCGGTGTTTTTCTTTTTTTTTTAAGAAGGGGGACTGTGTGGCCTGCCTCCTATTTATTTAAAAAAAAAAAAACAATTTGGAAGGGGGCCACGTGGCCCCCCTCCCGAGGCCTTAATCGGCCCCGGGGACCCCATCCCCCGGGGCATAGCCTTTTTTTTAAAAAAAATTTGTTTTGAAGGGGGGCTGCATTGCCCCCCCTCCTCAGGCCACTTATGGCCCCGGGGACCCCATCCCCCGGGGCCGGCCTTTGTTTTTTTTTGTTTTGTTTTTTTACATTTTGGGGAAGGGGGCCACGTGGCCCCCTCCCGAGCCACTACTTGCCCTGGGGACCCCATCCCCTGGGCTGGCCTCTCTCCGTTGGGGGACTGTGGGGGTCCCCAATCCCCCCACAGCCCCGCCGGCTCCCCGCGTCCCTTGGGAGCGGCATTGCTTTTCCACATGGGAGCTGCTAAGATGCAGCTCCCCATGTGGAAAGCAATTGCTTTGGATATTGGCAGCGAGCAGGTTTCCCTGCCTCGCTTCCAATATCCAAAGCAGCTTAGCTATGACAGGACGGGAGCCGCGAGGCTCCCGCCCTGTCATGCAACAGCAGTGTCCCGGGGTAGGCACCTCGGAACACTGCAGGAGCCGGCCCTGGGGGTGGCGGTCCCTAGGGCCATCAAGGGCTCCAGGAGGGGGCCGCGCGCCCCCTCCCTTGAATTGCACAGCCCCAGGGAGGTGGTGGTCCCCGTGGCTCTGGGGGTCCGTAATGGACCCCCACATTAAAATATTTAGTGCCCCGGGGAGGTGGCTGTCCCCAGGGCGTGGGGGGCTCAAGCCCCCACATAGGTTATTTTAAAAATAAAAAGAAGCCCGGGGGTGGCGGTCCCCAGGGCTGCGGGAGGGCCGAGAGCCCTCCCGCATCATTTTTTATTAAAGCCCCGGGGGTGGTGGTCCTCTGGGCTTGGGCCTTAGAGGCCCCCCACATCATAAAACTTAACCCTCCCATGCCCCCGGGACTTGGCCCACCCGGGGCCAATTACCAGAAGCGCGGGAGTCCGCGCTTCATTTTTTTTTTTTATCGGCAGGATCCGCGTACCGAGGAACAAGATGGCTGCCAACACTTCCTAGTTTGGAGTGTTGACAGCCAATTTGCATGCAGCTCGTGGTCGGGAGGGTGCGCGGATCCTCCCGTGCCTCTAAATATCGAAACTTTTATTTGGGATTTTCTCAGCAACTACTGAACGGATTTACACCATTTTTAAAAAGGCTGCTTTCTGAACCAAGCACTCACCTTTTGCCAAATTTGGTGTAATTCCGTTTCAGCAGTTTTTGCTGTAGCCTTGCATAAAGTTTCCTATGGGAAATCGATTTTTTCACTCTTATTTTTGAATTTCTCCGCAATTACTGAACGGATTTACACCATTTAAAAAAAGGTCGCTTTCTGAACCAAGCGCTACCTTTTGCAAAATTTGGTGTAATTCCGTTCAGCAGTTCGGGCTGTAGCCGTGGCTAAAATTTCCTATGGGAATTAACATGGAGAAAACGGAGAAAACGCGTTTTGGACCCCCTTTTTCTCGGCCCCGCTTGACGAATCAACCCGAGACTTTCAGGGTAGGAGCGGAGCGGAGCGCCCCAACAAGTTGGAAGCTTTCGCGAAGATTCGTCAACCGGCGCAAGAGTTATTTCAAATAGAATGTTGCGGATTTCCTATGGATAAAGGTCCTTACTATAACTATCTACTGGCTACCGCCAGTAGATAATATAGTGTAACATAATAAAATTATTTATTTTACAATATATTAATTTTGTAATATTTACATTTTATTACTGTGAAAATAACACACATATATTATCTACTGGCGGTCGCAAGTAGATAGTTATAGTTAAAACCTATTTTCCATAGGAAATCCGCAACATTCTATTTGAAATAACTCTTGCGCCAGGTTGACGAATCTTCGCGAAAGCTTCCAACTTGTTGGGGCGCTCCGCTCCTACCCTGAAAGTCTCGGGTTGATTCGTCAAGCGGGGCCGAGAAAAAGGGGGGTCCCAAAACACGTTTTCCCCATTCATTTTTCCATAGGATCCTTTCATCGCGGCTACAGCCTCGAACTGCTGAACGGAATTACACCAAATTTGGCAAAGAGGTAGCCCTTGGTTCAGTGTCGTGCCTTTTGCTTAAATGGTGTAAATCCGTTCAGTAGTTTCTGAGAAAATCACAAATAAAATCACATATATATCTATGGCCGAGTAGGGTCCGCGTACCCTCCCGATCACGAGCTGCATGCTAATTGGCTGTCAACACTCCAAATCAGGAAGTGTTGGCAGCCATTTTGTCCCTCGGTAGAACCGAGGGACAGAAACAAGTGCGCAAAGCGCAAAAGGGGGCAGGGTAGAAACACCCTGACCCCTAGGTCTGCTCAGGGGTCCCACAAGGACCCCCTGGGCAGAAAAAAGCATTTTTTTAAAATAAAATTGGCGGGATGCGCTTAGGGTGCGCGAATCCCGCCGAGAAAAAAAAAAATCGCAAGTATGCAAACGCACAAAGGGGGCAGGGTAGAAACACCCTGACCCCCTAGGTCTGCTCAGGGGGTCCCACATGGACCCCCTGGGCAGAAAAAAGCATTTAAAAAAAAAAAAATCGGCAGGATGCGCTCAGGGTGCGCGGATCCTGCCGAAGAAAAAAAAAAATCTGCCCCCGGATGGCCCAAGTCCAGGGGGCATGCGGGGGGTGGGTTTATTGTTTATGGGGGGCCTCTAAGGCCCCCCAAGCCCCGGGGACCACCCCCCGGGGCTTTATTAAAAAAATGATGGCGGGAGGGCCTTGCGCCCTCCCGCTGCCCCGGGGACCGCCACCCCCCGGGGCTGTTTTTTTTTTATTTTAAAAACCTGTGTGGGGGGGCTCCAGCCCCCCACACGCCCCGGGGACCGCCACCTCCCCGGGGCACTAAAGATTTAAATATGGGGGTCCGTTACGGACCCCCAGAGCCCCGGGGACCACCACCTCCCCGGGGCTTTGAACAAGTTGGGAGGGGGGCCGCGCGGCCCCCCTCCTGGAGCCAGTGATGGCCCTGGGGACCACCACCCCCCAGGGCCGGCTCCTGCAGTGTCCCGGGGTGCCTACCCCCGGGACACTGTAGTTTGCTATGACAGGACGGGAGCATCGCGGCTCCCGTCCTGTCATAGCAAACTTGGTTTGCATTTTGAAAGAGAGAGCAGGAAACCTGCTCTCTCTTTCAAAATGCAAACCCAATTGCTTTTCCACACGGGGAGCAGCATGTTAGCTGCTCCCCATGTGGAAAAGCAATGCCGGCTCCCGCAGGAGGCGGGGAGCCGGCTGGGACTGTAGGGGGTTTGGGGACCCCCCACAGTCTCCAACGAGAGGCCAGGCCCCGGGGGATGGGGTCCCCGGGGCCATAAGTGGCCCGGGAGGGGGGCCACGCAGCCCTCTCCCCAATTAAAAAAAAAAAAAAAAAGGGCAAGGCCGGCCCCGGGGGATGGGGTCCCCGGAGCCTTAAATGGCCTGAGGAGGTGGGCCACGCAGCCCCCCTCCAAATATATATATTTTTTAATTTAAAAGAGGGCATGCCCCGGGGATGGGGTCCCCGGGGCCAATAGAGGCCCAGGGAAGGGGGCCACGCGGCCCTCTTCCCGTTTAAAAAAAAAAAAAAATGCTCAGGCCCCGGGGGATGGGGTCCCCGGGGCCAAAAGTGGCCGAGGGAAGGGGGGCCACGCAGCCCCCCTCCCATAAAAAAAAAGGAAAAAAAAAAAAAAAAACGGCATCGTGCCGGAGGCCCCGCCCCCCTCCCTGCAGCAGTGTGCAAACGCGCCCCCTGGCGCGTTTTAAGAAGGGGAAGTAATTCCCCTTGAATACTGGGGGTCCCTGGGGGCCAACTAGCCCACCAGGAACCTCCAGTATGCGCCAGGGGGCTGTGTTGCAGAGAGGTGTACAGAGGCCACGCCCCTTTATACACCTCTCTGCAACGCAGCTCTGTGGCGCTGTTTGGAGGTACATGGTGGGCTAGTTTGACTCCAGGGACCCTCAGGATTCAAGGGGACTTAATCCCCCAACTTAAAACGCGCCACGGGGCGCGTTTGCACAGTGGTGAAGGGAGGGCGGGGCTTCAGGTGACATGTGTGCAAACAGGCCCCGTGGCGCATTTTAAGATGGGGAATGAAATCCCCTTCAATCCTGAGGGTCCCTGGGGGCCAACTAGCCCACCAGGTACGTCCAGAAAGCACCACAGAGCTGCGTTGCAGAGAGGTGCAAAAAGGGGCATGGCCTCTGAACACCTCTCTGCAACGCAGCTCCCTGGCGCATACTGGAGGTACAGGGTGGGCTAGTTGGACACCAGGGACCCTCATGATTCAAGGGGACTTAATCCCCCAACTTAAAACGCGCCACGGGGCGCGTTTGCACAGATGTCACCTCAGGCCCCGCCCCTCCCTTCACCATTGTGCAAATATTCCTCTAAAATCAGCCGAACTACGAATTCCGATTTACTCACCTGTTATCAGGAGAGACCTCAGTGCTGCATCTTTGAGCCCAGTACTGATCCTGAAAAGTAATTTTAACCGTACTTACCAGTAACTTGAATTTCCTTCCATAGGCTAACATTGACTGGTTTCACTTGGAAATTCTTCTAAGTGTGGAGTTTTGGAACTTTATAATATTCCTCTAAAATCAGCCGAAATACGAATTCCGATTTACTCACCTGTTATCAGGAGAGACCTCAGTGCTGCATCTTTCAGCCCAGTACTGATCCTGAAAAGTAATTTTAACCGTACTTACCAGTAACTTGAATTTCCTTCCATAGGATATCATTGCCTGCTTTTGCTGAAAAAGTTTCTAAGTGTCGATTTTTGTAACATACAAATATTCCTCTAAAATCAGCCGAACTACGAATTCGGATTTACTCACCTGTTATCAAGGGAAGAACCCAGTGCTGCATCTTTTAGCCCAGCACTGACCCTGAAAAGTAATTCTAACCGTATTTACCAGTAACTTGTATTTCCTTCCATAGGAATCCATTGTCTGGTTTTCAGCAGAAAAGTTTCAAAGTGTCGATTTTCACAAACTACAAATATTCCTTAAAAATCGCCTGTATGACTTAAACGCATTCTTTCAACTGTTTACAGGAGATGCACCAGTGCTGGATCCAAGATCCACCACTGAGTAAGAAAAAGTAACGATAACACTACTTACCTGCTAAGTGAATTTTCTCCCATAGGATAGCATTGGTGATTCTATGTGAAAAAGTTTCTAAGTGTCAACTTTTAAAATACAATAATATTCCTTAAAAATCACTACTGTAACCAAAACGCTTTTACTCAACTGTTTACAGGAGATGTCCCAGGACTGAATCTAGGATCCAGTCCTGTGGTTAGAAAAGTAATCCATAAAGTAACTAATTGCATTTAACTTGAAATTCACATTGAGCTCAATGTTGCATTGTGTTTGAAATTGTGTTGCCCATTGCAACAACTGTAACTACTGTACTTAAAAGTCTATTGCCTATTTGCAAAGTATTTAAACTAAAGTAATTCATTCTGAGAAAGTATATTTTGTAATGTAATGTATAATGTAATTACAATGTATTTTAAAAAATAAAATATCTAAAAATAAATAGTTTAAAAAAATGTAGTAAATCAGTATCAAAAAAATAAATATAACAATTAATACATTTAAAAATTGTCATTTACAAAACCTTTGAAATTCACTGAAAAAAACCATAGGTTTCAGACATGTTATAGTTAGGAATTAGCATTTAAAAAACCTTTGAAATTCACTGAAAAAACCATAGGTTTCAGGCACGTTATAGTTAGAAATTAGCATTTAAAAAACCTTACAAATTCACTGAAAAAACCATAGGTTTTAGGGACAGTTATAGTTAGTTGGACATTGCACTCGTACAAAACCCGTGAAATTCCCCCGTTATAGTTAGTTCAGGTAACTATAACTCGCGCCCCGCAATGCACTGCTGATGATCGTCACATATTACATCACTCATGACATGGTCAGTGACATCACTGATGACATCACTGATGACATCTCAAATGACATCACTGATGACATCACTGATGACATCATCCATGTGATAATTTGATGCATCTTCTCACACCCTAATATAACTTTTGATACACCCACTGTAAATTACAGACTGCCATTGTCAAAACCATAGACACTCCAACACCAATTACTATATACACACTCACTGATTCTTAGGTCTACACACACACATCTACTCACTCACCCGTACAGTCACTCATACTTATAGTCACTCAGTACAGGACTATTATATGCACTCATACACCTATATAAACACTCACACACTGCCACTCATCCA
This sequence comes from Calotriton arnoldi, assembly GCA_963921515.1. Taxonomy (NCBI): domain Eukaryota; kingdom Metazoa; phylum Chordata; class Amphibia; order Caudata; family Salamandridae; genus Calotriton; species Calotriton arnoldi. Next base: position 222,021 of record CAWUFW010014616.1, read on the forward strand.
TAGAGGTACTCACACACCTAGTCAGTCATGCAAAAAATTAAGCACACACCCATTTACTCACCTATACAGTTATACACACACCAGCTCACTTACTCATACAAATACTAGCACATTCTTACGCTCTTATACAATCTCTGATACAAGCACACACTCATCCATACAGTCACTATCACAATCACACACTCTCGCTTATAGGTATTTATATACTCCAACACACATATATACTGCCTTTCACATACGTAGTTACTCACACATGTACCACTGGGACATACATTCACTCACTAACACACTCTTACACACACTTACCCACCCATACAGTCTATCACAGATGCACTCTTGTAACCATCCATCCAGTGAATCACCCACTCACACATCTATGCACAGAGTCGCACACACCCCACCCACACAAACACTCAGGCACCCATACAGATACTCAGCCAACCAATCAATAACTCATATAGACACTCATGTAGCTATTCACAAACCCATGCTGCCACTTACACAGCAACAGACAGACGGATACAGACATTCACCCAGTTTAGTCACTAACCCATGCATTCAGTAAGATACGTTTAATCACTCACTTATAGAGTTAGTCACGCACCTACTAAATCATCCATTCAGACACTTATACACCCACTCATTCTTCAATACGCCTTTCCCTATATATATTAAACATATTTAAACTTTACAGAAACCCACAGTCACTGGATGATGTCATTTGAGATGTCATCAGTGATGTCATCAGTGATGTCACTGACCATGTCATGAGTGATGTAATATGTGACGTCATCAGCAGTGCATTGCGGGGGCGCGAGTTATAGTTACCTGAACTAACTATAACGGGGGAATTTCACGGGTTTTGTACGAGTGCAATGTCCAACTAATTATAACTGTCCCTAAAACCTATGGTTTTTTCAGTGAATATATATATATATGAGAAAATGTCCAATGTATATCCTCAATATCACGAAGAAAACAAAGGAGCGGCACACCAGGAGACTGCACAATTAATTTATTGCGCACCAAGACGACGCGTTTCGGCGTTAGCCTTTTTCGAGTGAATTTTTTGTCAGCAACTTCCCTTAGAAATACAGGTGAAGGTTCATGAACATAGTAAACAAACTATGTCTACCAACAAAAGGAAATCCAAATGTTAGAAAAATACTTTCCATAAATATACATGATTGGTGACATTTCATAGTAGTGAATCATACATTAACCCGTTTACCGCGGCGGCAATTCCGCCGCGGTGCAGGCGTTCCATGGAGTGGGCGGGGCTGCGTCGGCCAACGGTCGTTCGCAGCACTGGGGAGGTAGTACTCACGACGGCCGTTGGCCGACGCAAGCACGGAAGGGGTTAATAGGCATTTCAAATTAATTCATTTTTACAAGATATACGGCACGATTATGTTATGCTATTCATGATGTCTCAATAAAGTTGATTCAAAATTATACTTAGCGCAAAACACCCACGTAAGATCAAATACTGATATGAGGTCCTATTTATCATGATCTCATAGCAATTACATATTCACATGTGCGTGTATTTCAAATGTCACCTCGGAATTCATCATGGCCCCAATACGGCTCATAGTTGCCCTTAATTCCATGGTATTGCATTTAGATTACCGCTCTGTACATGTAAGATCAGGGTTACATATGTGTATTGTGCATATAGCAAACTTCATACACCTGTAATACATATTGCCCATTCTAGCGGGAATAACCATTGGGGGATTGATGGTATCGCACATTGTAATCCATGTGCGAAAATAATATCTGGCTCGTCAATGTGAGCCCATAAGCCTATCGGTAATGAATATGCACTCTTGAGTGATGTACTCATATTACCAACAATCGTCTCGCCAAAAGGCAGACCGATCGGTTTGAGGATTTGCTCAATCCCGAGTAATGTACTCATGTCATTAATCCACCACTAGTTACCCGCTATCACCTGCAAAACCGGGAACTGCTGCATATCGGTGCCCTTAATACAAATAAATAAAGTGAATGAGAAAATTACGAAAAATTATAATGTGTCTAACTTAACTATCCATGATTACTACTAGGAACTACCGGAACCCACGTCAAATTCACTGATAATACAATGAATGGAATATTCACAACCCTCAATCGGGTCATAATGTACCCTATTTATATGTATGTTTATTATATATATATGTTTATCTTACATATTATTTATTTAAAACATTCGGCAATTGCCGTTATCCTAGAGAGTGGAATATGTGACACGGGTTTCATGTGGTCCTATACTTAAAAAATCAGTGATTACATTAAAATCAAATGAAGGAAATACAGCTGCTACTATTGATAATTTTCTGAAATTAGCATCCTATATGGGTTGGCAATTCTTCTCCACTGTTTAATCCATTGGGAGTTTTAGTATGTAGATCAATAATGTATCTAGACTCTAGGATCCGGAGATTCTTCTCCCTATCTCCTCCTCGTATTTGTGGCAAGACTCTATCTATTCCATAAAACTGCAATAGATTAATGTTACTTTGGTGTTTGTCATGAAAATGTCTAGCTACTGGGTAGTTGAAATCATGGTTGGAAACTACACGGAAATGCTGTAAAATTCTTAATTTCAATTGTAATTTTGTGCTACCGAAGTACTGGAGGCCGCAAGGACATTCCAGCACGTAGACAACAAAATCACTTGTGCAGGTAATAGCTTTCATAATGGTTTTCATTACCCCTGAGCTAGTGGAGTAAGTTCTGCGACTTCTGCTCTTTTTACAGGCTTTACAGGAACCACAAATGGTAAATCCTTTTACTGGATTTAACCAGTGGGTTTTACCACTCTCCTGGGAATAGCTATGAACCAAACGGTCCTTGAGAGATCTTGGGCACCTGTATGTGAACTTGGGTGCCTTTCCTACATGTTTCCCTATTACTGGATCCGCCAATAAGAGGCTCCAGTGGGCTTTCATCACTTTCATCATTTTTCTTAAGGCATTTGCCCCCCTGCTTTAAGTTGTAATCATTTTGGGAGCCTCATTTGGATTGGTGTTGAGCGACGATTCTGATATGGGTGTCTGATTAAAAAGTAAATCACTCTGTGTCTTATTTTTTACTTTGTTATTAGCTCTCTGCAGAACTTTCTCGCTATAGCCCCTTTGTTTGAACCTTTGCGCCATTCTTGCTTGTTCCATTAGGAAGCCTTCGTTTGTACTGCAGTTGCGGCGTGCCCGCAACATTTCCCCATAGGGGATACTGTGGACTAGTGGAGTCGGATGGTTGCTGGCGGCATGTAAGACAGTGTTACCTGCCGTGTCTTTTCTAAACAGACTAGTCGTTATTTTGCCGTCTACAATTGTTATACTTACATCCAAGAATTCACACTCATTTGTGCTGATCTTATAGGTGAACTTTAAGTTTAAGTCATTGGCACCTAGCTTTTGAACAAATTCTGTTGCTAGAGACTGTGGTCCATCCCAAATCAGAAAAAGATCATCGATATATCTGATCCATATAGGTATATGATCAGTATATCTTTCATTCATATCTGTCCAGACAATTTGTTCCTCCCACCAGCCTAGGAATAAATTCACCAGGCTGGGGGCGAAACATGTACCCATTGCAGTACCCGACTTCTGACGATACAATGTTTTCTCAAAGAGAAATATGTTCTGCTCTAGACAATACAACATAATTTCTTCTAACATTTTGCTGTGTTCCCAAAGTGTGATATGTCTACTGCGTAAGAAATACATACATGCTTCCACTCCTTTTTTCTGTTCTATGCATGTATAAAGAGAGCATACATCGAGTGCTATCATAGAATAGCTTTCTTCCCATTGTACATCATGAATCCGTCTCAGAAAGTCAGAGCTATCTTTGCAATAAGATCTAAGATTGGTGACATAATGAGCAAGAAACAAATCTAGAAACATTGACGTATTTTCAAGTAGTCCCCCATTAGAAGAGACTATCGGCCGCCCTGGTGGATTAGTGGGGTCTTTATGAATTTTGGGTAACAGGTATAGGCAGGGGATAAGTGGATTGTCCGTCTTCAAAAATTTGAATTCGTTATCGTCTAACAGTCCCACTAAGTTACAATGTCTGAGACAATCATGATAGTTTCTGATTGTTGTTCTATACCTGTCCCAGTTGATTTTTTCATAGCACATATGATCTGCTAGTTGTCGTAGTGCCTCAGATCTATAAAATTCAATGTCTATAATCACAATATTGCCCCCTTATCGGAGGGCTTGATGATGATGTTGGGATCATTCTCTAAATCTCTCAATGCCAGACGTTGATTTTTCGATAAGTTGTCCCAATTAATATTATTGCTCCTGCCCCTCATTTTGATTAATTCATGCGTCATGGCCGAGCTATATGCTTCTATATTGTCATATGGTACATTAGGATTATATTTTGATTTCAATTTGAGGCCACTGTGACTTGCTTGATTGGTTGTCAAACCCAAATGTTCAAGAATTAGATTCATATCTTGTTGTGATCGCTGTTCATTGCCTGTCTCTAAGTCATGCAGATCACAAATCAGATCAATATCGCCTACCTGGAGATCCGAAGAGTTCATCATCCCCCTCCTAATGGGTACTTGTTTAGATCCAACAGTCATTTTATACAATTTCATAAGTTTTAATTTTCGGACATACAAGAATAAGTCAATCCTAGTGTCAATATAGTTCATATCATTGACGGGACAAAATGAGAGACCCAAACGCCATACAGATATTTCTTCGGGCTTTAAAATTCTGGATGACAAATTGATGATGGAATTATCATTTGCAGAATCTTCAATTTCTATGGTTCTATATTTAATTCTGCCTCCCCTTCTTTGTTTCATTCGGAGTCTTTTTTTGTTTCTTTTGCTTTTCCTCTTCTTTGACCTCTGCCTCTACCCCTCGTTAGAGGTTTGTCTGGTTGCCCCTGTTCCTTCTTCTGTTTTAGCAATTGAAACTCGTGAAGAAAAGTCAGGGGACGTATGCCTAAAGGGACACCCGAATCCCATCCCTCCGAGTCAGAGCTAAGGTCCGAACTTGAACCAGTTGAGAGGACCTCCTCTTGTCTTTGATTCAGGGAAGACCTGAGATCCCTTTGCGCCCAATCAAACCGTTTTGCGTATGTCAAAATACGCCCTTCTGAGTAGTCTCTCTTGTCTCTTAAGAACTTCCGTTGCTTTTTCAGTTTGATGGCTTCTTCGAATTCCTTTAATTTGTTTGGTAACAACTTCAAAAAATTGGTGACTGTCTTTTATGATTTTAATTTCTTCAATTCAACTCTTAGTGCAGCTAACTCTTTTCTCGTTGTATCCAGGTCAATTTGTGCATATTTAATTAGGATTTCCAACATCCCCTTGCATGTTTTGGCCATATATGCTGCCCATTCAATAAGTAATTCCGGATTAGGGTTCTCATATGTGGGAACGATTGAAATTCTCAGGCCCCTTGGTACTTGGCCTACTTCTACATAGTTGGTCAAGGATGTAACTTCCCACCATTTATTGATCTCCCTTTTAGACAGTTTCTCCAGAGAACTGAGCTTCTGTTTCAATGAGGGCTCTGTGCAACTTGATCCAGGATTGCTGTTTGTTGTAATCTGACCTACATCTAAATCTTCATTGAACAATGATAATGCTGCAGCTTTTCTTTCATATTCCCATTCAGTCATTATATCAGAACTTGTCTCCTGACATATGTAGTTCTACTGAGAACCACGAGAGTTACACCTGTTCCATATGCGGTGCTAAGATGCGAATATGGTAATTGCCAACAATGACAAACAGAGATATAGAGTGGGTGCGGTTCAGTATCGCGGTCCTCCGACTTTGAGCCCAACCAACGATCCCAACTCCCACCCTGCGCCGTGTCAGCTTACCATGTGATAGATTGCCTCGCACTCTGATAACAGCCTGGAACGGCGGGAACTGCTGCCAAAATTCAACCTGCACAAAGTTGCTGTACTTAGCAGCTCGCCTTCCCACGGTGTCGGTGCCAGCTAGTGGCGACAGCAGCTGTTATATTTGAGAAAATGTCCAGTGTATATCCTCAATATCACGAAGAAAACAAACGAGCGGCACACCAGGAGACTGCACAATTAAGTTATTGCGCACCAAGACGACGCGTTTCTGCGTTACCCTTTTTCGAGTGAATTTTTTGTCAGCAACTTCCTTTAGAAATACAGGTGAAGGTTCATGAACATAGTAAACATAGTATGTCTACCAACAAAAGGAAATCCTAATGTTAGAAAAATACTTTCCATAAATATACATGATTGGTGACATTTCATAGTAGTGAATCATACATTAATGGGCATTTCAAATTAATTCATTTTTACAAGATATACGGCACGATTATGTTATGCTGTTCATGATGTCTCAATAAAGTTGATTCAAAATGATACTTAGCGCAAAACACCCACGTAAGATCAAATACTGATATGTGGTCCTATTTATCATGATCTCATAGCAATTACATATTCACATGTGCGTGTATTTCAAATGTCACCTCGGAATTCATCATGGCCCCAATACGGCTCATAGTTGCCCTTAATTCCATGGTATTGCATTTAGATTACCGCTCTGTACATATAAGATCAGGGTTACATATGTGTATTGTGCTTATAGCAAACTTCATACACCTCGGTTGCCGATTATTTTCTAATAAGGACTGCATTAGTTAGCCTGACAGCGAAGAGCTGAGCTGTGCGTCCTGCTTCTCTGGAGGGCGTGCTGAATGTGAGATGAATATCCTCTCACATTCAGCACGCCCTCCGGAGAAGCAGGACACACAGGTCAGCTCTTCGCTGTCAGGCTAACTAATGCAGTCCTGATTAGAAAATAATCGGCAACCGAAGAATCGCACTTCGCATTGCAGCCTTGACCCGCTGCACCACATTGTGGTTTCCAATCTGTTTTGGTTCGGATGACGCCGGAATAAGCGGCCTCTCCTTGCGCAGCTCCAAGTAATTGTTCCTATTACGCGCTACATATCTCCTCAGTACCTTCACTGGCGGACGCCAGTCACAGTTGGAATAGTTTCACGCCCTCCGCTTCAAGTATCAGGGTTTCATGCCCCTTGCGACGCTCTGCTTCATTTCTCACTCCCCGGCACCACCCGGTTTTGAATCCAGCTTGCTCACAATTGCTATGTCCTGAAGATGATCTCGAATAGCTGAGATTGAAACGCCGTCGACCCCCTACAACAAGAACTCTGTACACTTTGTATAATTATTCATTAGGAGTTCTTCTATGTGTTGTCAATGCGATGCTTATATTTTAAAGTCACCCCCACTTATCACTTCACGCTTGTTGTCACTTTCTTATGTGAGCACCTGAATTCTCTCTTACATATTCTCATAAAATAAATAACAAACGTTATTTTGACTTACATGTCCCTGTTCATATTACTTATCGCTCCCTGAGATATACATTATCAATATCGACTATAGCGCATTGTCCCTAATTCTGACACTGCCTTTTCTTTGGACCTTTTTGGCCACATAAGAACCATTGTTTTCTAAAACATTAGTCTACCCAAGGTTCACTTATTGGGGTCCCCTTGTTTTCCTTACTTAACTGGGTGTATGGGCTCATGAGTGCATCTGCGAGGGGCTGTATGGATGAGTGAGTGTGCGTATGGCTGTGTTGGTGAGTGAATGGATGTCTCAGTGGCATATGTGTGAGTAACTACATATGTGAAAGGCAGTGTATGTGAGTGTTGGAGTATATAGGTGACTATATGTGAGAGTGAGTGATTGTGAGAGTGGCTGTATGGAAGAGTGTGTGCTTGTGTCAGTGACTGTATAAGAGAGTAAGAATGTGTTAGTATCTGTATGAATAAGTGAGGTGGTGTGTAAATACCTGTATAGGTGAGTAAATGGCAGTGTGATTGAGTCTTTGGGTGACTGACTAGGCGTGTGAGAAATTCTATGGGTGAGTGGTGGTGTGTGAGAGTCTGTATGGGTGTATGAGTGCATATATCAGAGGCTGTATTCATGAGTGACTGCGTGTATGAGTGACTGTATGGGTGATTGAGTAGATATGTGTGTAGACCTATGAATCAATGAGTGGGTATGTACTAACTGGTATTGGTGTGTCTATGGTTTCGAGAACGGTAGTCTGTATTTTAGAGTGGGTGTACGAAAGGTTATATTAGGGTGTGAGGCGGTGCATCAGTTATTAAGTGGATGATGTCATCAGTGATGTCATTTGAGATGTCATTTGAGATGTCATCAGTGATGTCACTGACCATCTCATGAGTGATGCACTGTGTGACATCATCACCAGTGCATTGCGGGGGCGCAAGTTATAGTTAGCTCAAATAACTATAACCGCCGACTTTCTCTGGTTTTGTACGAGTGAACTGTCCAACTAACTATAACGTCCCTGAAACCTGTGGTTTTTTCAGTGAATTTCTAAGGTTTTTTAAATGTTAATTACTAACTATAACGTCGCTGAAACCTATGGTTTTTTCAGTGAATTTCTAAGGTTTTTTAAATGCTAATTTCTAACTATAACGTAGTAGTTGCGTTTGTAGAGTGATGCAGAAAGGGGGCTGGGCCTCAGACCAGCGCTCAGGAATTCCGCTGTATAGGACTTACAGGAGGTACCAGGAGGGCTTCTTAGCCCCCAAAGTCCCTCAAGGGTAAAGTGGACTTCATCCCCGAACCCGTAATGTGCCAGGAGGCGCGTTTGCATAGTTGTGGAGAAAGTGGGGCGTGGCCTCCGAAGACCTCTTGGCAATACCACTGTGTGGGACTTACTGGAGGTAACAGGTGGGGTAGTTGGCCCCCAAGGACAACTTTGGGGGCCAACTACCCCTCCTATTACCTCCAGTAAGTCCCACACAGCAGCATTGGTAAGTTCTCAAAGCAGGCCACTCCCCCTTTGCCCACCACTCTGCAAACACGCTCCCTGGCGTGCTCTTGAATGAAGATTAAAGTCTCCTTTGCTGCTGTGGGTCGTTAGGGGCCGACTAGCCTACCTGACACCTCCAGTATGCCCCAGATAGTGGGATTGCTGAGACGTGGACAAAGGCCACGCCCCCTTTCTCCACCACTCTGCAAACGTGCCTCCTGGCGTGCTCTTGGTTGAGGGATGAAGTCCCCTTGCCTTCTGAGGGTCCCTGGGGGCCAACTAGCCCTCCTGTTATCTCTAGTAAGCCCCACACAGCTGGATTGCTGAGAGTGGTCTAAGGCCACGTCCCCTTTTTACACCACTCTGCAAACTCGCCTCCTGGTGCACTGCTGCTCGGGGGATGAAGTCCACTTTAGTCCTGAGGTCCTCGGGACACAAGAGAGCTCATCGCCCCACCAACAATGCGCCAAGAGGCGTGTTTGCAGAGTGGTGTAAAAAGGGGTGTGGCCTCGGACCACCTCTCAGCAATCCCACTGTGTGAGGCTTACTGGAGGTACCTGGTGGGCTAGTTGGCCCCTAAGGACCCTTAGAATTCAAGGGGACTCAATCCCCCAACCCAGATCGTGCCAGGAGGCGTGTTTGCAGAGTGGTGCAGGGAAGGGGCGGGGCCTCCAGCGAGCTGCCAGCTTCTCTTTTCTTTTTCTTTTTTTAGAAGGGGGGCTGTGTGGCCCTCCTTCTCTTAATTTTTTTGGGCCCTGGGGACCCCATCCCCCAGGGCCTAAGCCATTTATTATTATTATTTTTTAAAACAGGAAGGAGCAGGACGGCCCCACTACCGAGGCCTTTTTCGGCCCCGGGGACCCCATCCCCAGGGCCTGGCTTCACGTTAGGGACCGCGGGGGGAGCCCCAATGCCCCCGCGGTCCCAGCAAACATGCAGCTCCCCTTGTCCAAAAGCAATTCTGCTTCGCTTCATGGAAGCGAGAGCAGTTTTCCTGCTCTCGCTTCCATGAAGCGAAGCAGGAGTTTGCAATGACAAGGTAGAAGCAGTGCTCCCGCCCTGCCATTGCAAACTGCAATGTCCCGGGGGTAGGCACCCCGGGACATTGCTGGAGCCGGCCCTGGGGGGTGGCAGTCCCCAGGGCCATCGAAGGCTCCAGGAGGGGGGCCGCGCTGCCCCCATCCCAACTTGAACATAGCCCCGGGGAGGTGGTGGTCCCCGGGGCAGTGTGGGGGGGCTCGAGCCCCCTCACACTTTGTTTTTAAATTAAGCCCTGGGGTGGTGGCAGTCCCCGGGGCTTGGGGGGCCTGCGAGGCCCCCCACCCCAATTAATTAAAGTCCCAGGGAGGTGGCAGTCCCCTGGGCAGCGTAGGGGTGGCAGGAGCCCCCCACACATTTTTTTTTAAAAAGCCCCGGGGAAGTGGCGGTCCCTGGGGCTGCAGGGGGGAAGCGTGCCCCCACATACTATTAGTCGTGCCCCATGGAGGTGGCGGTCCCCGGGGCTGCGGGGGCCCCTGCGGGCCCCTGCATATATTTTCCTCATTGCTCCCGGGACCTGGCCCACCCGGGGGCTTATTAAAACGAAGCGTGGCAGCCCGCGCTTCATTTTTTTGTATTTTTTTGGCGGGGTTCACGGATCCTGCGTGAATTCCGCCAAATGCTTTTTTGGGCCCTGGGGGTCCCTGTGGGACCCCCTGAACAGGCTTAGGGGGTCAGGGTGTTTCTACCCTGCCCCCTTTTCTTCATTTTGAACCTTTTTTCTTGTGTCTCGGTTCATCCGAGTCACAAGATGGCTGCCAACACTTTTTGGTTTGGAGTGTTGGCAGCCAATCAGAATCAAGCTCGTGCTCTGGAGGGTTAGTGGATCCACCGCGGTCACCAGATATCGATATTTTTTTATTTTTGAATTTCTCAGAAACTACTGAACGGATTTACACCATTTAAAAAAAAAACGCTTTCTGAACCAAGAGCTACCTTTTTGCCAAATTTGGAGTAATTCCGTTGAGCAGTTCGGGCTGTAGTCTTCTCCAAAACTTCCTATAGAAATTAACATGGAGAAAACGTGTTTTGGGACCCCGCTTTTTTCTCGGCCCCCGCTTGACGAATCACCCCAAAACTTTCAAAACAGGAGCTGATCGGAGCGCCCCATTGGTTTTGAAAATTTGGCAAAGATTCGTCAACCGGTGCCAAAAATATTGGCAGATCAAAAAATGCTTTTCCTATGGAAATTAGGTCCTAACTATAACTACCTACTGGCGACCGCCAGTAGGTAATATATATATATATATAGCAGCGAAGGGGACTTCATTCCCCAACCAAGGGGCATATTCTCAAGGACTTATCGCCGAGTTAGCGGCACTTTATCGCAGCCAAAGTGGTGATAAATTCATCACACCATTCACAAGCTGTTGCTAACAGCCGATATCACCAGTATTCCTGGTACAGCAGCCGCAAAAAACATCGCCACGGATGACACCGGCAACTAACGCTAATGAGATGCAGAGTAGGCGTTCCCATGCAAAAACTAACCCTGGGCGTAGTTTGCGTAGTAGCGCTATGCGTAGCTACGCGAAGTGCACTTCGCGAGCTACGTGTAGCACTATGCGAACTGCGTAGTGCGGTAGGAAATGCTGTTCGCAATGATTGCACAGTGCCGGATGGTTGTCCGCACTGTTCAATCATTGCAAACGGCATCTTGCACAGTGCAAGCGGTCGTTTTCTGCCGCTCGAGTAGATTTGTACTCGAGCGGCAGTTTTCTCAACGTGGACTGGTAGTTTCTCATCGCGAGCGGTCGCGAGCATACGCGACCACTCGCAATGAGAAACCTGACCTCCCCGCGTTGAGAATCTCGCCGGGAGGTTTATTTTCCACGCTCGCGATCGGCAACTTGATGTTGCTGATCGCGAATGAGGAAAAGTCTCGCCGGGATGTCATTTTGCTCGCTCGCGGTCGCCAACTTGACGTTGAGGACCACGAGCAAGCAAAAATGCCCGCTACACTACGCGTTTTGCACTGTGCTACGTGCACTCGCGTAGCGCGTAGTTGCGCAAACTATGCAAACTACGCAAGCGTATTGTAGTTTTCCGCCCAGGCCTAGCAAAAACCTGCGGAAACACCACTTCACAACATTCCCAATGACCAGTCAGAACGGCGATAAGAATCAAAAACATGCGATAAGGAGCGTTAGCAGTATGGATTTAACACCTGCTCCTACCTGGTGTTAAGTCGAATGCCAACCTGCACCATAAAAGGGAGCCCAGCCCACAACCACACCAGAAGAACAACAGATGCCATGGAGCTACTGATCATGCAGCTCGGAGCGCCAAGAGGGCCACAATACCCACCGCCACCACACCCAGGACCCCCACCCCCCCCAGGACCCCCCCCGGACTACCACAGAGGCAGCGCAGACAAAGACACCGGACCTTCTGAAAACGTACCAGCCTGGGAGACTTAACGCCAGAGGAAGTCATTGCCCACTACAGGCTGAAAAAGACAACCATCCTACGCATCCTGACCATCATTGCCCACAGGCTGACGGTACCAACACAGCGGAGAACCAACATCCCTCCACAGACATAGCTGCTGGCCGTGCTGCACCTGTTGGCCTCTGGGACCTTCCAACCAACAACTGCCAGAGTCGGAGGAGTCTCACAGCCAGCCGTATCAAAGTTCCTCACACCTGTCCTGGATGCCATCATCAGCTTGGTACCCCAGCAACTTTACTTCCACACACTGCGCAGGAACAGCTGGAGATCAAGCAAGGCTTCTACGCCATAGCTGGCTTCCCGCACGTCTTGGGGGCAATCGACTGCACACATGTACTCCTCGTGCCCCCTGCCGCCACTGCACACAATTACCGCAACAGGAAACACACGCATTCCATCAATGTGCAGGCAATAGTGGACCACCAGGGACTCTTCACCAATGTCGTCGCCAACTACCCAGGCAGTGTGCAAGATTCCTTCATCTCCCGACAGTCCATCATCAACCAGCGCTTTCAGGATGCCACCTATGGGAATGCACTGCTCGTCGGTAAGTACCAACGGAACACACCACACACCTCAACACCACATTCAGACAACTCACAACTCTGGGAATGCACACGTCACAAAATCACATGCAACATGACAACCAACATCCCCACATTCCAAACACGATTACTGTGGCAACCTGGGCTAGCCATCTACACAAGCCATCAACGGCATGGCACCTCAGCCACACAATAGCAGAATGTGGGGAGAGGTGGGAACCTGGCATGTGCGAAGGAGGCAAGTGGCCCATGAACAAGAATGTACACAATGCCAAGTGTGGAGTGGATGCGCTGGACAGACCGCAGTATGCAACCACAGACACTTCCATGTCGATATACACTGCTGGTGTCTGGAGTGTACTGGACAGTGGACGCAACCATGTAACCGCAGCCAGCGGGGAACAATGCGGAAATGTAGCTTGTTACGTCAACCCCTGTAAGCGTGCGCGGAGTTGGCTGGCCCGACGTACGCCAGGCCAGCGTAGGGGTGTGAATTAAAAGCCTGTTACTCTGGGCGTGGTTCTCTTCTGGAATGGCCAACGTGTCTGCCAGGGCAGCGCCTCTCACCCCGCCATGAGGCCGACGCCATGCGCGGCGATGCCTGCGATCCTGTGCGCCTGCTGCACCCCAGGCCGCTGGTCCCAAAATGTGTCATGCCCGCCACAGCGCATCCAGGCCGCACTGCTCACTTGCCAACACCGGCGTGTGTCAAAGAGGGCCCACCACGTGCCGGTGCAAGCTCCAAGCCCGAGGCCCGCGACCATGGCAGCCTCCTCAGACCATCACGGCCTCCGCGACACAGGCCCCCCATTACTCCTTTCTCATTGACGTACTCCACCGCTGCCTCCGGCCTACACTGCGGTCCAGTAGGTCACACATTTGGAACTGAGTCTTGATTATACAATGGTAGAGTACATACGTTTATTGCAGAGTTTATATCACCGTACTCCCTACGATGTGGTGCCACCGACTCTGTGCGTAGCATTCCAACGACACGTGTCTGACTACTGCCTTCGGCCTACACTGCGGCCCAGCACCGCGGGGTCACCTGTGTACTGCCTACACTGCGGTCCAGCAGGCCTCACACAAATCCAATACAATCCGTACCAGGCAGGACATGGCATCGTCGCAGGCTACACACACGCACAGCTCTGGTGCCACTACCTCCGTCAACCACAAATCATCGCCACATGGCATTCCAACGTCGTGTGTGAGAGTATCAGGAGGAGCTGCCTGAACAGCTGTTGCCCCGCGCTGACCGCTACCTCAGGCCTACACTGCGGTCAAGTAGGTCACACATTTGGAACTGAGCCTTGATCTATTTATGGCAGAGTTTATACCATTGTACAGGCCTCATCGCAGACTGCATCCCCTTTCAGCTCTGGTGCCACTAACTCTGTGCCCCGAAATTCATGGACACCCTCTGGTTGAACTTTGGTGGCATCTCAGTCAATGGCCTGGGGGTTGTCTTCATCATCATGTGGCTGGTAATGACTTGGTGTTAAACATGAGTCTGTAGCATTCATCTGCTCCATATTGCATGTGTCTGCTTGGTACTGCCCTCTGTATCATGCCCTGGAAGAACACCTTCCACTGTCCCCAAAAACCCTCTGCGACATTCACCTTGGACATCGACAAGAACCCGCTCAGCTCTCGTGGCCCTACCTCAGTGAACCGGTAGTCACCGTCCTGTGGCGGTGTGCCTGTGCCGGCCGCAGTGCATCCCTGGCCACTAACTCTGTGCAGCTCAAGTCGTGGACCCTTGCTGTTTGAACTGTGAACTTCTGATTGTCTGATCACTGTCGTAGTTGTTGCCAGCGCCAACAACTCCCTGAGGGCTGGCTTACACTCACCCCACACCCATCCAGCACAGGCGTCACTGGACATGTGACCCTGGCAATAAAGGGTCCGGGCGCACGTGCCGTAGCCAGTTCCACAAGCTATCTAAGTGTGTCCGTGTGGTCATTGTGTGTGCATGAGGGCCCCGGGCCCTACCACATTGCATTGTGCTGTGTACAGCGGACGCAACCATGTCACCTCAGGCAGTGGGGTAGACCTGGGACATGTAGCTGTGTCGTACCCCCCTGTAGGCGTTGCCGGAGTGGGCTGGCATACGGCAGTCCAGCTTAGGGGTGTGGATGATCACCCGGGGCTCTGGGCATGGTTAAGTGTTGGGCTTGCCAATTTAGTACCTAATTTGTGTGTCTTTGTTGTGGTGTCGGCGCAACCCGTCCCGCAATGGACAAAGTTGCAATGTTACTTGCCCCCGAGTGCGGGCTCGGACGAAGGGATTAATGAATGAGCGCAAGCCCGCTCGGGGTCCGGGATCATACATGCCAACTGTTGTGTGTGTATTTGCTATTACCGCAGCATAAGCCAAAGGTCTTGCCTCGACCGCATCGCGACTTCGGCCAGCCATGAACTCCACATCTGTGTCCGCCCTATCCTTACCATAGGCCTACACACACGTGGCCACCCACCTTCAACGCACAACATCACAGTGTCGTTGTCAGGCTTGTGGACATGCGCAGACAGGCATGACAATGGTGTGCCGTAGGAGTGCAGGTGATGCAAGCGTGCAGCACACACGAGGAAATAGGCTTGGGGGAGGGAGGAGCAGCAGTGAGGCTACATAATACACATTGACAGCTCTCATTTGCTACTAGCAGTACATGTCAAACCGGAATCACTATGACACACATATCACATGCCAATGAACTAGTGTGCCTGCCAACACATCATGCAGAACCAACTATTGACTCATGTCTCTCTGCACTGTCACAGGTGATCAGGGATATGCACTCTGCCCTTGGATGATGACACCCCTCCGAGCCACGAACACACAGGCCCAGAGGCAGTACAATGCGGCCCACAAACGCACCAGGGGCATTGTGGAACGCACATTTGGCGTGTTGAAGTCACGTTTCAGGTGCCTGGACATCACAGGTGGGAGGCTCCTGTACAGCCCAGTCATTGTGTGCAAGATGATCATTGCATGTTGTGTGTTGCACAACATATGTGTACGCACCAATGCCCCATGGTTACGAGTGCCAGATGCACCGGACGATGATGAGGAAGATGAGGCAGGGGGACCATACCCCACTGCAGCTGCAGCAGGAATAGCCCGTAGGAACAACATCATTGACAATTTCTTCACATGAGGAGTCGAGGACGTCACATTGTGTCAGTGCTTGGCAATCATGAGACAGTGCAAAATGACCACAGGCACAGCATGTGCAAATAAATTCAATGCAACACACATTCCCTGAGTTTCTGTATGTGTGCTGCTGTGTGGCACGGGGATCAGGGACATGTTCCAGAGTCATTGTGGGTGTGCAGTGTGGTGTACTTAATTGTGCATGTGTGCCACTGTGCCCATCTCCCCCTGTCCCCCCAGTCCCTGGTCGGTACTCACCCTGTTGATGTTGTGTCAGGTCATGTTGAGCAGTGTCCCGATCCCCAACTCCTGGCACCATATCCCGACTGATGACTGTGGCCACCATTTTCTCACTGTCATCCAGCTCCTGGTGTGCCGCTGGTCCCCCACCTCCAATCTGCGTTGCTGCTTTCAAGTTGGCATAGTGTTTCTTCTTGGTTTTGCCCTTCACATCATTCCAGCGCCTCTTGACCTCTTCCATTGTCCTCCTCGACACTCCAACAGCATTCACGTTGTTCAGGATGTACTGCCATGTTTCCGTTTGTGTTGCCGATGACACAGTGGAGGTGACGTACAGTTGTTGGTTGTGTTCTGTCTCCTCCGTGATGATGATCTGGTTTTTCTGCGAATTGAACCCCGTCTCCCTCTTTCTCTTCTCCTTGCCCTTCCCCGGCCCCGGGGTTCCTGGCTGGTCATCTGTGGGGCTTGTGGGGTTCGCGTTGTCCTGTGCACTCGGTCCGCGTGCGTCCATGGTGGTACGCAGTTACATATTTTTATCTTTTTTTTTCTCTGCTTTTATGGTGCATTTTCCCGCATGTCGCGTGGGAATCACAGGCATGTCGCTGGTTATCGCTGGTTTTGTTTCACGATTTGGGACTTTGCAACTTTTTTCGCGTTAGGGTTTCGCAATTTTTCGCCGTCGCTTTGATTTTAACACAGGCATTTGTCGCGTTATCGTGAGGCTATCGCATGGTGCAGCCGGGTTGTGAATGCTGCGTTAACACCGTGTTATTTTCCCGCGATGGACTGCGATGTGAGAAGTTGCGTTAAGCGATTTTGGCGATAGTTATCACGCGTTCTTGAGAATATCCCCCAAGAGCGCTCCAGGAGGCGCGTTTGCACAGTAGTGGAAAAAGGGGGTGGGGCCTAGGCGAGTTGCCAGCTTCGTCTTTTTCCCCTCATTTGAAGAAGGGGGGTTGTGTAGCACCCCTTCCCTTGACCCCTTTGTGCCCCGGGGACCCCATCCCTCGAGGCCTGACCCATTTTAAAAATAAAATAAAATAAAAAGGGAGGAGGGCCACGCGGCCCCGTCCTGAGGCCAATTTCGGCCCCGGGGACCCCATCACCCTGGGCTAGGCCTTTCAATTTCTTTTTACTTATAAAGGGGAGCGGGGCCATGCGCTCCCCTTCCCCAGGCCGATTTCGGCCAGGGGGAACATCCCCCGGTCCATAACCATTTCTTTTTTGATTTTCAAGGGAGGGGGGCCAAGCAGCCCCCCTCCCGGGTCATTTTCGGCCCCCGGGGACCCCATCCCCAGGGGCCAGGCTATCTCTTTTTAAATTTAAAAAAAAAATGTATTGGAGGGAGGCGCAGCCCCCCTCCCCAGGCTGATTTCAGCCTGAGGACTCCATCCCCTGGGGCCTTTCTTTTTTTTTAAATTAAAAAAAGGGAGAGGGGCTCGTCTTGGGCCATTTTCAGCCCAGGGACCCCATCCCCCAGGTCATGGCCAGCTAATTGGGGGGGAACCTGAAGGCTCACTCGGTTTTGGGTGGCTTCCGCCTTCTGCGGGAGCTGGCATGGCTTTTTACCCCCAGGGAGCTGCTGACATGCAGCTCCCTGGGGGTAAATTGAAAGTGTGCTCGCTTTGACCAAGCTTGGTCAAAACGAGCATACTTGTTTGCTATGGGATGGCGGGAGTACTGCTCCTGCATCCCATAGCAAACTGCAATGTCCTGGGGGTGGACACCCCGGGACATTGCTGGAGCTGGCCCTGGGGGGGGTGGCGGTCCCCAGAGCCATTTACGGCTTCAGGAGGGGGCCGCGCTCCCTCCCTTCCATTTGGATACTAGCCCGTGGAGGTGGCGATCCCCGGGGCTGTGTGGGGGGCAGAAGCCCCCCATGCATTATTGTCAACATAGCCCCAGGGAGGTGGTGGTGGAGGGCTGCGTGGGGACCACGTGGCCTCCCTCATTTCACATACTTATCCCCGGGGAGTTGGTGGTCCCCGGGGCTGTATGAGGGGGCTGGACACCCCACACATTTTTTGTACATATAGCCCCAGGGAGGTGGTGGTCCCCAGGTCTGTGGGGGCCACGTGGGCCTCTGCATCTCTTCGTATTATTGCCCCTGGACCTGGCCCACCCGGGGTCCTAAAGGAAACAAAGCACGGGAGCCTGCGCTTCATTTATTTTTACATTTTCTGCCAGATTCGTAAATACACCGTAAATCCGGCCGAATTTCTTTTAAAAAATGCTTGTTTTGGCCCTCAGGGACCCCCCTGAGCAGGCCTAGGGGGTCAGGGTGTTTCTACCCTGCCCCCTTATCTTGTTTTTTAACCTTTTTTAACCTTTTTTCTTGTGACTCGATTCAACCATCACAAGATGGCTGCCAACACTCCCTGGTTTGAAGTGTTAGCAGCCAATCAGATCGCAGGCTCGAAATCGGGAGGGTTTGCAGATGCACCGCAGCCACAGTTGTATATCTGAGAAATGTTTAAATTTCTCAGGAACTACTGAACGGATTTACAACATTTAACAAAAAGAGTCCTTTCTGGACCAAGCGCTACCTTTTTGCCAAATTTGGTGTAATTCTGTTTAAGCAGTTCGGGCTGAAGCCGTGTCTAAAGCTTCCTATGGAAATTAACATGGAGAAAAAGCGTTTTGGGACTCCCCCTTTTTCTTGGCCCCCGCTTGATGAAGCAACACAGTAGCTGAACTGAGTGGTGTACTAGTTTTGAAAATTTCGTGAAGATTGGTGAAATGACGCCAAAGATATTGGCAAATGAAAAAACGTTCTTCCTATGGAAACTAGATCCTAACTATAACTACCTACTGGAGTAGGGAGAGCGTTGGACTGCGGAGAGATTAAATTTACTGTTCTCACTCCAGTCTGTGCAACAGTAGGGAAAGCACTGGACTTTGGAGGTGGAAAGATTTATTATTCCCACTCCAGGCTGTACAAGTGTAGGGAAAGAGTTGGACATCGGAATGGTAAGATTTACTATTCTCACTCCAGTCTATAAAACAGTACTAAAAGCGTTGGACCTTAGAGGGGTTAAATGTACTATTCCCACTCCATTCTGTACAACAGTAGGAAACATTTTGGACGTTGGAAGTGTTAAAATTACTAGTCCCACTTCAGTCTGTGCAACAGTAGAGAACGATTTGGTCTTCAGTGAGCTAAGATTTGCTAATACTACTCCAGTTTGGGCAACAGTAGGGAATGCGTTGGAGTTTGAAGGAGTAAAATGTAGTATTCCCACTCCAGTCTGTGCAACAGTAAGTAAAGCATTAGACGTAGGAGAGGGGAGACCTACTATTCCCACTCCAGTCTACGCAACAGTAGGGAAAGGGTTAGACTTAGAAGTGGAGGAGATTTACTATCACCACTCCAGTCTATGCAACAGTAGGGAAAGCGTTGGACTTCAGAGGGGTTAAATGTACTATTTGCACTCCAATCTGTACAACAGTAGGGAAAGTTTTGGACTTTGGCATTGTTAAAATTACTATTCCCACTCCAGGCAATGGAACAGTAGGAAAGCATCGAGCCTCAGAGAGGTAGGATTTACTGTTACCACTCCAGAAGGGAAAGTGTTGGAGTTCGGAGGGGTAAAATTTAGTATTCCCGCTAAAGTCTGTGTAACTTAGGAGGGGAAAGACTTAGGGCCTTAGTCCGACTTTGGGAGTCCTCCAGCCACGCCACCACTGCACCATCCGCTGAAGGACCACCAAGGCCGTAGTGTGCCCGCCCGCCGAATTACGAGTGTAATCCATGGCATGCAGGCGTTGCAGCAGTGGTCTGTTAGGCTCATGGGAGAGCCTAACATGCAGACCACCGCCATGACAGCGCTAACGGCATGTACCAGCATGTTTTGGCATACATGCCACACCGTGCAGGAACTGGGGGTGCAAATACAGGGGGCACAACATGTGCTTCCCCACATGCACCCCAGGTCCAGAAGCCTCTCTGTCACCCTTTTCATGGCAGGCTCACCGCCATCAAAGGGGCAGCGGACAGGTAAATCGTAATTTGCTCATCGGTGCCACAGCAGAACCGCCAGCATATTGCAACTCCTTGACCACTGCCCGACCGCCGCAGGATCCTGGCTGCTGCGCGACCACTGCAGGACCCAGGATCCCTGGCGGACGCAGCGGTCCTGTAGAGGTATGACCGCTACACTCGTAATACTGCAGGTGGGCCCGCAGTGTGGTGCTGGTCGGACCGACAACGCAAGTACGGCGGTCCTATGGACCGCCGTACTCATAATAAGGTCCTTCCTATTCCCACTCCAGTTTATACAATAGTAGGGAAAGCACTAGACTTCAGATGGATTAAATTTACTATTCCCACTCCAGTCTGTAAAACAGTAGGGAAAGCATTGGACTTCAGGGGGGTAAGATTTACTATTCCCACTCCAGACTGTGCTACAGTAGGGAAAGTGTTGGATTTCAGAGGGTTAAGATTTAATACTCCCACTTCAGTCTGTGCTAAAGTAGGGAAAGTACTTCACTTCAAACACATTACATATTTGAATAACCCTAAAGATGTATTTAAAAAATTTAAAACTCTTAATATATACATTAATAATTTATAATATATATATATATATTAAAAATAAAAAAATAAACAATTTACATAATTTATAAACAATTTCATAATTTATCAATAAAAATATTATTTAATTATTACTTAATTGACTTCCCACCCAATACCCCCACCAACCTAGCAGCCTACACCTAAAATATACCTAAAATAAATAAGTATAACATAATTTACATAACTAATAATCAATTAGATAAATAATTAACAATTAACTAATTGTTAATTTATTACTTAATAAACTTCCCACCATATACCCCTGCAGACTCAGCAGTCCACACCTAAAATATGACTAAAATATATAATTATTACACAATATACATTATTATTAATCAATTAAAATATGAATAAAAATGCATAACCTAATTATATTTTATAATTGCTTAATTAACTTCCCACCCTATATACCTACAAATCAAGCAACCTGCACCTAAAATAAAACTGAAATAAATAAATATGACATAATATACAAAATTAATATTAATCACATACTTACTTAAAAATAATGGGGCTTATTTACAAGGCCCTTGCGCCACTTTTGCGTCATTTTTAACATGGGAAAAGTGATGCAAAAGTGGCGCAAGGGGCTTGTAAATCTGCCCCCATGAATTAATTAATAATTAATTATTACTTAATTAAATTCCCACCCTATCCCCTTCCAAACCCAACAACCTGCTACAACTCTATAAATTACTATTAGAAAATTCCAAACTATGGGCCTCATTACAATGGCAGTGAGACTGCCACCAACAGCCGATCAGTGGTGGTACCACCGCCATCCATAGAAGTGGTACGACCACCAGAATATGATCCGGCGGTTGGAGGCATTGGTCATAGGGACAGACCGCCAGGGCAGAGGTCGTTCTGTAATCCTTACTTTAAGGGCAGTGCCTGCTCAGGCACCGCCGTAGGGATTACAATGTCCATTTCCCTCGGCCTGTCCATGGCAGTCTGACTGCCATGTACAGGTAGATGGAAAGGGACTTTGGGGGCCCCTAGCAGCGCCATTGTTGGCCTCCGCTATGGGGCTTGGGGGGCACATGTGGTGCCCCACCAAACATCAATGGACCCTATGCCAGGCACCCCATGGAGCCTGGCACACGGTGAATGGGTGTTTGAAACATTCCTATTTCTATTGTGACTTGTGCTGCAGCCTTTTTCTGGGCTGCTGCACAAGCCGCAAAAGAAAACGGCATGTTTTTGACTGCCTGCATGGACATCGATCGTAATCAGGTGGGTGGAACTGCTGTCTACATGTCGGCCAGTATCCATCCCGCAATGATGGCGGTCAGACGCTCGTCCAACCGCTATCATAATAAGGCCCTATATTTATAAAACATTTATAACAATTGTACAAACAATAATAACACACAAAATTCATACATGCACTGAACCACATTAAAATGATCCTAAACAATAATTTTAACAACTATATTATTGAAAATTATATTAAAAATAACCCTGGGCGTAGTTCGCGTAGTCGCGCTACGCAAAGCTACGCGAAGACGTTGAAGCGCTACGCGAGCGTGCGTAGCTGCTTGTCGCGCCCGTTCGCGATGCATTTTTCTTCTTCGGGAACGAGTTGTGCGTGTTCGGGACACTGTTTGCGTGCTCGGGGGATAGTATCTCGCGAACTTACCAATGCGGTCGCCTATGGGCGCGGCCATCTTGTTTTTCACTTGTCCCGCCCGTTCGCGATCCCTTATTTCCTGTTCCGGGTCGCGTATAGCGTGCTCGCGATGCGCAATTCATGTTCAGGAACGCGTCGTACGTGTTCGCGACGCTTTTTGCGTGCTCGGGGAGAAATATCGCGCAAATTTACCCACGCGATCGCGATGGGCGCGGCCATCTTGTTTTTCACTCTATGCTATGGTTCTGGGCCTGCTTTTCTATCCTCCCTCAATCTTTGCAATCCTTAGTTTTTTACACTGTTTTTCAATTTTTCTTTATTTCTTATCTATCTCTCGCTCTGCCTAAGTCTATATTTTGCATTTTTTCTACTTTTTACTGCGTTTTTTAACTTTTCGACTGTTTTATATAACTTTCTTCTTTAAGCTCCTACTTCTTCCCCTAACTTTATTTTTCCCTTCTAACTTTTCTTTCCGCCTCCTCCCACACACCCCAGAACCATGGCAAAGGGTAGCAGCAGCAGTAACGGCTCGAAGGGCAAGGTGCGTGCGCCCAAGAGCCGCCTGCCTTGCGGCAGACTGCGCCCTGCAGGGGTGCAAGCCCGCCAGCTTTTTAGTGAGGCGGAGGTGGCCGCCCTTGTTTTTTTTGTTCAGCGCCACCTCCCCTTGACCTTGGCAGCAGGCGGCAGGCCAGGCTCCGGGTACCCTACCCAGGAGCGTCACTGCCGGTGGGCGAAGGGGCGCCGGGCAGTGTTTCGCTGCTCAGGGGTCCGCGTACCCATAACCAGCTGGCACACCGGTGGTCAGACATCCTGGACCAGGAGCAGGACCTGTTGGACCTGCTAGGTGTCGAGGTCGTGGGGCTTGGTGAGTAGCTAATATATATAGTAGTATAAGTATTGTGATTTGTGTATACATTTTTTACAAATAACAAGAACACTGCTGCTTACATTGCAGGTAAATTACGTTTCAAAATCTTCTGTGATTGTAGGACACAGGTGCTGGGCGCTACTCTTACTTGTTTGCAACTTTGCGCTCGCTTGTCCTTATTATTATGTAAGAGTTTACTTTAGAGAACTTAAGTTAGGTAATGCTATTGCTAGAGAGACTCTAGTCCTTCCTTTGTCTTCCTGTCAAATAGTGGTGGATGGATTGATACTAGGTTTAGTTACTATTAGTTGATAATTTTTGAGCGGTCTGCGTGACGCATCCTCTGTCACTGAGTGCTGCTTACCCCAGTCCTTAGTAGAACCTTTTGTAGTTTGTTTAGTGAGTGGTAGGCTTAGCAGTGTCAGTCAGCAGCAGAACATCAGACGCAACCAACCAACAATTTGGTGTATGCATTATGCACCAATTTATGCATGTGTCCTCCTTCTCATCTATGCATTTTTGAGGGCTAAAAAATGGAAATGCAGACTTAGTGAACAATTGGCCCATCTGGAATAGGTGGGCTAGGTCAGGTGGTACTTAGGCTTAGTTAGTGTTCTGGATTTTATTTGAATCAATCAGAATGGAATACTGAATTAGTGTTCCTAAATAAGTAGACTGTCCGTGAATCCCGCAAGCCAGTAGTCGATCGGATTAGATAGGTCAATTTTATTGCAATTTTTGTTTCCTAAAACGTTTTTGAGCGTTTTTAGATAATTTATTTGTTTCACAGCAATCATTAATGTTTGTGTCTTTCTTTATTATATCTTACATGATCACTGATCTGCAGCACCCAGGGGCAAGAAGACGGGGTCCGAGTCGGCGGGACAACCACCAGAGGACCGCTCCTCTACCGAGGGCCCTGCTGCTGGTCCCAGTAAGTCCTCCAGTGGTTAATATTAACAATTATATTGCCCTAACTTTTACTGCACCTTATTTTTCTGAACTATTAATTCTGGTTCCACTCCCTAATTCAATTTTTTACAAAAGCTTCTTTGATCTTGACTTGACTATCTGTTTCTAAATTCTGGTTATCCCTGCCTCTAAGTTCTAACTGCCTCTGCTATGAATGTCTGTACTACTACTATTAGTCTGTCACTAAGCTTGCCCAGTTTGCATTGCCACTCTTTATTTTACGGTTTTGAATAAAACTCAGATTGACCAATAGCTCTAGCCACTGAGTCCAGTCCTTTCGGTTGTCCTCTTCTACGCTTCTTAATCTTGAGGCTTTGACAATTACCACAAACAAAATGCCCATCCAGATATTTGACTATTTTTGATAGGATATAGTACATACTACTACTGATGTGGGGATTTTGCACAGCCACATGCAGAACTATGCACAAGAAAATAGGATGTTGGTGATGGGAGGTTGGAACTTGGACCTTCCTCACACCTCAGTCAGAAGTGAACCCACAATCCCCTGAACGACTAGCTATAGTGTCTCATTAGGTCCCCGAACCCCCACCCGAAGATACCCAATGATTACACAACCCAGAACAGATAACACCCTTTCGCTCACTCACTCGTGTAAGTCCACCCCCACCACCACCACACCAAATACCACAGAGTCTATGTGTAAGTTCAAAAGGTTTATTTTCAACTAACAAGCTCTGTATGTTGTTCTATAAAATTCAGTGTACTCCAGCCAGCTCCAACAGCAAAATGCATAAGATTAAAACAATAAACATTGTTACAACAAGTGCATGATGATAGAAGACAAAAGATCTGTGCAAATTCTGGGAGACTCCTCACCGTAGAATTACTGGTTACATGCATCATTCATAAGCTCTGCAAATCTCTGGTTCGTAGAAGGGAATCTTCTGCCTGTTATGAGAAAAATGGTGCGCGTTAGATAGTATAATGCAAGCATTTCTCAGTCCAGCCAAAAAAGTGTAACATGTTACTTATGGCTAAGCAATACGGGCTAACCGAACTCAATAACAAAGTGGCTTGTTTTTTTTCGACCTCTTGTACGCAACGCTCAGACAGTAGCTGTATGAGCTCATGTGGGCTCAAAAGGCGTCTTACTGTTACTGCACAACAAACTGCGAGGTAACATGCGCAAAAGACATGAAGCGAAAAATGGTTGCATGGCTCAGGCTAACTTTGCAAAGAGTAGAGTATACTATAATAATGACCCTAGGGACCATAACACTACTAGTGTCTACTGACTCTACTCTAGTACCCGATTTGGACTAGTGAATGTGATGTATATGTATGTATTCACTTTTTTTCAATCTTGCTAGTGAAAATGAATAAATAGGGGGAGGTGTACAGGCATCTAAAAATGTGTCATGTTTTTATGTAGGCGTACTAGCGACCACCAGTGCCGGCGGGGCCAGCGGCGATTCTACCATTCCGGAGGGGGCAGGAGATGCGGCACCTGCAGGAGCTATGGGGGTGAGCCAGCAGCAGTGTCGGGCGGTGGTAAGTTATATTCATTACTTATTGACATTGCACTAGCTGGAAGGGTGTTGACTTCACTCACTGTACTGTTGTTGAGACTTATTAGGTATGAAGTTGTAGTGAACATTATACAACGGTTGAAGAAGGCACCGTTTACTTAGCATTAGCAATGCAGTAGCAATAGCATTACCAGCGTGACTTGATTAACCAATGGCCTCTTCTATCTGACTCCAACTCAGCTGTGAAAGTTTTATGGAGGAGACTAAAAGTCAGATCAGATGACCTTGATGGATGTGTTGAACAAAAAGGGAAAGAAGGGTGGAAGGAGGAAGGACGGGCAAGATTTAATATGATGACTGGCAGAGAAGGATACGTTGGAAGCATGGATAGGTGGGTGATAGGAATCAGATGCATGTGTTGTTGAAGGATGGGTGGAAGGTGAAAGAAGAATGGATGCCTGCCTGGGTGGGTGGGCGACACAGTATGGGTGGATACTGTGGATAGCAAGAATCATCAGCAGTGTTTGGGTGAAACTCAAAGCCAAGGCAAGCAAGGAAGGAGTGGACGCATGGGTTGTTGTTGGTGAAACAAAGTAAGGTTTGTGGAGAGATTAAGAAGAATGATAGACATTTACTTAGAATGGATGGATGCCTGTATGTATTCATCATAGACAGCATAGGTGGAGACTGTCACGGGATGCACAGTCTTAGTTTTAAGGGAATGTAAAAGAAACCGCGCCAGAGTAGCAAAGCCGATGTGGGGAGGGGTAGGGTGGGGGGTAGTAAACAATGTATTACACGGCCAAATACAGGTAACTTTACTGTAAACATAAAAATAAATAAAGCGAATTTCATTGTGCGCACTGCACCGCCAAATGCGATGCAGTGCGCGCAACGAAATTAGTTTTATTTATTTATATGTTTACTTACCTGTAATTGGCCGTAATCCATAGTTTACTACCCCCACCCTGCCCCTCCCCACGTCACCGCCCGGCAGAACTCCCCGAGTCCCACCACCGACCGCTACTGACCTTATGTCGTCGTCCCATATAAAAGCAATGATCATTGGATCAGATATATAATCTGCCTTTTTGTAGTAGCCAAGGCACTGTGAAAGTGAAATTGACCAATTGCCCTTCATGTAACAGAGACAGTATGGCCAGTGCCACCCGTAATAGAAAAATACGAGCTTCCGCACCTGCAGACAGTAGTAAATCAAACTAACGTGAGTCTGCGTCATGACTCGTATGTTTGTCTTGGGTGCAAGCATAGATGACCGAGCTGGCATGCCGGCTACAACCAGGTTATGTAATTTCGCTAAACTAGAGATAAGAAGAAGACTGGTGTACTGTGTACTGGAGTCCATAGTGCTAGTATAATGTTTGAAACTCCCACAAATGTTAGAGGCCGAGGAAGTGGGAGGATAGATAGATTATTACCACAAATGTTATGTACTGTGCTTCTTGCTAGTGCTACTGTGCCATTATGTGTTGAATTAATTTTGTGTTACTGTTTTGCTAAGAGTACTGGTTACAACAATATTCTTTTTCTTTCTTGATATAGATAGTACTCCTTCCCAAGAAAAACCATCCCGGAAGGAGTTGGCAGCCAGGGCCCGGCGCCGGAAACTGGAGGCCATCTGTGAGGAGTACCGGCGGCTGGTGGCTCAGGCGGAGGAGGAGGAGGCGGCAGCAACTGCAGCCTCATCCGATGCCCCGGGCCCCAGCCAGGCCCCAACTCCAGTGGTACGGCGCCGCGGTCTGGCAGCCGCCTGCCGCCGCAATTCTCTAGCAGCCAGCACTGCTGTCCCCCACCCTGAATGCCACTGCAGGGCATTTCGCCGCAAGATGCTCCTCCGGATGTCACGGCTAGAGGAGCAACTAGAGGAGCGTGTCAAAATACTGGTGGACAAACACCTAAAAGCCCGCCGAATATAAGAACTATAGGACCCTGTTGCATTGCCCCTTTTTATTTCTTTTGTTGGTGGGTGGGAATTGGGCGTTGGGGTTTCTGTACATTCTTTGGACTTTTTCGTTTTGGACATTGGTTGGGGTTAGGGAGAGGGGTGGGTCAGGTGTGGGATAGTTTATTTTTGTTAGGGTAATAAATTATATTTATACTTAAACATACAATGTTAATGTTTTGTGGGGGATTACTGTTTTACGAATTAACGTCACATGGTTTCCTTGCTGCTGCAGGGCTGCAGCCAGTGTTTGATTTAAATAATCTGCCGATGATGTAACACAAACAGATAGATGCGGTACCCCTCACTGAGTTATTTGTCCTACTAGTACTGTCAGTCTCTCCTCCTAGTCCATTATACCTCCCACCAAACTTATTTTACCTGTGATTGATGATGATTACGTTCGGCACAGCGATGGCTGCATGGTTTCCCAAGAGAATGGAGAAGATGCCATGGTTGTGGTGGTAGTAGTAGAGTAGACACTGGCAGTAGCATTTGCAAAAAAATAAAAAACAGACAGTCACTTGCCTGAGAGCGACTGTGGGAGGAGTAGTAGAGCGAAGTAAAATACAGTACAGAAGAAGACTGCCAAACAAACAATATTGCATTTGCAACTGCTAAAGTCAAATAAAACATAATGGTGGCGGGGACAGCCTAGTACAAGAAGTTACAAACTGTAGTTGTGTCGAGTGAGTCACTTAACTTAACACAATCGTAATTCGTAACCTTTACTGCTGTGTGGTAGGAGTTTGATGATGAATCCAATCAATGCCGGAAATTAATTATGATGTACTATTAGGTGATGGTCCCTTTGGAAAAAAAAGGCTTGCACATAGACTGAGCATGGGTGGGCAAGCAGAAGAAGCTCCTCGTGCTGCCTTGAAATTGAATTAGTGTTGCTTTCACCACATCTGCCCCAGCAAGCGTGTGATCAATTGGTGCCACTGCCTGCCTGATGCGGATTGGTAAGGTAAGTGTGAGTTGTGTCTCCCAGTATAGCACAGGGTAAAGGCCGGCCTGTAACGTCTATATGGAAAAACAAAAGGGGTATTGAAAAATCAATGAATAAAAAAAAGCATCAATTATGGTGGGGTCCAAGAAGAGAAGAGAGAACACTTTCAGACTGAGGCGGCTTGGATATATCGTGTATTTTCTGTTTACAGCATTAAGCTACAACAACAACAGGACAGAACAGGCCCATCACAGCACCAGCCCGTGACCCAACCTCCATTTACCTTAATTTTTGACAGAGCCAGACAAAAGGCATATACAGCAACCTAGCATTTTCAAAATTAAGTGACAAAATCAATGCGCCGCTGTCAGTCATATGACTACACTCGACTCCACCACTACATGGACATGTAGGTCTGCTGTGTTTACTTTCTTGTTGAATTGTTGTGTTTATGTTTACCTTATGCCACTTCATGAAACACAGTTATTCCTTCAATCATCTCCGATCCAACTGACTGACTGCGTGCAAAGATAGTATGGTCATCATCATGGTGTGGTACGTGTTGTCCAACTCCAACTCAGTCTGTAGTGACTCCGATTAAGTCCATATTCCATATTAAAAAATTGCAACAGATATTGGCCTGCACCTGCAGTAGTAGGAGTACAATTTGGTTATTAAACAACAAGAAGGAAACATTGACTGTCACTTGAGTCACTTTCACTTTGTAGATTAACTAGTAGAGTAGAGTTCGACTTCATGCACAACATCAACACAACAAACAACAGCAATCGCTCAGAGTCTGCAAGCATCCAATGCATTCCATCATTATCTGTCTTGCTCTTCTCTTTGGCTGTCAGATCATCAGATGCCTAGTTCTGACAGGTGTGTGTTTTTTTTTTAACGGGGCAGTGGCCTCATCATTACTCCAGTCCACATTCATTTTGAGTGTTAGTCGCTGTTTTGGTTTTCGTCTTATTCATCTGTGGCACTTTGTCACAGTTTAAGTTGCTTCACATGGTCAGTACTGTGATGATGGGCCACGGCCTGGGTAGCGCTCATTGCTGGTCAATTGAGTTTGCACAAATGTCAGCAAGTTTCTTTGAAGAGTCTTGTCTTTCTCTGCCAAGTACCTTCTGTCCTGACAGTGAGGAGCTTTGGATGCCTGCCGAGGCTGTAGCCTTCGGACAGTGATGAGTTTACTTTGGATGCCTGCCCAAGTTCTGACAGTGAAGAGTTGTGGATGCCTGCAGAGGCGGTAGCCTTCGGACACTGATGAGTTTCGGCTCGGAAACAAAACGGAGGATAGCTATAGTCACGTTTCACTTCTTATGGAGGGACTGTTAAAGGCAACATTTCTTGTACTCCAATGTCTGGCTTGATGGAAATGTACTAGGGTGAGACAGGAAGATGAAGCAGGACTCTGAAGAGTGGACAGTTAAATGCACAGGCGTGCAACTCCAATAGGGAAATAAAAAGAGAAGACGGTGGTGATGGATTTGTTGTGATTTGATTTGAACCAGAAAGACAGATACACAGACAAATAAAGGAAGGAAGAAAGTAACAATTTGAAAGTCTAGTTGTCAGGGAAGAGGAGCTCGTCCTCAAACTCTGGTGGTTCGGACAGAAGTAGGTCCTGTAACCCACTACTTACGTCATCCAAGTCGCTCTCCTCTTCCTGCTGTGATTCACGTATTTTGTAATCCGGTGGTATAAAGTGCTGATTCATTTTGATCATGGTTAACCTCTCCACGCTTTTGGGCGAGAGACTGGTCCTTTTCAAAGTTACAATGGCACCAGCAGCACTGAAAACACGCTCAGAAGAGACACTTGCAACAGGGGAAGCCAGATACTTAATCGCCAGCCTGCTGAGCACTGTCCATTGGCTTCTTTTACCATACCAATACACCAATGGGTTTCGATCCATGAAGACCTCTGTTGGGTCATCCAGATAGGCCTGGACCATCCGCTCAATGTTCAGGGGTTCCGATGTGCTCGGCCTGTTTTGCCTTTGCATCAGCACTGGACTTACCATACCCCTGCCGTAGAAACCAATCAGTTGCTGATTGTACTGTGGATGATCCTGTTCTTGCTGTTGTTGATGTTATTGTTGGTGTAGGTGACTGCTGGGAGGCAAACGCACTGCCCTCAGACTCCAAAGTAGAACTTGACTCTGGATGCCCTGTAGTACTTGTTATGGCCTGGGGGCCTGTAATTAACAGCCGTTCGTTTTCGAAAATAGTGGCTTCCTTAGCTATCAAAGTTTTGTAGTTGGCAACATCCACTTCCGAAAAAGGAATTACTGCCTTGCTGTTCAGAAATACTTTGTACTGTGGATCCAAAATTGTGGCACTAATGTAATGTTGTTGTGACACAATGTTATTTTGAATCCTTGTATTTGCAGATAAGCGAGCGGCTAAGGTCTCCGCCAAATGATATGCGTCTTGTTTGTCATCCACACCTGCGTACGTTTCAGACACCTCCTTCAGCTGTTGCTCTAGCATGTGCAACAATGGGATAGCTTGGCCCATAGTACAGTCCTCCCTGCTGACTTCACGTGTGAAGATCTCAAAAGGAAGTAGCATCTCAGTCAGGCATTTAATGAGGTCCCATTGACCCATCTCAACGGTCATGCCTCTCACAGTAGGTTCCCTAATCTTTGCATGACATAAGCATTGAGTGGTATGTACAGTTCAAACAGACGATCAAGCATGTAATAAGTTGAATTCCAACGTGTTGGCACCTCCTGGATGAGCGCTTTGACTGGCATTTTATGCTCACGTTGAATGACCCTCAGCTGCTTCCGGGCTTTAAAAGAATGGCTGAAATGTGTACATATTCTTCTGCAGGTGGCCAGTAAGTTGCTGACTTTGGATTCATTTTTCAAAAAGTCTTGAACAACAATGTTAATGCAGTGTGCCAAACACGGGACCCTGAAATAGCCACCATCGCCCATGGCCTTAACTACATTACTGCCATTGTCCGTGGCAACAAAACCAATCTTAAGCCCTCTTGGGCGCAGCCACTCAAAGACCTTGGTGTTAAACTCTTCCAAAATGTTTGCAGCAGTATGAGATTTCTCCATGGCAAACATGGCTACAGTTGCATGTTTGCGAGTGGCATGAAAAATCTCAGCAGCGTCAACACCAGCAGATATCTGTTCTCTAACCCCTCAAAGAGATCCAGTGTGCAGTGATGCACATGTAATCTGTGGCTTGGCAACTGGTCCACATGTCTGTTGTCAGGTGGATACTGTGAACAGCACTCTGCTTCAAGGCTTTTCCAAGCAATTCCAGCACGTGCAACCCTGGCAAAATAGTAGCGGCTGGGAACATGCCATTTTGGGCAGATGGTTGACACAAATTCCAGAAAACCCACCCCTTCAACAAAAGAAAAAGGGCCTAAATGATGTCAAAATTCCACAGACAACACAGAAACAGTTTTTATGCACCCATGATGACTACCTCTGGGCCTACTGGCAGACTAGGCCGCAAGCTTGGAGGCCTATGGCAAAAGCACAGTGGCTGGTCCCACAAAATGGCCGCCACCACATGGCCAGGCCACCCAACAACTTCCTTCCTCGTGAAAAAAATTGTAAAACAAAAAAAGTGACTCCTTGCTCACCAAACTACATCTAAATGACAACCTGATGAGTTTTTGTGCAAAATGAACTAAATCATCATTTTCGAGAAGGTTTTATGCTGCTCGAGAGATATTCTTCGCCAGATTGTAAATTCTGCGTGTTCGGCATCGCAATCGTCACAAAAAGTCGTTATCGCGCGCGCAAAACGTATATTGAGCGCGCGAAGAAGATAAAAAGTGTAAGTCCGAGTTGTCGCGCAGTGCGGAGTTGCCCAAAGTCCGCAACCTGAACGCCCAGGGTTACCTACTGGCTGAAAAGGCCTATTTATTTAACACACACCCAAAAACTGAAATACCACCCCAAAACCCACATTTTGCAATTCAATCCAATGCCATCCATGGCCTAAATGATGTTACAATTCAACAGACAACACAGAAACAGTTTTTATGCACCCATGAGGATGACTACCTCCGGGCCTACTGGCAGACTAGGCCGCAAGCTTGGAGGCCTATGGCAAAAGCACAGTGGCTGGTCCCACAAAATGGCCGCCACCACGTGGCCAGGCCACCCACAACAACAAGAAAAGGAACACAAGACAGACAATGCAGGCCTATGGCAAAAGCACAATGCCTGGCTTTACAAAATGCCCGCCACCCACATGTCCAGGCCACCCACAATAACAAGAAAGTGAAGACAAAGGACAGGACCAGGAAGTTGGAGACTCTGGGCAACTTCCTTCCTCTTGAAAAAAATTGTAAAACAAAAAAAGTGACTCCTTGCTCACCAAACTACATCTAAATGACAACCTGAGGAGTTTTTGTGCAAAATGAACTAAATCATCATTTTCGAGAAGGTTTTATGCTGCTCGAGAGATATTCTTCGCCAGATTGTAAATTCTGCGTGTTCGGCATCGCAATCGTCACAAAAAGTCGTTATCGCGCGCGCGAAAAAGTATATTGAGCGCGCGAAGAAGATAAAAAGTGTAAGTCCGCGTTGTCGCGCAGTGCGGAGTTGCCCAAAGTCCGCGAGCTTAACGCCCAGGGTTACCTACTGGCTGAAAAGGCCTATTTATTTAACACACACCCAAAAACTGAAATACCACCCCAAAACCCACATTTTGCAATTCAATCCAATGCCATCCATGGCCTAAATGATGTTACAATTCAACAGACAACACAGAAACAGTTTTTATGCACCCATGAGGATGACTACCTCTGGGCCTACTGGCAGACTAGGCTGCAAGCTTGGAGGCCTATGGCAAAAGCACAGTGGCTGGTCCCACAAAATGGCCACCACCACATGGCCAGGCCACCCACAACAACAAGCATAAGCCAAGGGGAACAAAGAAAAGACATGCAGGCCTATATGGAAAAAGCAGCACACTACTAAACTTGTCTACCACCACAAAATGGCCCCAAGCCACGTGGTCACTCACAGTCAGAACAGGCCATGGAAAACAATGAACTCAAGCAGGCCTATAATATGACCAGACGAAGGAGGCCTGCTAAACAACACAGCTTTAATACAAAAATGCAAAAACGAAAATCCACAGGGCTACGAAAGGTTGGAAAGTTACACAACAAGCACACACACACATCCAACAAAGGTATATATTAATTACACCCAAAAAGTGAAATACACCCCAAAACCACATTTACCAATTCAATCCAATGCCATCCATGCATGCCCTACATGATGTTTAAATTCAACAGACACCACAGAAACATGCACCCAAGGGTACCTCTGGATCTGGGCCTACTGGCTGAAATTCCAATCAAAGACAAGCATTGGCATAGCCAATAGGTCTCGCCTTTGGGATCTTATAAGTGTTTAGTTATCCAGCACAATATCCTTGGTGCAACAACATCAACTGTTGCATGGCTAAACACTTATAAGGTCCCAAAGGCGAGACCTATTGGCTATGCCAATGCTTGTTTTTTATTTGTTTAGAGAAGTAAAATGCACTAATAGGGAATTCAGCTCTGGCAATCGTTTAATAAGGCTTAGCCAAGCGATAGATACACAAAGGATGTGTTGTAACGAACCAAGTTAGAGTCTCAGCGTCAGCTCAACATCCTGTGACACTGGGCAAATCACTTAATCTGCCCCTGCCTACAAAAATGAATGTATCAATGAATGTGTCCTTATGTAAAATGCTTCAATACCTTCGGGTCGAGTTTGCGCTATATAAAACTGCAAAAAGAATAACTAAATAAAATAGCTTTTAGATATACCTTTATACAAGGCAATGTTTATGTATGGTTTCTTAGCTTCTTTGTTCTCTAGCACTGTATATAGCTCTAAAGGTGAGTTGTACCCTGGATGTTGGGCATTACAGCTTGTCTCTTCTCACCTACCTCAATTTTCCTTAAGTTGTTTACTCAGCTCTGCAGTTCAAATGGCAGCAAGGGTCGGTAGACTTATAGAATGTGCTATCTTGGTTTAAATCAGCATCTGTTTCACAGCAGGTTGGCCTTCGCCCTCCATTTGGCAAAGCGGTTTCAATTAGTCTCGCCCCCCTCCCCGCAACTCCTCCCCCACGCCTCCTCCCGTCTCCTTCATGCTTGTCTCTGAGCATCATGTCAATGCCTCATGTCAGCCGCCACCTAGACAGTAGGTGTTCTCTTATGTGGAGATTTTGGACACTTTACTGTCTGAAAAGCAGAACATGAAAAGCGATATTAAGATAGGTAGTGCAAATGTCAAGAATTCCTTATGTTTGCTAAGAAACAGTGACCTTGGTAGACTGCTCGAAAAGTAAAACATGCAAGGGGATCTTAAGCTATAATGGGACATGCGAAAAATAACACGTAATCAATAAAACTAAACACTATATTGTAATAGTGCCCTTGGGAGACTTGAGCTATGAATCGTAGATTGCAAGATGAATAAAAAAACTCTTCGGAACAATCCTGGCTAAGCGTGAAATATAAAATAACTTGAAAACCGAAACATCTTAGACGTACAGACGGTTATACTTATGTTAATCCTAAAACATAGGCATTTGGTAGTGTCGTAAATGTGCATGATATGTTTTGAAACAAATATTGCCCTGTAATGTCACATTTGCTGAGACATGCATAGCATCTCGTGGATGTATTTAACATTGCAAAAAGCGAAGGTTTTTTATTCTTATCTCCAGTTTTATACAGCGCGATCTCGGGGTCAGAGCGTTTTACAGAAGGACGCTTTCATGTTTTTTAGGCACAGGTTTGACTGAGTGATTTGCCCAGAATCACAGTATGTTTGGGCTTGCCCACCAGACTCGAACCTGGTACCCCAGCTTCAAGGTCGGCTGCTCTGGCCGTTGAGCCACATCCCCGGTAGGTCGCATCACTCTGCAAGTCCAAACATTCTGCAACCCTTGATAGTGTTTAAACGCGCCACACGTGCAACTGACCTTCAGCCAAAATAGCATTTTATGTGTGTGTTGCGTTGTCTTTGAGAGAGGAAACCATACACTCGGAGTGGTCAAAGTTCAGCGGACAGGAGTCACCAGAGATAAATAAAAGGTCACTTTTGTGTGCTTTGCTTGATGAAAAGAAGCCTTCGGTTTTTCTGGCACAACTACAGCTTCAAAAGCAATGAAAACAAGCATTTGAAGGCACGAGCGGGGAGGGGGTGGGGGCGACGCGAGTGGTGCGCGCGCCACAGCGAGCGATCTGCGCGCGCCACAGCGAGACATCTGTTTTGCATTATCGGGCACGATGATGCAAAACAGATGTCGGCCCTGCGCGCGTAACCGCAGGAAAAAGGCCATGACGCACGAGCGTCTGGTCAGCTTTCCAAACCCCCTTACTAAAAGTCTCACAAGCAGCGCATGCGCTGCTCTAGGCTCGACCTAAAAAACAACTAGGCCCCTACTGAAACTACAGGCCACAACAATTAATTTTAAAAACGATGAAAATCCCCAAAAAATGTAGGTACAAACAAGCCCCAATCAAACAAACAAGTACACCAATTCTCCAACTTGTAAAATCTCAAATCCAAAAGTCCTCAAATCCAATCCAATGATATGATGCAGCAGACAGACACAAAAAGTGATCCTTCCAGCTCCAAATCCAAATGAAAGTGAACAGCACATGGACAAAGCACTGGGAGGAGCCTGCTGGACAGGAACAGGAAGTTTGAGAATCAGGGGCACTTCCTTCCTCTTGGAAAAAAAAGTAAAAGGACTCCTTGTACAAAAAACTACAGCCAAATCACAATCTGAGGAGTTTTTTGGAGCAAAATCATCATTTTCGAGAAGGTTTTATGATGCTCGAGAGATATTCTTCGCCAGATTGTAGTTTCTTCATGTTCGGGATCGCGATCTTACCAACACTGCCGCCGGAAGTCAGATCGCGCGTCCGAATGACGTGTTCGCGTTCGCACACTCTCGCGGGATCGTGCGGCCGGATTCCAAATCTCGTGGCGCCCGCGAACGGATAGGAAGTCACGTCGGCGAACGCAGAATCACGGTACGTCGTTACCGCGCGCACGAGAACGTATATTGAGCGCGCAAAGAAGAAAAACAGCTACGGTATGCCGCAAATTGCGTAGTGCTCGGTAACTTCGCGCTCTACGCGAATCGCGAAGTTACCGAAACTACGCAAACTCCACGAGCGTAGCGTAGTTCACCGCCCAGGGTTAATTAAAAACAATGATATTCTTAACAACATTTTTACTTACCAAAAAAAAACAATATTCATGACAACCATATTTCTGGATCACAATATTTTTGTAATACAATATTTTTTTTTCAAAATTTCTGTGTCCCGATATTAAAAGCTCAATATTTTGCCCAAATACCGTGTAAACAGAGATTGCATCAACAAATTATGCATCCAGTTGGGTCTATCAGGATAGCAAGTTTTAAAAGTCTCCATATATTTTCAACTCTGCCTGTGTGGTGTACGGTACACCACACCACACCACACCTACAAAATGGGAAAAATGTTAAAGCATACTAAAAGCATTTCTTTCAGTACAAAACTGGTGCTTAATAGAAAGGACATCCTGTTATACAATTGTGGAAGGGTATGTGCAGTGGTGCATAATAGCCTAATGAACGTCACTGCTGGGGGAGAGACAGCCAGCACCATATCATAGTAGATATGAAGCTGTGTGTTTTTTTCACTTTTTGATGCAACACAGAGCAGCAGCTGTTGTTGCTGGGCTATGATGCGCCAACACTTAGTAAAGCTGGTCCGACATGCAGGAGCCTAAAGTTTTTATTAGAAACCTGCTGCCGGTGCCACCCTATGGCACAGTTGCTGAATACCAAAGCTGCCTAGTCTTGATCCACATCTTGGCTCTTTCTTCCTCAACCCTACACTTCTTGTCTCTTGATCACACTGTTACAGGTTATTTTTCATCCCTCCTTTCCTGTCTTTCTCTTTACCCTCGTTTCCTCCAATACTGTCTCTCTCTCTCTTGCACTGGATCTAAGTCTATTGATGAAAAGCAAGCCCTGGTACTCAGAAATTGTTGCTGGTGCTGACCACTGGCAACCACAGGCACAAAGTAAGCAATGGGTATTAATATAGCTGGACAGCCCTTTAGGTTGGTTTGTTTGTTTCTTCACATATATATTGGAGAACCAGAACCCCACAAGCCCCCCGGAGGACCAT
Organism: Calotriton arnoldi; assembly: GCA_963921515.1. NCBI lineage: Eukaryota > Metazoa > Chordata > Amphibia > Caudata > Salamandridae > Calotriton > Calotriton arnoldi. The sequence goes on from CAWUFW010014616.1 coordinate 259,955, forward strand.
CCTGGGACTTCGGGGTCAGGGAAGGGCAAGGACAAGAAGAAGAGGAAGACGAAGTTCAGTCCGCAGGAAAACAGGATCCTGATAACGGAGGTGACAGAACACCCTCAACAACTGTTCGTCACCTCCACTGTGTCATTGGCAACAAAAAAATACAATATGGCAGTCCATCGTGGACAAGGTGAATGCAGTCGGAGTGCTGAAGAGGACAATGGACGAGGTCAAGAGGCGCTGGAATGATGTCAAGCGCAAAACCAAGCTGAAACTCACCAACAACCTGAAGGCAGCAATGCAGACTGGAGGTGGGAGCCCAGCGCCACAGAAGGAGCTGGATGACATGGAGGAAATGGTGTCCACAGTCATCAGTGGGGAGACGGTGGCAGGTGTTGGGGGCCCGGACACTGCTCAACATGACCGGACACAACAGCAACAAACCATGCCCCAGACCACCAACTCCCACCAAGAGACCAATGTACCCAAGTATGCAACATGTCAGCACTGTACAAGCACAGAAGTCAAAGGCACACCTCATGAAAGGGATAAGGGGCAGCAAAATCTGAGCTGCAGGGGCGACTCCCCCAAAATGCAGCACACACCTCACATGCAGAGCACATCTACATTGACAACGATGTGACACAATCCGCAAAACACCTACAACAGAACACAGGACACAACTGGTGCCGCTTGGGTGCAGACACTGGGCAATCACAATTGGCATTGCAGGGAAATGTGCGTTGATAATGTACAAGTACAAACACACACATGTCTGTTGTCGAAATGTCCACTGTCCCCCATCAAATAGGCAGCTCCTCCCAAACAGCCACAATGTACCCAGTCATGCTGTCTGTATGTAAACATGTACAATGCGACAACATACATGTGGACACATTGTTAAACTGCATCTCCCCTTCACATTGCAGAGGGAGAATCAACACCTCCTGCAGAGCAGCCCAACCCTATCTTCTCTGGAGACGAAAAGGTCGACCACAGCTTCGACTCTGACGCCCTCCAACTGCTCGTGGACAGCCTACGAAGCCCACTTCCAGGAGCTGGGCAGCCCAGCTGCTACGAGGAGACCCCACCCCCTGCACAGACCACACAGCAGGCAGCACCCACCACCACTGCTGCCTCCCAGGACCCCCACGGAGAACACATGGCCGTGTTTTGGGGTGCCAGGAGAATCTGGCTGAACAGGTGCGGGTGGGCTTCGACCGCATGGCAGACAAACTAGATGCCATACGTGGGTGTCTCAGTCCCATCAGGGACTACTCACGGTCCCTAACGGACACCCACAGTCTGCTCCATGCTCTCCAATGAACCATGGCTGACATCGCTGGAGCCCTAACTCAGAGAAAAGTACAACTGTCCAGTCCGAGTGGCTCTAGCGATGTCACACGGGAGTTGGGAAACATGCGGAGGTTAATGGAGACCGTGGAGCGGGCGAATGCGGAACTAGCGGCTGCCACGGCTGCACACCAGCAAGAGGTAGCTGGGTTCCTCAATGACCTCAGGACCCTCCTCATGGCATTGCTGCCACAAGGCCTGGCGCGGATGCATGCTGCTGCCACCACTCAATCCACATCTCCGCCCCCTGAAGTGTCAGTGCCACACAGTGCGGCAGACCTTAAACCTCCGGCCACTGATGTGTCACTGCCACACAGTGCTGGAGACAGAACACCACCACCCACACGTGAGGCACATGAAACAGCAGAGAACGAAGATGCGGATGATTCTTCCCCCGTGGTAAGAAGGACGCAGCAGCATGCATCTCATCCATAGGTCCGGCTTCAGCTTGGTACTGCCCTCTGCATCATCACCTTCCACTGTCCCCCGATGCACTCTGCGACACTAACCTTGGACCTCGACATGGACTGCCATATGCTGTTTGATCGCCATTGACACAGCAATCAGACTGCGGACTGAACTCTTCCTCTTCCTTTGGACTTGTCATTCCCTGAAGGACCCTGGCTGGCCCTCCACGGGACAACATCGTCATGTGGGGTTTGCATGGCCCTGTACTGCTCCAGATGCAACACTACACTGAATATGCATTAAACATTCATATTCACACAGATGTGTCATGTCTATGGTCTTTCAAGTGTGGAAGTATGGATGAATGTAGGCTCACTGGACTCCTCTTACGTCCATGTGGCTCATGTCGTAGAACAGGGGTCACAGGGTGACACATTGCCCAATGCGGTCCGGGTGGCGCTGACACAACAACAGGGACACACGCATGAGTTACTTCCTTGTCCAGCCCAGTCCGGAACCACACCCAGGGCCCCGGGGTCATATACAAACCCTTACGCTGGACTGGCATACGCCAGGCCAGCCCACTCCGCTTACGCTCACAGGGGGGGACGGCAACGCTACATGTCCCCTGTCTTTCCTGTAGTGATCTGCTGCTCACAGGTCTAGTTGTCAGCATGCCACAGCTTCTCCCTCACGGCTGGTTTACACCCACACCACACCCATCCAGCACACGCATCACGGGACATGTGACCCTGCCAATGAAAAGGGCCGGGCGCACATGCTCGATGCCATTTCCACTCTCTATCTGGGTGCATCCGTGTGGTGTTAATGTAGGCATGAGGGCCTCGGGCCCTGCAACTTCACATTCCCCAGGACCGGAGGTGACATGATGGCGTCCGCAACACGATACCCAATCATACAGGGTCCATGACTTTGGGACACAGACTTGGTGGCACCGGAAACATTGCGGCTGGCACAGGCACACCGCCACGGGACGGTGACTTTGGGTGCATTGAGGTAGGGGCACCTTAACCCCTTTACCGCGGCGAACATTCCACCGCGGTGCGGCAGTTTAAAGGAGTGGGCGGGGCCGCGTCGGCCAACGGACGTGCGCAGCACTACCGAGGTAGTGCTCGCGTCGGCCGTTGGCCGACGAACGCAGCGAAGGGGTTAAGTGCTGAGCGGGTGTGCAGCCTGCGATGATGCCCCGTCCAGGCCGTCCGGACTGCTCAGGATTTGTGTGCCCTGCTGGACCGCAGTGTAGGCCAGAGCCAGCGGGCAGCGCGGGCCTACCGCCACATGGCGTCGCATCCCGGATCACAGAGTTAGTGGCACCTCAAGGGCTGAGCGGGTGTGCAGCCTGCGATGATGCCCGGTGCACTGGTATGTCTTCTGCCATGGCGAAATCAAGACCCAGAATCATATGTGAGACCTGGTGGCCTGCGGAGCGGGGCTGCATGATGTGGAGGGTGCCATGTCCGCGGGCCCCGGGCATGTGGCTTGCAGCAGCACGTGGTGGGCCATCATTACTACACGCCAAGGGCGGAAGGTGAGCAGTGAGGCCTGGGTGCGCAGGGGCAGGCATGCACCGCTGGGTGGTGGGAGGGGCTGGGGTTCATCTGCCTGGGTGCGCAGGGGCGGACAGGCGAAGATGTCTTGTGCAATTGTATGTACTTTGCCATTCATGTGTCTGGACTCTGTTTCAGATGACGGATCTGTTTCAGATGTGTGACCTGGTGAACTGCACTACATACAGGCACGTGGTTGGAGACACACCTGTGGCAGCAGGTGGGCAGTGTGGACTGGGTGTGCATTGTCGGCACTCTCTCTCCCTGTCCATCTCTTCTGTTATCTGTGTCTCGCGCCCCCTCTCTGTCCGTCTTTCTCTCGCTCCCCCTCTCTGTCTGTCTTTCTCTCGCTCCCCCTCTCTGTCCATCTTTCTCTCGCTCCCCCTCTCTGTCCGTCTTTCTCTCGCTCCCACTCTCTGTCCGTCTTTCTCTTGCTCCCTCTCTTTCTCTCTCTCTCTCTCCTTCGCTCTCTCTCTGTCCTTTGATGTGCGCAAGACACACCTTCTCATCATGATTTTTGTCTTGCAGGCTGTGACCTAAGGATTGTCCCGAGGGGAGCCGCCATGTGTCTTCATTTCTGTTCTGTGTTTCTTTGAATACATTTTCATTTGTTACATCAAAGGTGGATGTGTGATGCTCATTTTTGTGACGACACATGCATGTCACCAAATGTGATTGTGCGACATCAGGCGGATTATTTGGTACATGATTCCGTGTAGTTGTTGTGGCATGTCTTTGGCCGGGGGGGTCTGGGGGGGTCCTGGGGGTGGTGGCGGTGGGTGTTGTGGCCCTGTTGGGGCTCCGAGCTGCATGATCAGTGGCTCCATGGCATCTGTTGCCCTTCAGGTGTGGCTCTGGGCTGGGCTCCATTTTGTGGTGCAGGCTGTGGTCCGACTTTGCACCAGGTCAGAGCAGGTGTTAGTTTCCTGCTGCTAACGGGCCTTATCGCCTGTTTTGTGGTCTTATCGCCGATCTGGCTGGTAGTTGAGAATGTTGCGGAGTGGTGTTTTCGCGGCATTTTGCACGGGTACGCCTACTCTGCATCTCATTAGCGATAGTTGCGGGGGTCATCTGTGGTGATGTTTTTTGCGGCTGCTATCACGGGTAAAATGGTGTTATGGGCTGTTAACACCAACTTGTGAATGGTGCAATAAATTTATCAAAACAAGAGAGGTATGCAGTTCCTGACAGTCAAAAACAGTTTGTGAAAAAAAGTGAACTCCAGTAAGAGGAGGGAATTCCTCTTATCGGAATTAGGACCCTCACACACCCAGCCCGCTAGGTGTCATGCTACATCATTGGGTCTGCTCCTCGTCGGTTCGGCGCTGCAATACCCGACGGGCACCCATGAAGGGGTTCTTTGGCGGAGATCTTTTGTTCCTTGCCGTATGGTGCAGTGCGTGTGAGGGGCCTGGTGAGTGTAGATATAATAGAAAGTGAGGTTAAAATAGGAGGTAGAGTTCCAGTCAGAACAATTTTAATGAGTGTGGCTCCTCTCCTAGTTAAAAATATGTGCGACGCGCCCCTGAAATAATGTTACAGGGTACCGCGTATGTTGGTCAACATGTTTCTTGCCTATTTGTCTGATGGACGGCAATTCGTCAGGACCAGTAACAATAATTCTACACTATCAGTCGTGGTCGGTATGTAAAAGTGCGAGACCACAACCAGTACAAACAGTGTGGTACCTGTCACTTTAAACGAGCAACCTGTAAGAAATTAAAAGAGAGAGTAAGAACATCAATTAATGGCACTCATGAGACGGTTAAAAACATGCCCGTGCAGCACTCAACGGTGAAGTAAGCATGCTATATGTTGGCGTGCTGTGACAGACATGTCAGGCGACGGATTACAATAAAACAAGTGGCATCACATTCTTGAACTCACTCCATTGTGGTCATTAATACTCATCTACGTGTTCCAGCAGGTGATGACACTGTAAAGACTAGTGTCCTTTAAGTATAAAAAGAAGGGTAAATCACTAAGGACCTGTGTCTTGAAGGTAGTGCGAACGTTGTCTTACCACTTGTCACGATGGTCCAAGGTTCAGGGGAGGCCCCGATAGAGTTAGGTGTCGAGGCGCGGAGGTAGTGTGTCCCGCTATCTGAGTCTCGATAGGGGTTACAAAGGAAACACTCACGCATACCTGAGCAGCGTACTACAACGCAGCGGCACACAAGTAAGTACATCAAAAAAGGCTAACATTGAGCCTCATCAATGTACCTGCTGTGGTCAAGGCGATAGGGTCGTAAGCAACCGCACACTTCCGCAATGACATGGGGTTCCGGAATATCACTGCCTGTGGCCCGGAGTCACAACAAACACCTGAAGGTTTCGCCGGTGAGCCTCGTAAGCCAAGGTATAGCCGACGAGTGGGAGGCAAAGGTCTGTTAGCGTGCATTGGCGGAGGACCTACCCCTCACGCTGCTGTAACCAGGCGGTAACCGCCATCCCAGCCGTGGCGGTTATGAGCTCCCGGTCGGCAGCAGTCGGGGGCGGGGTTCTCGCTACCAATCGGTAAACGAGAGGAGCACTAGAGTGATAACCCTATGTAAGTGATTATGGGCGCCATCTTGGAATCCCGGAGATCTGGGAAACCAAAAGGCAGTGTAAATGAGTCGCCCATTAGATAGTGAAAGAGAAAATATCCCAAGTTCTAGTTAGGGAGTTGAGGTGCCATCCATAACGTAGGGGGCACAACAAAATCGAGTGGTATATTAGACTCAGTGTTATTATGTATGAGAACACAGTATTATCAGGGCAAGTAAAGTTACATTTAATGAGATCGCAGAGGGAATTCAGTGTGTGGCTAAGGGTCACAAGTAATTCTCATTTTGTTAAGAGGTGCCAGGGAATTTCCTCATTCAACCCTTGTTTGTTAGAGGCCAGTCACAAAACGCATCTTTGTTCGATACGGAACAATGTCTCACTACTCATTCCAGGATGTGCTTCCAGAACTACCCACTGCATGGAATCTGGTGTGTGTTTCATCATTTCAAAATGTGCAGTCATTCTGGTGTTAGTTTTGTGACATCTGAAGTTACTTCTGTGTTCCGTAATGCGTGTCTTGATAGGTCTGGTGGTCATGCCTATGTACTGGAGTCCGCATGGACACGTTAACATGTAGATACAATTGGTGGTGTTACAATTAGTATGTCTCCTGAGTTGCCATCTGAATCCATTGGGGAAAACAACTTCTTTAGTGGGTTTCGTCAGTGGACAGATAATACATGTCCCACAGGGGTAGTGACCCACTACCGGTGGGAGGTCCCACAGGGATCTCTGTGTGTTGGTGTTATGGGTTTTGCGACTGGCCTCTAACAAACAAGGGTTGAATGAGGAAATTCCCTGGCACCTCCTAACAAAATGAGAATTATATGTGACCCTTAGCCACACACTGAATTCCCTCTGAGATCTCATTAAATGTAACTTTACTCTCCCTGCTAATACTGTGTTCTCATACATAATAACACTGAGTCTAATATACCACTCGATTTTGTTGTGCCCCCTAAGTTATGGATGGCACCTCAACTCCCTAACTAGAACTTGGGATATTTTCTCTTTCACTATCTAATGGGCGACTCATTTACACTGCCTTTTGGTTTCCCAAATCTCCGGGATTCCAAGATGGCGCCCATAATCACTTACATAGGGTTATCACTCTAGTGCTCCTCTCGTTTCCGATTGGTAGCGAGAACCCCGCCCCGACTGCTGCCGACCGGGAGCTCATAACCGCCATGGCTGGGACGGCGGTTACCGCCCGGTTACAGCAGCGTGAGGGGTAGGTCCTCCGCCAATGCACGGAGAAGACGCGTGAGTAACTAACCGCTAACAGACCTTTGCCTCCCACTCGTCGGCTATACCTTGGCTTACGAGGCTCACCGGCGAAACCTTTAGGTGTTTGTTGTGACTCCGGGCCGCAGGCTGTGATATTCCGGAACCCCATGTCATTGCGGAAGTGTGCGGTTGCTTACGACCCTATCGCCTTGACCACAGCAGGTACATTGATGAGGCTCAATGTTAGCCTTTTTTGATGTACTTACTTGTGTGCCACTGCCGTTGAGTTGTAGTACGCTGCTCCGGTATGCGTGAGTGTTTCCTTTGTAACCCCTATCGAGACTCAGATAGCGGGACACACTACCTCCGCGCCTCGACACCTAACTCTATCGGGGCCTCCCCTGAACCTTGGACCATCGTGACAGGTGGTAAGACAACGTTCGCACTACCTTCAAGACACAGGTCCTTAGTGATTTTCCCTTCTTTTTATACTTACAGGACACTAGTCTTTACAGTGTCATCACCTGCTGGAACACGTAGATGAGTGTTAATGACCACAATGGAGTGAGTTCAAGAATGTGATACCACTTGTTTTATTGTAATCCGTCGCCTGACATGTCTGTCACAGCACGCCAACATATAGCATGCTTACTTCACCGTTGAGTGCTGCACGGGCATTTTTTTAACCGTCTGATGAGTGCCATTAATTGATGTTGTTACTCTCTCTTTTAATTTCTTACAGGTTGCTCGTTTAAAGTGACAGGTACCACACTGTTTAGGGTACTGGTTGTGGTCTCGCACTTTTACATATCGACCAAGACTGATAGTGTAGAATTATTGTTACTGGTCCTGACGAATTGCCGTCCATCAGACAAATAGGCAAGAAACATGTTGACCAACATACGTGGTACCCTTTAACATTATTTCAGGGGCGCGTCACACATATTTTTAACTAGGAGAGGAGCCACACTCATTAAAATTGTTCTGACTGGACCCCTACCTCCTATTTTAACCTCACTTTCTATTATATCTACACTCACCAGGCCCCTCCACGCACTGCACCATACGGCAAGGAACAAAAGATCTCCGCCAAAGAGCCCCTTCATGGGTGCCCGTCGGGTATTGCAGTGCCGACCCGACGAGGAGCAGACCCAATGATGAAGCATGACACCTAGCGGGCTGGGTGTGTGAGGGTCCTAATTCCGATAAGAGGAATTCCCTCCTCTTACTGGAGTTCACTTTTTTTCATAACCTGTTTTTGACTGTCAGGAACTGCATACCTCTCTTGTTTTGATGTATTGCTGGGCATGTATGCTGGACCTAGTGTAAAAAGCCCTCAGTCCCCCCTTTTGTAGACACACAATAAATTTATCGCCACTTTTGCTGCGATAAAGTGTCGCTAAATAGGCGATGAGTCCTTGAGAATATGCCCCTGTGATGTTTACTCAAAAGTGTGTCCTACTGGCATCTAATATGCCTGGTTTTGTTTGTTGGCATGAAGGATGATCTCCTAATGTGTAGAAGCAGTTGTTACTGATTGGAGGCTCATGCTGGAATTGCCAATTTCATAATATATATTTATAGAGTACAAACTAGCTGGAGAGGTAACAGAACACTATATAATTACACCAAAAGAGTGCAAAATGTTTTGACACAATAATCGAGATGGTGAACTGCTCAGAATCCAGGCTTTGAAGGTAAACATACTGCACATTGCTTTACATTTAGGGCAAATGAGTGGGATAACACATAGTACAGTAAACCCGTTGGAGACTTGAACAGGATCACATTAAACGTGTAGCAGGCACAGAGTTCTCCTTCCCCCCTTGATGAAGAGAGGCCAGCTTTGAGCTGGAGTTTGTGCCTTAGCCCCTCTCATGCCCCAGCCTGGTCATGCCTCATATCCTGGTAAGACTTGCATCATGAGAACAGCTCTTGTAGTGTGAGAAGCCATTCTCATCTATTCACATGCGCTGCAAAACTTGACTATAATTTGATTGGGCTGTGGTGGAGTACCTGAAGGATGTTTTGCTTTGTGAATGATGTTCAGATAGCTTCATAAACCCATATAACGTAGTCAATTGATGTTTTTTCTGGATCAATGACCTACATATGCCACTGATAGTGAATACAAACTTGGGGCTCTATCTCTCTCTGTTGGACTTGGCCCTTTTTGGCTAAACTTTTTTGCCTTCCCCCTAGACCTTTTTTCTGACATGGTGTTGCAAACTTAGATGCTTTGGGCACTTTGCCACTGCTGATCAGTGTCAAAGTGCAAGTGCTCCCTGTGTAAAGTGTAATGGTAATTGGTTGCCCATAATTGGCATGTTTGTCTTACTGTAAAGTCCCTAGTAAAGTGCACTATGTGCGCCAGGGCTAGTAATACAAATGCTACTCGTGGGCCTGCAGCACTAAGTGTGCCACCCACATAAGTAGCCCCCAAAGAGAGAACTCAGGACTGCCACTGCAGTGCCTGCGCACAGTTGCTAAACTGCGATGTTGTCCTGACAAGTGCACCCACTTGCCAGGCCTTACCCTTCCCTTTTTATGCACATCAGACACCCCTATGGTATGCCCAAGGTGCCACCTGGGCAGGGTGCCGTGTATGTGAAAGGTAGGACATGTACTAAGGTGTGTACCATGTCCTGACAGTGAAAACTGCCAAATTCGTTTTTCACTGTTGCAAGGCCATCTTGCCCATGGGAGAAAATGGGGGAGGCTGTGTAATATGTTTCCAGCCTATCTTCCCATAGGTTTAAGATGGAGAGGTGAAGTTTAGTGAGCCTGAGCTCACAATTTAATAACACATCTTTTTGTGAAGGTGGTTTTTGAATTGTGTGTTTAGAAACCACGCTTTAGAAGTGGCTGATTTTTTGTTCTAACAATTCTGTGTGTCTCTGCCTGGTTGTGGATTGACTGTCTGGATTTGAATGTGATAGGATCTGGGAAATGTCTTGACCCAGGGAGGGGAGGTGAGACAGCAACAGGCTGACCTGCATCTGGAGTGTAGGGGGGAGGAGTAGCCCCTGGAGGTGAAGAGGCCTGGACTGCTGCCATAAAACAAAGGCTCCATCTCCTGCTGAGTGATTGAAGATCCAGACCCCCACTATCAAAGGAAGAGGGTGTCAATGGCAGGGAGACACCCAGAACTAGTTTGGACAGGGGTCAGTGCCCCCTGAACACAAAGACTTCAAAGACATTTAGGGGTATAACTATGAGAGCTGAAACCCCTGGACTTTAGACTGAAATCCATATTGAAAAAGGATTGAACCTACTTGGTGCTCAAGAGGAACCTCTGCCAAAGAAGAACAGCTGAAGAGACTGAAGAGAAGGACTGACCCTTGCTGTGTGTTCTGGGGCTGGCCTGCAGTTTGCTGGTTTGACTAAGGAGAGAACAAGGGACTTGCTGTGTGCTGTGTCCCCCTGCTTGTGAGGATTTTGCTGTGTGCTGTGTCCTGAAGTAGCGTGTCTCCAAGGGCCCGAGGAGAGCTGGCTCCCTGTTGTGGAAACTCAGGAACATAAAAGTTTCCAAGTGTGTCTCAGCGACGCTGTGTGCGTGTGCTTTTTGCAGCCTGAGACCTTCGTAAGAACTGCCCCGTGCTCGTGTGCACCCGGAGTCCAAGTGAGTCTCAGCGACGCTGTGTGCGTGTGCTTCATGCAGCCTGAGACCTTCGTGAGGACTGCCCTGTGATCGTGTGCACCCGGAGTCCAAGTGAGTCTCAGTGACGCTGTGTGCGTGTGCTTCGTGCAGCCCGAGACCTTCATGAGGATTGCCCTGTGATCGTGTGCACCCGAAGTCCAAGTGAGTCTCAGCGACGCTGTGTGCGTGTGCTTCGTGCAGCCTGAGACCTTCGGGAGGATTGCCCTGTGATCGTGTGCACCCGGAGCTCAAGTGAGTCTCAGCGACGCTGTGTGCGTGTGCCCTGTTGCAGCCTGAGACCTTCGTGAGAAATTGCCCCGTGACTGTGTGTCCCGGAGCAGTCTTGTTCTCTGCTTCGATTGACAGCGTGGCCAGAACTGCTGCGAATGTCATTGCCATCGGCCCGAGCCTGCCTTTGCCAAGGAGAGACCTCGAACCATCACCGTTGGGGGTCCGAGTTCCACTGCCCAAGATCAATGAAGTCGCACCGGAGGCCCAAACTGCGAGGAGCGGAGAGGAGAGTGAGATCGCACCCCCCAGGTAACGCTCAGCGAGCGTGCGTGTGTCGCCGCCTGGGGCGGGGTGCGGGCTACGAGAGAAACGCTCTTGGCCTTTCCCATCTTTGCAGCGCGAGCCCCCGCTCAAGTCTGTATCGCGGCCCGTACTTGCCGAGGAGTGGCAGTACCGGGGCCGGAGTGTGGAGCTGCACTTTGTTTTCCATCATAACAGTGTTGGGGGCATATTTTGGCAGTAGCTGACCGCAAGTCAGTAAGAGTGGCATAGAGACCGTCCAGAGCACCGCGATCGGTGCCGAAGTACATTATTTTTGCATTACGAACTGCCTGATTGTTGCATTACGAATTGTATTATTTTTGCATTACGAACTGCCTGATTGTTGCATTACGAATTGCATTATTTTTGCATTACGAACTGCCTGATTGTTGCATTACGAATTACATTATTTTTGCATTACGAACTGCCTGATTGTTGCATCACGACTTGCATTATTTTTGCATTACTGAACTGCCTGATTGTTGCATTACGAATTGCATTATTTTTACATTACGAAGTGCCTGATTCTTGCATTACGAACTGCATAGCATTGCATTAGGACTGCATTGGATCATCGAGAATTGCTCATTAATACTGCAAGAACCTACCAGTGCGTGCTGGCCTAATAACCAGCAAGGTGAAATCTTACAAATACGCATATGTTGGATTTTTATCGTGTGGTCTCATCGTATATCTTTTTTATAAACATATAATTGTTTTTATGAAACTCGTGTGGAGTCCATTTGTGGTGTTATCACTGTGTCACTGAGAGCGTGGTTGCAAATACTTTACACATTAGCCTTGGAGATAAGCCTGGCTGCTCCTGTCAAGCTACCAGGGGGTGAGCAGGGGTTATCTAAGGGTGTGTCCCTCCTTACCCTGACTAGAAGCAAGGGACCCTATTTGGACTAAGGTGCCTACCTCAGCCAACTAGAGACCCCCAGTTCTAACACTCTCCAATTGATATACTGTGTGATAGATGACAGCATGTCCCATATTTATGAAGCCTTTGTGTTGTCCTTGAGTCACTCACGACAAAGCAAGGGCAACATAAAGGCTTCATTGATATTTACAAAGCCACACAAGGCTTGACTTGTATGACATTTCATGGCTTTGTAAAGAAATGTAATGCAAGACAGCTGCTTATGCTGCATTCCGTTACATTTCAAGTTGGGAGGAGTTCCATGGGTGGAGCATGGGCATTCCCATGCATCCACCCATGATTTTGGCAAAATCCCAGAGTTACAAAAACATATAAATCTGGGAGTGCATCAAAATGCTACACCTTCCTAAATGAGGGATAATGAGGAGAAATATATTTATTTCTCCTCGTTATTTCCTCTTTCCAGGACCATTCTGCAGCACACACAGAAAAAGGAAAATGCCTCTAAGGATTGTTTTGTGCAGGAAGGTGTACCATCCTGCACAAAACAATCCTGCCTGTAATTTAAGCACCTTTGCACTATGTTGCAACGGTGCCTGCGCTTGCCCTAGGCAACACTCAGTGCACCAGCACAAGGAGAGAGCAGAAATGCTCCATATCTTCATAAATATGGAGCATTTCTGCTCATCCCCTTTCATGCAATACAGCACAGCAACTTTGCTTACTGCCCTGCATTGCATAAAAGTTTAGTAAATGTGCCCCTAGATGTTTATGTGCCAGGCAGAGGGAATTATACATGCATATGATAACAAAAAGTAAGGAGAACATCTTTTTTCTTTGTTATGTCTTTAAAAACCCACACATATCTATAAAGCAGCAACTGTTGGGAGTCCTGTAATGAAACTTATAAAACTGCCGTCATTGGTCAGTTGAGGCTAGAAGAACTAACCAAGTCCTGTATTCACATGTGAACTCTTATGCTGAGCAGAGCATATTGTAGCACACATTACATCTAATAATGGACATTCCATAATATTCGGGCCTGTGTTTGGCATGCCCATTGGACGATGAGACAAAGAAGGTGGCTGAGAAGGGTTGAGTGAGTTTAGTCTTTCCTGCAGTTTTCCTAGGGTGCCACCCTGCCAGAGAATACCCAATATCCCTGAAAAGAGCACTGTTTTCTTTTGCATTTGCATCTTCTCTACCTCCAGGAACCTCTTTATGTTCTTGGAGTTGGAGTGCAGTGCAGTAGCTAGTTCTTCCTAGTGATTCATTTATACTACATATCACAAATTGAGTGAGCCTTGGAAAAAATACTGCCCAATTGGCATTCATCCAAAAAGTAAGCTAACAGTCTAATATTTTCTAAAACATAAACTTGTATTTAAATGATCAATCCAATTTTCTTCTAGATAAGGTGTTCCTGAAGAAAAAAGTGAAAATGGCATAGTGCATGTGAGGGGTGATCAGTGACAAAAGTGTTTTTTTATGTACCAATATAGGTGTTGAAAAGACTTGGGTTCCTGTAGTTACAGCTTTTCCTAGGAAAATCAATGCATTTCTTATTAATCCTTTAAGAGCCACACATGGTGTCAGATGGCAATTCAAGGTCGGATAGATTGTGAATGTCTTGACCATAGTAGTTTATTTGGGCAAGGTCTTCTTCAGGTCAGTGAAGGATACACCCTCCATTGGAAACTGAAAAGTGAGTTGAATTTGCCCAAGTTTAACAGAAGAAAGACACTATTTCCAACATTAGGAAGCATACCTGACCTTATTGGTTGTTCAAGAACGAGTGCTGGACCTGAGGGGGCTGTTTGGACCACGTGCTTCCTAATGTTGGAATGCGGTGTTGTGATTTGTTTCTTAGAGGATTATTACATGAAATGCATTGATTTTCCCATGAAAACTTGTAAACACTGGCTATCAAGACTTTTTTATGTCTATATTTGTTTAGAAAAAACTTTAGTAATTGATCACCCCTACGTGCACTGGGCTGTTTTCACTTTTTTCTTTGGGGGCACCTTAGCTATAAAAGATATTTCTCCTCACTCTGCCATGCTCAGGTAGACACACCATTTTGGTACAAACCCATGTTTACAAGTCTTTATAAATATGGGTTTGATTAAAAATAAATGGGTGGATGCACAGGAATGCCCATGCTCCACCCATCTAACGGCTAACTGACGCAAGGTTACACATGGCAGCGCTATGCACTGAGTTGAATTACATTTTTTTTTTAACAAAGCAACACTGGGCTATGCAAATCAGGTTTTGCCTGGCTTTGTAAATCTCAAAATGAAATTTGCATCGCGGCTGCACACAAAAAGTGACACAACCCGGACCCACAATCTTAGTAAATCTGGGCCCTAATGCAGTTCTCTTAATTGTACCTCACTATCACAATCTGAGTCATTGTCTATTAATGTACATTTTGTCCATATTTTATTATTTTAATTGAACAGGACAAAATATGAATTGTGAATTTTATATATATGTACTTTTAATGGTTTTTAACCGAAATAATATTTATTTGACAAAAAGAGTCGTTGTCTATTTTTCTCTTCCACCCCTTATGCTTTCCATTGTAAACCTCTGGCCCACCCCTCAGTCTCTCTTGCTTATAGCAACCTTTTCATCACTCTTTCTTTCTATGATCCATCTCTCTTTCTCTCCCTTTCCTTTTCTCACTTCCTCTCTCTCCATCTCCTTGTCTTTGTTTCTCATGCTGTTTGCTTTCAACTACCTGTCTTCCACTTCTTCTCCTCTTTGTTCACTCCTTGACTCTCTTTCTCGCTGCTTTCACACTTTTGATGCCTCTCTTTCCACCTCCCTCCTTTTACATATGCACACATCTTATCTCTATCACCTCTCTCATGCCTTTGCTTTGCAGCCCATCCCACCATTTTCTCATTATCCCTCGCCCTCTCTCTCTGTACCTCCCTTTCTCTATCTCCTCCTCTTTCTCTCTCTCTCACACACACACCCACACACTTTCCCAATAGTATCTATTGCTTTCCCTCCTCGGATCCCCAGATATGCGCCTCTCTCTCTTCCAGTCAGATGTGTGGAAAATGACACCTGCCAGATTCAGACAGCACACGTTACAAATTGTTACAGCCCCTGAGACTCTCCCAATCTGCTCATATCATTTGTCTCTGACAAGTTGTCCTGAGATGATGTTCAGATGATTGCAGAGGGAGGGAGTAGGAAAGAAAATGGGAGAGGGACTGTGCTTAGACAAGAGAGAAAAACGAGGAGCGAAACACCCTCCGGCAGTACCTCCTTCTAACAGTGCGAGTAATTTTTCCTTCCACATAATCAAAACTATGAGAAAATATTCGTGATTTCATATTTAGCATTATTGTTTATTGTGTGAGTTCTGTAGCACGAACGTATCCGAATAGAAAAGTAAGAACTATGTCTTCGAATGTGAATTCTACCAAATTATCAAGTTCTAAATATTGTTATGCCAAAATACCATGCCATGAATATTGACTACGATAATATAGTGGAAATTGCTACTAAGGTAAGTATGGAATTATTATTCTTGAACTATGTGGGATGCTTACAACATTAGAGACTTCTGTCATGCATATTTATTTAGAATTTGTCATGTTGTTTAACCAGCAATTGACAAATAGTTTGCATGGAATTAGCCTTGCAGTTTACAATGCAATCTAATATATGAGGCTGTTATAAAGTAGCAAGCAATATGTCGCACAATATGTTTTTAACAGGCTATGTAAGCTGTCATGTAGGAAGTAATTTCAATGCAATGGACAATCAGCCATGTCATGGTCATGCATATAGTCATGCAGATTGTCATGAAGGTGGCCATGGGGGTGAATTCAATTGGTCATTCAAGCATATACCACCCAACTATGTGGCAAGAGTGGTACCAGTCACTACAATGTGGAGTTAACACAGGACAGAGAGCGGTAGGCCACAAGTAAATACATGGAGTCAACTATGTGATGCAGCACTATTTAACCCCGCACTACAGTCTCAGCACAAGCACAACATTATTTGCACTGACATTTTACAGTTTACTAAATGCAGCCCCACAGTGTTTGTAGCGACTGCACTTAAGAGTAGAGGAAGACAATGCAGGCAGTGTTTCAGTGTTATACAAGAATATAACCTGATTCAAACTAGTTGAATAACAAACCCACAAATATTTTAACTTATTTATCTAAAAAAGACTTCTCACAAAGGTTTCTCTTGTAGGGGCCATTTTGACGTGTTCGGTTAAAGCAGAATGTATATTTCAAATGCCATAAAGTGTGAGATCATAGCTATCAGACAGCTGATTTAATGTCCTCTGAAACATGGGGGAATTTAGAGTGTTTGGTAATGAATCATTTCATTGCAGATAAGTGTGCCTTACTGTGTATGTCCATGTGCTTAAAGCCTGATTGGATGAGTGAAGGGGAGTTGTTCTGGGCCTCGACGAGAGCAGAAGGGTGTAATTGAAACTGTACATTGTTCTTGTCCCCACTCCACACCTAAGAGAAAGCAGTAGGAACCATTATTCTTCCCCTCCAAGAGAGTGCGTTTAGTGTTAGTTATCCTGTTCCTCCCCTACCCAGGAGAGACGAGGGATAGCCATGCTTCTCTAATCTATGTAGGAGAGGATAGTGGAAGCAATCCTACTCTTCACCACTCAAGAATGAGAAGAAACTGTAAATTATCATTTTCATCAACCAGGTGAGAGTCACATAAGCTTTCCCCATTCTCTTTATCCCCAGCAACAGTAGTGGAAGCTGTGTCATATATATGTCAGTGAACCCTATAAGAAAATGGGTCTTATTGAGGGCAATGAGAGCCCCGCTCAAGTAATAAACATAATCCTTGTCAGGCTGAGCCACAAAAGTCACTAAATAAACCTGTGCTTATCCCTCTGGTAGCTTGGCATAAAGCAGTCAGGCTTAACTAATCCCTGGCCTACTTCCAAACTAGTTCAATTAATTTCTTCTACTTCTTTTTGGTGTGGCTCCAGACTGTCTGGGGTGACATAGTCAAGGGCAGGCCTGATGTCTGGTTCCTTTGTTTGTGCTGCAGTCAGGGTGCTTTGAAGTGTAATCAGGGCAGGGCACAACTCCTCCCCAGCCACCCTGACAGGAGGACCCTCTGTATCCACACTGTCTCATATGTCACCATGTCTGGAAGGAATAAACAAAACACCACAGGAGAGCCATTCGCAGTCATGTGACCGTGGACGCTGGAAGAAAGGCACATTTAGTTTAGGCAGAAAAATGCCACTTTCTAAAAGTGACATTTTCCGAATGTTAACTTAAAATCAAACTTTGTCATTTAAAGGGATTTTAAATAACAATTCAATTGTGTGGAAGAAGCATTTCTCTATCCTTCCCAACTGAATGTATCACCTATTTAGTGTAATAAGGTAACCAAATGTTAGTCTATGTAAGAGAAAGCCTTGCAACAGTGAAAAACGACCTTAGGAGTTTTTCATTGCCAGTACATATGTCCTACTTTTTAACTATCAAGCACTCTGCCCTGTGAGCTTTATGGCCTTTCATAGGGGTGACATATACATATTATACCTATACATATTATAAAGACAGGTTTAGGCCTGGCAAAAGGTTTATTTTGCCTGGCCGAAAAGGCTGCTAAATGCTGCACTACAAGCTGGTGTTGGCAGGCCTGAGATATTTTACAGTGCTATTTTAGTGGGTGGTACAACACACTAGTAGCATTAAATTTACAGGCCCAGGGTACATGTAGTACCATTTACTAGGGACGTATAAGTAAATTAAATTATACCAATTGGGTTTAAGCCAATTTTACCATGTTTAGTAGGGATAGTAGAAGCACATTGCCACTGGTTGACAGGAATAAAGTGCACAAAGCCCTAAAAGACAACAACAAAAATGGGTTCAGCAAAGAAGGTGTTGGAGGGTCCGTTATGGTTGGCCACACTCTTCTGCTTACCTCTCCCCTCTCAGAGTCTGTCTCACACTTTGCTTGGCACTTGGCAAGAAAGAACCATGTTATAAAATATAATAGTTTATTAAACAATTCAAAAGCATAAAAGAAAATACTTCAATTTAAGAATTGCCCATCAACATATGGGTAAGATCAGAGATAACTGCATCAACAATGTGAAGGATCAATTAGTTCAATTCAAACAGAAATGTATATCTATAAATTAGTCCATGAGCAGCCGCTCAAGGGGCAACCCTGAATTTAAGAGTGATACAAAGAATAGCGTTCAGAGGACAAAACTTCTTATTGAGATACAATAACAATATTCAAGACTACACAATTAAAACTGAAATAAATGCAATTGCTTGGGTTCAGATGACCTGAAATAGATAATCTGACAAAGCCAATAGACAAAACTATTCAGTCAGATAGACTGACAAAGTCAATAGGCAGAATCATTAAGTCAGATAGACTGACCAAGCCAATAGGCAAAATTATTCAGTCAGATAGACTGACAAAGTCAATAGGCAGAATTATTAAGTAGGAGCATTATCACCTTGGCAATAGGAGCTCTGGGCCCAGTCAGGAGAACGATTGATCAGTCGGGAACCCTCACAAGGCACCGGGGTGCTGGTTTGAAGAGAGTTCGAAGCCACACCCTGGGTGCAGCTATTTTATATGCTTGAATGCAGAAGTTTTATCATTTCTGACGTAGGTCCTGACGCAGCCCTTGACCGCCCTCTTACAGTAACTATGGAAAATTCCACACGTAGAACTGAGAAGTGGTATCATGGTGAAATTAGGGGCTTTTGACAGGCGGTCAGTGCTCCTGACCGCAAAAAGTAAACAAAGGATACTTTTTACCGTAAGAAAGCTCAGAATTAATATTTTAATACATTAATTCTTGGTCACGTTGCCGTCTTTCACAGTTTCGATTAAGCAAGCGCGGAAAGTTTCATAACTAATAATATTGCAAATGTACTTGTGAAACCGCCAGATGTACCAAAAATGTCCTATGCGTGTGGGCTAATCTAATTCTCGTAACTGTGGAAATTTTACAAGGGGGGGGGAGAGTTTGTCGCGGAGGATGGCGCAGGCCTCTGCTGTCAGGTTAGTGAAGTCTATGAGATCAGTTTTTAATATTAAGAAAATGACAATAGGATACCCTGACTTTATTGGGCCTATACATATCTCTTACAAAGGTATGGTTGGTCCTCTATGTAGATCTGTGAGAAGGTGAACTTGGGCCTATGTGTGGATTTGTAAGAAAGTGAAGGAACGTGGACAACTTAAAGACCCTTTATCTGGGCCTCAGTGGTGGGGCCTATCTAGGGATGCCAGGTTTGAAGGGTATTGCAGAATGGGGTGTGTGTTTCCTGTTTAGAGGGTAAAACGGGACCCTCCTACACATCCCTCCTCTTGTTCATTATTGAACACGCCTGTGACACAGTACTTTGCTGGACCCTCAGGGGCTTGGTGCATACCGAGTGGGTCACTAATACACATGCATGCTGTCTGTGGTGGCAATTCTGGTGTTATAGTGACGTATTCTCCCCCATCATCGGCAGCTATCTCCTCATACCCGTTAATGTCATGCTCCTCCCTTAAGGCGTATCTAGGTGGTGGAACTGGTGGAGCTGTAGGTGTGTTTGAAGAGGCAGGAAGGACATGTTGCTCTAAGAGTTGCACATGGATCTGCCCATTCCCATCCCCGGGAGCACGGTCCATGTCCTGATACTGTGCATTGTGATTAATTCCAGTGTGAACGTAATTCATTCCTACTGCTTTGGTGCTGCATCTGTTGACACATTTAATTACTAGCTGTGCACCGCAACACATTAACATGATTACACAACAAATAGGTAGCACAATTTTCAAGATAGCAGATAGCCATGAAGGCATCCAGTTGAAGTTGAACCAGTCCGGGATAGGATCTGCAGCGGCACCACCCTCGTCACGCATCTTTTTTCCCAGATTGCCCAAGTCCTCAATGGCCTTAGCGAGCGACCCGTTTGCGGCATCATTAGCCGGTATGAAAGTGCAGCAGCTCTTTCCGATGGAACTGCATACACCCCCCTGCATAGCTGTGAGCTGATCTAGAACATATCTATGCTCTAGAACCATAAGCCTTAAAGGCCTTAACTCTTCCTGTATGGCGTTGAACCCATCTCGGGTGTTATTTATCAGAGTCATTAGTTCGTATCGTGTGACCTGTAGCCACCGTGCATTAGCTGATGTTTGCCAAATGGGCCATAGGCCCCCAAAGAATTCCTGGGCACCATTGAACAGGCGAAACTCTTCAGGGATTCCGGCGAAGGCATCGTTAGCGAAGTATTGAGCCTTCCGTCGGTGCCGGTGAAGCAGGGTGACGTCATTTGTCATGGGGTGTTCAAACACTTGAGAGATGTTGGATGCCGGGACAACGAGATGTAGCTCGTGCATGGTAACCATGGTGCATAGGCCCTTCCATCGAGGAGGCAACTGGGGGTAGATGCGTTCTCCACATGCCCAAAAGATATCCATGAGGCTGGCGGTGCCGTCTTGGAGGTCCAAATTAAAAATTGTTGTGTTACAGTTTGTGTTGCTGCCCACAGGGCGAGTACCGTTACCTAGGAAGCAAAGAAGAGGATGTTTTAGTTTATATGCTCTCTTCCATTTGTACGCTGTTCCCTTCCCAAAGGTGTACCGTCTAGTTTCCTGTGCCCACACCTCCTTACACTGAGTCTCAACATCCCAATCAATATTCTGTTGATATTCTGTTTTTGCAAAGGGTTCTCCCAAGGAAGCTGCCTTACATACCAGGGCGTCTGGGCCGTGCCATTGGTTATCAAAATACACATGGGCCTGCAAGAGCAGCACAGACCTATATTGACATGGGCAGTTGGCAACGTGTGAACTGTTATTTTCGTGTATCGGGGGTTTGTTATGGAGTTGTTTGTTTATTGTCTCCTTACATAGTGCCGGGGGGATGTGAACATAAAAAACCCTGATGCTTTGAATTCATGCTCATGATTTGTGAGCGGTGTCTCCCATCTAGGTGATTCCCATCTATACAAATTCTCATTTTCTCTCTCGAATTGCAATGCATCAGTGACAACCATGTGTGTTAGATAGTTAGAATCCCACGCGGTGGTGTTTACAAACACAGTGTCTATCTCTGCTGAGAAAAGCTGTATTTGGCCGTAGATACGGCAAAGAAACAAATGGAGGAGGCATTTGGCCGTTGGGGGTGGTATTTCTTGTGGGAACACCATTTTGTCTGCGCCAACTGCATGCGGGATGTGTGAGCACACAAAGCATGCTTCTTTTGTTACCTTTTTCCCTATTTGAGACATGTGCCGGTACCACATATTATCTAGCAGGGCACTATGGGCTTCATGGTCTTTATTAAGTGTGTCAGGACGTATGGAGTGGAAATCAGGTCTGGGATGTTGGCGTGCAATGTGGACCACCGTGTCCTGGAGAGCGGTGGCCAAATCTTGTTTGTCATTATCTCTTGTTGGTCTATGACTCCTCCAGAACCTTGGCCTACCTCTTCTAAATCTGCGAGCGTTGCGGGAGTTGGGACTGCGGGTCACTGGGGGGCCTACTGTAATCTCTAGAAGCCTATCCCACGGAGTAGTAGTAATACTTGGGTCTGAGGCAGTAGCTATGCGTGTGTGGTGTGTACTAGTGTGTGCGCTACCAGTGGTATACTGTGGAAGTGATGGATCTTCAGTGTGGTGCGGGAAGTGTTTTTGTGCAGTTGTAATTTCTGGCACAACTGGTTGTTTTGAGAATGGTATGGTAATATTAGCAGAAAAATGTGGCTTAAAAGTTGCAAGATAAAACAGGTACCAGTTAAGTGCGGCCAACGTTATAGTGGAAAAAAGGCAAAATGTTAAGACAAGTGAAATACATAACTTTGCATTCCCATTAAGGTCCTCGACAATATGCTCATGGCGGTCATTATCTTCGTCATCAAAGGAGGATGGAAACCCGCTGTCTTGGTGGAGCTGTACCAGGGGTATGTCCTGTCCCTCCTCTAGTCGATTGGCGGAGGTGGTGCGGGGTCCAAGCGGACGTGGCTGCGATGGATCCATGCTTTTCTTTCAGCTATTCGTACTGCAGTTGGTGACGAGTCTATCACCTTGAATGGGCCCTCGAATTTAGGGTCCTTCCAGCGTCTGACGTTTTTCCGGATGAAGATCTGCGTCCCGGGACAGATTGGTGGGAGCTCAGGATCGGTGGGGCCCTTCCCCTTTCTCTTGGATATCTGGATAGAAAGGAACTGCGCTGCGCTGGTTAGTTGGCACAGATAGTGGTAAAGTTCTGCCTTAACTACCTCAGATGATGACTCACTATCTAATTTGGGGCGTGTGGATGGAACTGTTACATTTATGGATCGTCCAGTGACAAGCTGATGGGGTGTGAGGTGATGATCCGAACTTGGGGAGTTTCTTAGTGCAAATAGTGCTATGGGCAGGCAATAAAGCCATTTCTTTCCTATTGTGGCACTTATTTTACTTATTTTGTTTTTGAGCAAGCCGTTAAGGCGCTCACAAATGCCGTTGCTTTGTGGGTGGTAAGCTGAGGTCAGCTTGTGTTTGATGCCTAGCATTGTGGTCAGGAAGGAAAAGATGGCGTTTGAAAAATGACTTCCGTTGTCGGTCCGGATGGCGTCTGGGACGCCCCAGCGAGTAATGACATCACGTAATAGAAATGTGGCCGCTGCTTTGGCATCGCAGTGGACGCAAGGTCCACTTTCGATCCAACGTGAGAATGGACATACTACCACAATGAGATAACGATAATTTTGGCAGCGATCGATCATATCGACATAGTCAATGTGTAACTCTTTGAAGGGGCCTGATGGTCTAGGAATTGTAGAGGCAACAGTTTTGAGCGTAGGGGCTGGGGAGTATTGTTGGCAAATGAGACATTTATTAACATACAATTGTATCTGCTCATAGGCATTGGGGATGAACCAGTCTGTTTGCAAGGTGATGGACATATTGTCTCGGGTGACATGTGTGGGAAGGTGGAGTTGATCTAATGCCACTTGTAACAAAGCCTGTGGCATCACAGGTTTCCCTGTTACTGTTTGTCTGTATACGAAGTCGGCGGAGTCCTGCTGTACTCCCCTCTTCTTCCATAACTCTTTCTCTTGATCTGGTGCACTTTCTTGCATTTCTCTGAGGTGTAGTTGTGCAATATGATCGTATTGTCGCGTTTTGTCAATATCAAATGGTGTTGGTAATTGGGGTGGTGTGTTTGAACTGTGTTCACTGCTGGTGTCGTGCTCTGTTGGAGGTACTGTTTGGGATAAGAGGATAGGGGCAAGTGGGACTTCCGGTGCTGTTTGGATTGAGGGGCCTGCTACTGAGGGGCCTCTGGCTGCAGCTTTAGCTGCCCAATCAGCCAGAGCGTTACCTCTGGAGACAAAATCTTGGCCATTAGTGTGCGCTGTGCATTTGACTACGGCTACTTCAGCTGGTAGTGTAAGGGCCTCAATAAGTTCTTCAAGTAACGTTTTGTGAATGACAGGTGTACCATCTGATTTAAGGAAGCCGCGCCTTCTCCAGCGGAGGATGCTGGAGTGAGTTGTTGTGGTGACATATGCCGAATCTGAATAAATTGTAATGCGGTCCTCAGCTCCAATGTTTAGGGCAGCTATGAGTGCTACCAGTTCAGCTGCCTGGGCAGAATAATGTGATGGGAGCATAAGCTGCTGTACGATGTCTAAAGAATCAGAGGAGTCATTTTGTTGTGCTTTAACTACTGCAGCTCCTGTGTATCTTATGCCTGTTTCTTGATCAATGGTAGAGGAGCCATCAACAAAGTATACAGTACTATTTGGTAATGGATCTTCTTTTGCTGCTCCTGACTCATCTGGTGAATAAGTGGCACAATCATGGTTGTCATCATCTGAGGTGGCAATTGGATGGGCAAAATATGTGGCTGGGTTCACGGTGTGACATTTGACAATTTTCAGAGAAGGTAATGACAGTATGACTTCGTAGCCTGACACTCTTTGCGTCGTCAGTGTTGTTTTAGCTTTCTGTATTATTGCAAAAACAGCATGTTCGGTGTACATAGTTAGTGGGGAACCCATTACAATGGGGGTACTTTTTTCAACAGCAAATGCTGCGGCAGCAAGGGCCTGTTCGCAAGGGTAATGGCCTTTCATGACAGAGTCCAGCATGCCGCTGAAATAGGCAATGGGCTTATGGCCCATGGGGTATTTTTGAGTGAGTACTGCTGTCATGACTAACCCATCACAGTGAGTGAAGAGGTAGAATTCTTTTGTGTAATCAGGTGATCCTAACACTGGTGCATTTGTTATCTCATCTTTGAGCTGGGTGTAGGCTGTTCTCATTTCAGGTGTCCATTCAATTTTATTGTGTCTGTCTTTGCCCATTTTCACAGCTTTCAGCAATGGGGCAGTTATTGTTGCGAAATCAAAAACCCACTGGCGGACATAATTAACCAAGCCGAGGAATTTTTGCATGTCTTTAACTGTCTGGGGTTCAGGAGTGCCTTTTATTGCCTCAACTCGACCTGGAGTCACTCGCCTGCCTGATGCAGACAGTAGCTGTCCTAGGTAGTGTACCTCTTCCTGACAGTACTGTAATTTTTGTTTGTCAACTTTATATCCTCTTTGTGCCAGCGTGGTGAGTAAGAGGATGGTGTCTTTCCTGCATTGTTGTTCGGTGGGGCTGCAAAGCAGTATGTCATCGACATATTGCAGTAAGGTGCTGTCACATTGGAAATTGGACAAGTCTTCTTTGACGACCCTGTTAAAAACACTAGGGGACTCACAGTACCCTTGAGCGAGCCTTGTGTACGAAAATTGCACATTTCTGAATGAAAACGCCAGGAGGTACTGGCTGTCTGGGTGCAAAGGAATGCTGAAAAAGCATTTTTCAGGTCGATGACAGAAAAGTACTGTGCATCCGGGGGGACATTGGTGAGAATGACAGAGGGGTCTGGAACAATAGGGAATTCTGGTACAACTATGCTGTTAATTGCGCGAAGATCATGTACGAGACGCCATTGATTTGTCTTCCCCTTCCGCACAGGGAAAAGGGCTGTGTTACACGGAGAGATACAAGGATAAATTACTCCCTGTTCTAGTAATGCCTGTATAGTGGGGGCTATGCCCTCCTCTGCTGCTTTAGACAAGGGGTACTGTTTTATTCTGGGCAGGATAGCACCTTGTTTGAGTGTTATCTTAAATGGCCTGGCAGATCTGATAAGGCCCACATCATTTGGGCCTGTTGTCCAAAGATGTGCTGGTACCTGAGCCAAATCGGCTTCTCGCACAGAATCATAGTCAGGGGTAATCGTTGGTGTTCTAATTTCCAATATCACTGAGACAGGCACATTGTTATCATAGATAATCTCGGTTTTAGAATGTTCCTCAGGGGATCCAAATAGCTGAGCATCTGAAATGTGTCTGACCAATCCTTCCTGTTCAAGGAAGATGACACAAGCCCATGTGTGAGCATTGTCATCGCATGCCAGGAAAGCGCCATAGGTGGGTGTTATCTCAAGGGCGCAGATGTCAAAAATCAAATTTTTATCTAATGCCGGTGAGTCTGGTACTTGGGGTCTAAAGAGAAATTCTTTTGGTAGCTGAACTGTGCGACCTCGTAATTCGGGAGTGGTGGCGACAATTGTGTGGACAGCTGCAGAGAAGGCCTGCTCATTCACTGGGCGTGCTCTGACTTGGCTATCTAAGGAAGACTGTGCAGTGACTGCCATCATCCTAGTTAGTGGAGTACCTGGAATGGAGCAAATCATTGTTCCATTGTCATCAAAGTGGATGGTCATGTTCAGTTTGGCCATGAGGTCGCGTCCTAAAAGATTGACTGGGGAGCTGGGTGAATAGAGCAGAGGCTGCTCCACTGTATGGCCTCCTATCTCCATTGAGACTGGCTTGGTGAAGGGGACCCTTGCTATTGCCCCAGAAAATCCCTGTGTGTCCGCTGTTTTGTTTGAAATGGGCAGAGGGCCACCTGTAATGCAGGAGTATGTGGCACCTGTGTCAACAAGAAAACTGTATGTTTTGTTATTTATCATAACACTTGCAATAGGGTCCTCTTCAGTATTGCTTGTGCATGACAAAATTGGGCACACAAGAGTTGTCTGTGGGCTGTCCTAGCCAGTGTATCCTCCATGCTGATATTGCTGGATGGTGCCCTGGGTAAAGGGGTTGCTGGAGGCAACAATTGTTCCTCCTAGAGGTACATTGTTTTGTGTTTGGGGGACCATCTGGTAAGTAGGCGGTTGCTGTGGCTGTACTTGTTGCATTGGAATCTGCATTTGTTGGACCGCTGGCTGAACCTGAAGCATTGGGGGCGCTTGGAGCTGCACTTGCTGTTGCTGTGTTGGTTGCACATATGAGTATAGTACTTGGGGCTGCTGGGGGGTGGCTGTGTGCGCTGTTGTTGTTGGAATGGTGCCTGTGCTTGGTAGCCAGGACGCATATATTGCTGACCCATATCGCGCTTTTTACTGTTACAGTCTCTCTGGATATGGCCTTGTTTCTGGCAATAGTAACAGATTATTGGTGATGCCCCTTGTCCTGGCTGTTGTGGAAACCTTTGCTGTCCCATCCCTCGCCCCTTCCTTGTCCACCCGTGTTCCAGTTCATGTTCGGTCTGTTATTGTAATAGGGCTGTATGCTGGTGCTGTACGCAGGTGGTGCTGGCATGTATTGTGCCATTGCCTGTTGTGGCTGCTGGACATACTGTATGGCTTGTTGGGGTTGAGCTTGTATGTACTGTACTGCAGGTGGTGCTTGTACCTGCTGAGGGGCAAGTTGGGTATTGCCTGCAAGAGCATTCATGGCAGCCTGAGGGAATGATGTTACTGCTGTCATTTGAGTGACGGGTGCCGCGAGCATGACTGTGTCAACATTGTCTTTTTTCTTATTGAGTTTCTGCTGTACTAGTTTGGCAGCGGCATTCTCTATTGCCAGCTGTCTAGTCTTCTCCTGTTCCTGTCTCTTTTTGCAGTAATGTACAATGTGATCTTGTATCTCTGCCCATGGCTTGCATTCCATTGCTACAATGCCATCTAATTTCTCCTGCACTTCAGTTGGCAAACCTTTCTTTACTGTGTGGTAAAATAGTCTCCCATATCCTCCATTTGCGTCCCAACGTTGCCCTAACTCCTGGTGCCATTTTTCTTTCATTCTAGAAAGATAGTTGGCAGGGTCTTCATTTGGTTGCATAGTCTGTGACAACAGAGCCCCAATGTCAGGAACATCGGGGAATTTCCTGCGCAACTCAGCCCATGCTACTGTTCTAATCTCGTTGAAGGAAACACCATCATGTTTGGTGTTTGTCTTGGTAAGATTTTTATGAATACGTATGAAAAGATCTTCTGCATCTTCTCCAATAAGGGAGATCAGCAGGCTTTTTACATCTCCGATTGCTATGTTGTTGCCCGTGGTGCAATTTTCAAAAGCTGCAATCCATTTTCCCGCACCCTCTGTGAGGGGTGGGAGCGCTTTTTGACATTTTCTTTGTCTAATGTAGACCAGGGGATATAGATGGGGGGATCAATGATGTTTTTATAGAGCAGTGGCATCTGGCGCGTTACCCCAGGGCGTTGCGCTGTGGGTCCTGTAGGATCATACTGGCGAGCATATCTCTGCCAGACTTTGAGGCTCTCCCTCATGTAGTCATAGTCCCAATCCTGATCTCCTAATCCTTTGAGGATGCATTCAACTGCTGTTGCCATGTACTGAGGTTCAAAAGAGCCTTCCCTTGGCCAAGGGCGCATTTGTGGCGCCAAGGGCTCTGACCAACCTGCCAAATCGTCTGAAAAAGGGTTAACTGCATAATCTGAACCTTCCCCCAATGTCACTATCTCATTGGGAGTGAGGTCATTACTAGCTTTTGGTGGACATGGTCTGCTGAGACACATCATGTTACGTCTATTTTTCATCCTAATGGTGCGTAAGGAGGCAGAGCCCGAGACGTCATATAGTATGTCGTCGGGGCGTCCATGTGTCCCCAAGACTTTAAGTCTCTGTGCCTCGGTGGTCCTGACCTTACTTCTTACCACTGGGTCTTGTTCCTGTGGTAGCCCACAATATATTGGGATCTCACCAAACATTGGATTGTGGCCTTCTAGCACCAGTGGGGGTGTCTTCTCCCGTCCTAATGCTGTTGGGGATTGGTGGGCTCGGTGTGTGTTGGTGACTGTTTGTGTTATTCCAGAGGCGGCAGCGTCACAGTGGTGGGGACGCTCATTATGGAGATATTGCATATTCCCTTCCCCATTCCCGCTGATAATTGTCTGTGGGTGGTGCTGCACGAGGTGGTGCCGCGTGGGTGAGGGTGGTGCTGGAGAGCTGGCCTTAGCGATCATGTCTGTAATGCTTTTGTTCATGTTCTCTAATTTAAATGACAAGCGTCTCATTGTGTTTACCTGTTCTGCGTGGCTAGGTGATTGATGCATGTGTGACTGTTCTTCTTCAAGGTGCTGTGGTGAAATACTTTCCAGGCTGGTGCTTTTGCTCAAGTCTGCATTTTGTCTATAATTGTCATATGAGGAGGGAAGACCTGTGAGGGGGCACGCTGTCCCTCAGTTATGCACAGCAATGGTGGTTTGGGGAACTCAATGAGCTGCCGCTGCTCTGTCATAAGGCCAGATCCTGGTACCTCAGCATGGGGGCAGCAGCCATGAAAGGCATGCTATTTTGCAATTGGGGGTGCGAATTTGAAACCAGGTGTGTATCGGTGTCGTGGAATGGGTTGGGGTCATGTTGTTGTTGAGTGTCAGTGTCACGGAAGGGGTTTGATTTAGAGGATTGTTTAGTGCTGAGATCATAGGTAACAATAACAGGTGAACGCGAGGGACGGGGCAGGGCTTGAAAGACGGAGTCATGCGAGTGACGAGATGATGTCTGAGATGCCGAATCATAGTCCAAGTAGCCTCCCCATCTTCTTCACCTGGGCGTGGGTGTGCGGTACTGACTGTTGGTGTAAATTTTAGTGACAGTTGTGCATCAATAAGACCTGGGATACCAGATACTGCTGTGTCCCTTACTGTGTCGTTAGGGAGAGGCAAGTGCATGCTGCGCAGTTCTGTGAGGTGAGGGTATACATCCCCAGGGGGCATGGGTGGGGTCAGTGATCTGTCCATGTGGTGGTACGGATGACTGGGTGATGTGTGGGAGTTCTGGAACTCCTCAATCTGTGCGGTGGGTAAATCTTGGCCTAGGTGCGGTGAAGAAGATGCCTCGTTGGGTAATGGCTGAAAACCTGCAGCCGGGGAATTATTAGTGGTGACTGGTAGTTCCAGTTGCTCCTTATTAGTGAGCTCGGTATACATACCGCTAAAGTGATAAGGTGGTGGGGGCGGAGCATTGGGTACAACCGGTGATGTGGGGTCAGAGTGTGTTCTAACCTTATCTTTAAAAATGCGCCAGAGGTCTAGAGTAGCCTTTCTCTTCTGTAGTTTAGTACCGGAGTACTTTGTGTCTAGAAAGGTGGTGGCATGCTCCAATATTATAGGGTCAAAGCTTCCCTCTGATGGCCAAGGATGAGTCATCTTTGCCGTACGCTTATGAAGCTCACGGCAGTGCTTTAAGATATGGTGTTCTTGGCCTCCGAATGTTCTTAAGACATGTTGGAGTGGAGTCGCCATGTGGGTATGCCTAATCGTAGGCGCTTTAGGCAAGGCCTAAATTACAGGAGCGCGTTTTCTCAGGTGCTAGGGACAATGTCTCTGATGAGTTCTTGCTGTACTGCCTGAATGACAATGTCATATACCCCGTCCTGTAGGTCCCGCTCTTGTGCTGAAGTATAAAGAGGGAAGCGAAGCTGGCCGTCAAAGCAGGCTTCAGCGATATAACTCTGGAGTGGGTGCCTTGGCCATGTGCTAGATAATATGGCAGTCAGTAGCGATCCATGGGGACGTATAATGAAGAAGATGTGAAAGTGGGTAGAAGTTTTATACACAGTAGAGCTCAAAATGCCATTCATGAATGTTGTCTTAAAACTACAATGTGTTTGAGGGTGAAAGTCGATTTTTGTTGTAAAGGGATGCACTTAAATGTCAGGCGAGTATTCAGCGGTAGGAGAGTGAGTGTCGAGGGTAGGGGTAGGGACGTCTTCTATTAGCTCCTCTCCTATGGCACTAATAATAACGTGACACAGTGCTTTCCTCAAGTCCCGTTCGTCTGGTCCGGTGTATATCCCGTTGGGGGAAAAGTCAGGAAATTGGAGTTGGTCGTCAGAGAGAGATGCAATGATCTTGCTCTGCAGTGGGTTGCGGGGGTAGGATGTGGTTAAGGTAGTAGGTATCTCTAAGCCTGGTGCTATTAAGCGAATGCGTATGTAAATATAATCTGGTGTTTTATGAACAGAGGTACCTAGGATCCTGTTCATGGGGACCAGTAATAATTGAAGAGACTAGAGTGTTTCCTAAAGTGTCAGTGCTTGCAATGTTTTTGTTCTTTGACTTTAGTGACGATGGGGTGCGGAAAAGCTGGTGCTAGCGAAAGCGTTATTTGCTGTGCCTGAGTATAATCGATCCCTAGGGCTTGAAATATAGTGAGAAGGACAGTGTTTGCTAGAGGTGTGACGTAACAAAAGGACGATGGGTGACCAGTGGAGAGACCTACAACGTTGTTGTTCACTAGATACACGATGATGGGAGAAGCTGTAGTATCAGGGGATGGGTCATTCATTCCCTACAATGGGTGGAAGTGCGGAGATGGACAGGTCGGGGGTTGCGCAGTGGGAACGTCGGGTGCAGGGTCCTGTAGGTCTACTGAGTAGTCCTGCAGGAGTGCCACAAGGAGTGGGGACTCATCAGCTGAAGACAATGGTTGAGGGTGAGCACTACTAGATGCTGATGCTGTGGGAGATGCAGGAGCGGAAAGACGAGGGAGTGTTGCTTCTTCAGAGAGTGTCGTAGAATGTGCGGAGTTAGTGTTAGACTCCTCGTCTGT
Source organism: Calotriton arnoldi (assembly GCA_963921515.1). NCBI lineage: Eukaryota > Metazoa > Chordata > Amphibia > Caudata > Salamandridae > Calotriton > Calotriton arnoldi. The sequence goes on from CAWUFW010014616.1 coordinate 291,028, forward strand.
GTGAATGACGGGGGAGAATTAGCAAAATAAACAGAAGAACTTAATGAGGGTGGGGAGGATGAAGAGGAATTAGCGGAATGGTCAGGCCACAGCAGATCCGGGCGGGTGGTATCTGGTGGAGGCAGTGGCTGGGAGGAGACGTTGAATGAGGGCGGATAGTCTACGAGAGACAAAAGGGCAAGGCGTAGCTCAGTGGTGGGGGTAAAGGTGATCCCTAAAATACTCCAAGCGGCTGCAAGAATGTCACTTTGATGGCGTGTAAGGGGGTAAAGCGGTCCAGGGAGGTGTGATAGACTGCAGTGGCCGTACCACGGACTGAATGAATGAGAAGACTTATGATCTGCGGGGGGTCAAGGGACATAACGGGGGTAGTAAAAAGGGGACAGTACAAGAGGAGTGGGGATACACCTCCACCCCTCCTTTTGGCTACCACTTGACGCAAGGCAAGAGGTAGACAAAATGTGTGAGAGACAGAAAAGATGCGCAAAGTGGGTGCAATGAGGGCTGAAAGGTAATGCAACTACTTAGCGGGATCGCAGCTAAAATTAAAAGGCAAAGCAATCCAGACAACAGCTACCTAGCGCAGTTGCCGCTAAACCGTACTGAAGAAAGTGCGTGAGGGCAACTGAGCACCAAACTAACCAGCAGTCTGCCACTCGGCTAGGGAGGGTAGAGCTGGCAGAACGGCAACAACTGGAGGGGGGCCTAGCGTGGAACAACAGGCAGAGCTATCATCAAAAAGATGAGACACAAAACACAGACACAATGAACAAAAAATAGACAATAATTAAATAAATGAAATGCATTTCTGAAGAAAAACGAAAACCATCAATGTGAAAATATGCGAGGAAGAACAGACTGCGAGGAGACAGAGAGAAAAGGCGGGGCTAGGGGGAGCTGCAGGGCAGCTGCGAACGTTCGACAGGGACTTCCTCTTTCTGCGAAGGCAGAGAGCCGAAGAAGGCTGAAGGTATGACAGGGAGTGACAGACGTTCTGAAACAGCAAGTTCCTCAATCTGGAGTGGCGCAGTGAGCAAGCGAGAGAAGCGCCTACCAGAGACCGAAACAAACTTAAGAGACAGAAAGATAAGAGTACCCAAGCAATGCAAAAAAGAGTCAGAGAGGGACCGGTCAGAGAGAGCGAAGAATGAATGTGTGAATACACCCATGAACAACACATACAACGGTGGGCAGACCACACCCCAAGAGGCACGCGGGACCCCAGAGGACCCGAGGGCAGGACAGCAGTCACTGAAACCAAAGAACCTCAAAACCAGAAATGCATGGGCAGCCAGCCACGGAGAAACTCACCAAGTGAGAAGAGGCATACGACTCAAACCCCAAATATCAACCACTGATGGCAAAACCGAAACGCATGTAGGCACCATCAAAATCGCAAATGCATGTATTAAGCAGAAAACACATGCCAGAATTCGGCCAGTCACATGGGAGCGCTGGCACAGGACTCAAACCTCAAGCCGCAAAATACAACATGAAATAATATACGATAAAAAGCACACACACAATTATGCGGCAAATACCTCAAATGCATGTATTAAGCAGCAAACACATGCCAGAATTCGGCCAGTCACATGGGAGAGCTGGCACAGGACTCAAACCTCAAGCCGCCAAACACATCATGAAATAATGTATACGGTAAAAAGCAAACACACAAATTAGGCGGCAAACACCTTAAACAAAAACATACAGAGGAAAAAGGCAAATACACAATTTATATGGCAGAAAGGATGGCAACGAAAAAGTGGCCACAACGTGATAATAAGAAAGGTGGAGAGACCCCACGCAGAAAGAAAGCAAAACGTAGTATAGGACAGCAGAGAGGGAAGGACCAAAAAGATGCCCCACAAAATGTGACCAGCCACAGAGGACGTCGTGGCAAGACAGCCAGCCACAGGGGAACAAGGGAGCAGACACAGGGGAGACCCCAGAGGACACGACAGCTCGGACGGACCACCCCACAAGCCACAACCCGAGGTAAAATCAAGGAAGAAAAACAAAACTATCCCTGACTTACCCAGGCGGGCGGGGGCAGCGGAGCGTCCGAGGGGCAGCCTGGAGGGGAAACCCGTGCGCGTGTCCCAAGACCACACCGTGGATGACTCGCCGACCGAGACCCTCGTTCGTGGTCGCCACTGTGTTGGAGGGTCCGTTATGGTTGGCCACACTCTTCTGCTTACCTCTCCCCTCTCAGAGTCTGTCTCACACTTTGCTTGGCACTTGGCAAGAAAGAACCATGTTATAAAATTATAAAATATAATAGTTTATTAAACAATTCAAAAGCATAAAAGAAAATACTTCAATTTAAGAATTGCCCATCAACATATGGGTAAGATCAGAGATAACTGCATCAACAATGTTAAGGATCAATTAGTTCAATTCAAACAGAAATGTATATCTATAAATTAGTCCATGAGCAGCCGCTCAAGGGGCAACCCTGAATTTAAGAGTGATACAAAGAATAGCGTTCAGAGGACAAAACTTCTTATTGAGATACAATAACAATATTCAAGACTACACAATTAAAACTGAAATAAATGCAATTGCTTGGGTTCAGATGACCTGAAATAGATAATCTGACAAAGCCAATAGGCAAAACTATTCAGTCAGATAGACTGACAAAGTCAATAGGCAGAATTATTAAGTCAGATAGACTGACCAAGCCAATAGGCAAAATTATTCAGTCAGATAGACTGACAAAGTCAATAGGCAGAATTATTAAATAGGAGCATTATCACCTTGGCAATAGGAGCTCTGGGCCCAGTCAGGAGAACGATTGATCAGTCGGGAACCCTCACAAGGCACCGGGGTGCTGGTTTGAAGAGAGTTCGAAGCCACACCCTGGGTGCAGCTATTTTATATGCTTGAATGCAGAAGTTTTATCATCTCTGACGTAGGTCCTGACGCAGCCCTTGACCGCCCTCTTACAGTAACTATGGAAAATTCCACACGTAGAACTGAGAAGTGGTATCATGGTGAAATTAGGGGCTTTTGACAGGTGGTCAGTGCTCCTGACCGCAAAAAGTAAACAAAGGATAATTTTTACCGTAAGAAAGCTCAGAATTAATATTTTAATACATTATTTCTTGGTCACGTTGCCGTCTTTCACAGTTTCGATTAAGCAAGCGCGGAAAGTTTCATAACTAAAAATATTGCAAATGTACTTGTGAAACCGCCAGATGTACCAAAAATGTCCTATGCGTGTGGGCTAATCTAATTCTCGTAACTGTGGAAATTTACAAGGGGGGGAGAGTTTGTCGCGGAGGATGGCGCAGGCCTCTGCTGTCAGGTTAGTGAAGTCTATGAGATCAGTTTTTAATATTAAGAAAATGACAATAGGATACCCTGACTTTATTGGGCCTATACATATCTCTTACAAAGGTATGGTTGGTCCTGTATGTAGGTCTGTGAGAAGGTGAACTTGGGCCTATGTGTGGATTTGTAAGAAAGTGAAGGAACGTGGACAACTTAAAGACCCTTTATCTGGGCCTCAGTGGTGGGGCCTATCTAGGGATGCCAGGTTTGAAGGGTATTGCAGAATGGGGTGTGTGTTTCCTGTTTAGAGGGTAAAACGGGACCCTCCTACAAAGGCAAATAGGCAAAAATCTGGGGTAACCCTGCAGAAAGGGCCAAGTCCAAAATGGCCATTGTACTTTGTAGAGGATAGTGGAAGCCTTGCCACTCTTCCCCAAATAAGAAAAGGCAATGGAAGCCATCTTTTTAACCCCAGCCAATAACAGCAGTGAAAGCCACCCTACTTTCCTCCACCTTGGGGATGGTAGTTGTAGCTATCTAATGTAACCAACCCAAGGGAGCATAGTGGAAGCTGTCTAATTTCTGGGACAGTGAACAGCATACTACCAGTAGAGGAAAGTGGATGCCTCACTTCTCTTCTTCAAACAACAGAAGTTGGGGAAAGCCATCTACTCAATCCCAGTCAATAGTGTTGTGTAGTTCCTATATATCCTATACAGGACCTGCACGTTTGGATAACATAAACTGTGGGTTTGGTGGCAGACTGGTTCCGAGCACCCCCACCGGATACGTTAGCCTGTTTGCATTAGCTAGCTCACAGTGCCATTAGAATCTCCTCTTATCGGGGAGAGAATAGTTTCTCGCAACCTCAGAACATGGCAACACTGATCCCCCAGGATCGTGGAAACAATATACTACTTTTCGCTCAGTCACTCGTGCTCACTTAGTTTGTCTCAGAGATACACAGAATAAACAGTCTGGGCGTTTCAATAAGGATTTATCGAACAGTTGTTATTCTAGTGTAGAATAGATGAGCTGCAATAACCATTAGACAGTAGCAGAGATATATGATTAGCAATACTACAAAAGTAAAGGGATGGTATAGTACTACCATCTTGCAGAAATCATGAATATATACATGTACATAAAACACATGATAAAAAGGGCAACCTAAAAGTGCGTACTCCTACGATGTCTCCCTAACTAGATGTACCTAAATGTACCTAGCATCTGTGTAGGTGTTATGCCAAGAATCCCTCTAGGATCTAGTCCACCCCATTACCTGAGAGATAGAGAATGTGGTACCCCGTCCTGGTCTCGAATTGGACACCCCGCGAGGGATGTTAGACCACTGCTAGCTGGAGCGTCTGCATGCAGGAACCTCAGCGTCTCTGGTCAGTGTGTCAGCCGGGAAGTCACGGTCTCCCCGTCTGTCTAAGCAAGACATGATGTATATATACCAATAGGTCTTACAAGGTGTCCTACCTTGCTGTGTTACTGTGTCGGCCTAAAGGATGACGTCGGGCTTGAACTTTAACATAGATATTATACAGGAGATGTTCATCCTGCTGTGCTTCCAAGAAGCCTCATGCATAATGTATGAATTTTGAACCAGGAAAAACCTGCGTTCTGAATGCAGTGTCGTATCTAGGTAAAAGGTCAGTCCCTATGAACCGTTATGTATGTAATGTAGGGAAGGATAAAGGTGAAAGGTTGCAGTGTTACCTGCGCCTATATAGGGTACCTATATGGAATATAACAATAGAGGGCATTGAAATCCATTCTACTCTTCTCCACCTTGGAGAGGGTAGTTGGAGCCATCTAATTTAACCAACCCAAGGAAGGGTAGTGGAAACTGTCTTACATCTGTGGCAGCAGACGCTATTCTACTCAGTACAGGGAAGTGGAAGACATGCTTCTATTCTCCAAAAAACAGAAGTGGTGGAAGCTGTCTACTCAATCTCAGACAATAGAGGGCAGTGAAAGCCACCTTACCGTCTTCCACCTAAATGAAGGAAAAGTAGCACAAGCCACCCTACTGCCCTGTCATGAAGAGACTAGTGGAAGCAACCATCTCTTTCACCCCTTTAAAATGAGGAGGGAACATTATGGCAGAGGCATGCTGTGATTACTTAGAGTGTCTTCCTACAATAATAATGGGACACAATTCTATTGTACGGTATTTTCAACCAGTCCCTGGCTGTCAAAATATGTTCCTTAAACAAAATTTAGTATGGCTAGTATGGCTTTGTAAACACCTGTTATTAATGCCCAGTGCAGATGGGGTATTCCGTGCCTCTGTAGACGTTTCCATTCCATGCACTGAGCTTAAAACTAAATGTACATGTGAAAGGAGAGAACACTCAGGGACCAAAACACAAGATGCTGTAAAAAAAAACACAAAGATCCTCAAGTACATATCCACCCTTGTTTGGATTTGATTTCTGACTTTTTCTGGTGTGCACTCTGGATATCAAACCCACAATATCTGTGTGACAGACTATCAAGGAAAAATATTATATATATATATTATCTACTGGCGGTCGCCAGTAGATAGTTATAGTTAGGACCTATTTTCCATAGGAAATCCGCAACATTCTATTTGAAATAACGTTGGCGCCGGTTGATGAATCTTCGCGAAAGTTTCCAACTTGTTGGGGTGCTCCGGTCCGCTCCTATCCTGAAAGTCTCGGGGTGATTCATCAAGCGGGGGCCGAGAAAAAGGGGGGTCCCAAAACACATTTTCCCCATTCATTTTTCCATAGGAACCTTTAGTCGAAGCTACAGCCCGAACTGCTGAACGGAATTACACCAAATTTGGCAAAGAGGTAGCCCTTGGTTCAGTGTCGTGCCTTTGCTTAAATGGTGTAAATCCGCTTCAGTAGTTCCTGAGAAAATCAAAAGTAAAGTCACATATACATCTATGGCCGAGTAGGGTCCGCGTATCCTCCCGATCACGAGCTGCATGCTAATTGGTTGTGAAGTGGCTGTCAACACTCCAAATCAGGAAGTGTTGGCAGTTATTTTGTCCCTCGGCAGAACCGAGGGACAGAAACAAGTGCGCAAAGCGCAAAAGGGGGCAGGGTAGAAACACCCTGACCCCTAGGTCTGCTCAGGGGTCCCACAAGGACCCCCTGGGCAGAAAGATGTGTTTTTTATTTAAACGGCGGGATGCGCTTAGGGTGCGCGGATCCCGCCGATTAAAAAAAACAGACAAGAAACAAGTGCGCAAAACGCACAAAGAGGGCAGGGGTAGAAACACCCTGACCTCTAGGTCTGCTCAGGGGTCCCACAAGGACCCCTGGGCATAAAAAGCATTTAAAAAAAAATCGGCGGGATGCGCTTAGGTGCGCGGATCCAGCCGATAAAAAAATCGAAGCGTGGTCTACCGCGCTTCGATGCTAATTTGCCCCTGGGTGGCCCAAGTCCCGGGGGCATGCGGGGGTGGGTTTAGATTTTATGGGGGGGCCTCTAAGGCCCCCCAAGCCCCAGCAACCGCCACCCCCCAGGGCTCTAAATAAAAAATGGTGCAGGAGGGCTCTGAGCCCTCCCGCAGCCCCGGGGACCACCACCCCCCGGGGCTTCTTTTTTAATTTTATGACCTGTGTGTGGGGGCTCCAGTCCCCCACACACCCCGGGACCGCCACCTCCCCGGGCACTAACAAATTTAAAATGGGGGTCCGCTTTGGACCCCCAAAGCCCCTGGGACCACCACCTCCCCAGGGCTGTGCATTCAAGGAGGAGGGCCGGGCGGCCCCCTCCTGGAGCCTGTGATGGCTCTGGGAACCGCCACCCCCAGGGCCGGGCTCCTGCAGTGTCCCGGGGTGCCTACCCACGGGACACTGTAGTTTGCTATGGCAGGACGGGAGCCTCGCGCCCCGTCCTGCCATAGCAACTGCTTTGTTTTGGAAGAGAGAGCAGGAAACCTGCTCTCTTCCAAAACTAAAGATGATTGCTTTACACACGGGGAGCTGCATCTTAGCAGCTCCCCATGTGGAAAAGCAATGCCGGCTCCCAAGGGACGCGGGAGCCGAGCGGGACCGTGGGGGATTGGGGACCCCCACAGTCCCCAACGGAGAGGGCCAGCCCTGGGGGATGAGGTCCCCGGGGCAAGTAGTGGCCTCGGGAGGGGCCACGCGGCCCCCTCCCCAAAAAAAAAATAAAAATAAAGGCCTGCCCCGGGGATGGGGTCCCGGGGCAAAAGGAGGCCTGAGGAGGGGGCCACGCAGCCCCCTCCATGAAAATTAAAAAAATAAGGTGGCAATGACCCGGGGATGGGGTCCCCGGGTCGAATTGGCCTACGGGAGGGGGGCCCACGCGGTCCCCTTCCCGTACCTTTTTAAAAATAAATAAATAGAGAGTCAGGCCCTGGGGGATGGGGTCCCCAGGGCACAAAATAATTACAAAGAAGGGGGACCACACAGCCCCCTTTAAAAAAAAAAATCCCCCAAAAATCTGGCATCGCGCCGGAGGCCACGCCCTCCTTCTCAGCACTCTGCAAACGCGCTTCTGGCGGGTTTGCAGAGGGGGAACGATTCCTTGAATACTGGGGTCCCTGGGGCCAACTAGCTCATCAGGAACCTCCAGTATGCGCCAGGGGCTGCGTTGCAGAGAGGTGTTCTGAGGCCACGCCCCTTTACACCTCTCTGCAATGCAGCTCTGTGGCGCTTAATGGAGGTAGCTGGTGGGCTAGTTGCACCCCAGGGACCCTCAGGATTCAAGGGGAGTTAATCCCCGACTTAAAACGCGCCATGGGGCGTGTTTGCACAGTGGTGAAGGGAGGGGCGGGCCTGAGGTGACATGTGTGAAACAGGCCTCGTGGCACGCTTTAAGATGGGGAATTAAATCCCTTCAATCCTGAGGGTCTCTGGGGCCAACTAGCCCACCAGGTACCTCCAGTAAGCGCCACGGAGCTGCGTTGCAGAGTGTTGTAAAAGGGCGTGGCCTCTGAACACCTCTCTGCAATGCAGCTCTCTGGCGCATACTGGAGGTATCTGGTGGGCTAGTTGGCCCCTAGGGACCCTCGGGATTGAGGAGGAATTAATTCTCCAACTTAAAACGCGCCACAGGGCGTGTTTGCAGACATGTCACCTCAGGCCCCACCCCTTCCTTCACCATTGTGCAAATATTCCTCTAAAATCAGCCGAACTACGAATTCCGATTTACTCACCTGTTATCAGGAGAGACCTCAGTGCTGCATCTTTGAGCCCAGTACTGATCCTGAAAAGTAATTTTAACCGTACTTACCAGTAACTTGAATTTCCTTCCTTAGGCTAACATTGACTGGTTTCACTTGGAAATTCTTCTAAGTGTGGAGTTTTGGAACTTTATAATATTCCTCTAAAATCAGCCAAACTACGAATTCCGATTTACTCACCTGTTATCAGGAGAGACCTCAGTGCTGCATCTTTGAGCCCAGTATTGATCCTGAAAAGTAATTTTAACCGTACTTACCAGTAACTTGAAATTCCTTCCATAGGATATCATTGCCTGCTTTTTGCTGAAAAAGTTTTGAAGGGTCGATTTTTGAAACATACAAATATTCCTCTAAAATCAGCAGAACTACGAATTCCGATTTACTCACCTGTTTTCATGAGAGACCTCAGTGCTGCATCTTTGAGCCCTGTACTGATCCTGAAAAGTAATTTTAACCGTACTTACCAGTAACTTGAATTTTCTTCCATAGGCTAACATTGACTGGTTTCACTTGGAAATTCTTCTGTGTGTGGAGTTTTGGAACTTTATAATATTCCTCTAAAATCAGCCGAAATACGAATTCCGATTTACTCACCTGTTATCAGGAGAGACCTCAGTGCTGCATCTTTCAGCCCAGTACTGATCCTGAAAAGTAATTTTAACCGTACTTACCAGTAACTTGAATTTCCTTCCATAGGATATCATTGCCTGCTTTTGCTGAAAAAGTTTCTAAGTGTCGATTTTTGAAACATACAAATATTCCTCTAAAATCAGCCGAACTACGAATTCCGATTTACTCACCTGTTATCAGGAGAGAACCCAGGGCTGCATCTTTTAGCCCAGCACTGACCTTGAAAAGTAATTCTAACTGTACTTACCAGTAAATTGAATTTCCTTCCATAGGATAACATTGCCTGCTTTTTGCTGGAAAAGTTTCCAAGTGTCGATTTCTGAAACATAAAAATATTCCTCTAAAATCAGCAGAACTACGAATTCCGATTTACTCACCTGTTATCAGGAGAGACCTCAGTGCTGCATCTTTGAGCCCAGTACTGATCCTGAAAAGTAATTTTAACCGTACTTACCAGTAACTTGAATTTTCTTCCATAGGCTAACATTGACTGGTTTCACTTGGAAATTCTTCTAAATTGTGTAGTTTTGGAACTTTATAATATTCCTCTAAAATCAGCCGAACTACGAATTCCGATTTACTCACCTGTTATCAGGAGAGAACCCAGTGCTGCATCTTTAGCCCAGCACTGACCCTGAAAAGTAATTCTAACCGTATTTACCAGTAACTTGTATTTCCTTCCATAGGAATCCATTGTCTGGTTTTCAGCAGAAAAGTTTCAAAGTGTCGATTTTCACAAACTACAAATATTCCTTAAAAATCTCCTGTTTGACTTAAACGCATTCTTTCAACTGTTTACAGGAGATGCACCAGTGCTGGATCCAAGATCCACCACTGAGTAAGAAAAAGTAACGATAACACTACTTACCTGCTAAGTGAATTTCCTCCCATAGGATCACATTGGTGATTCTATGTGAAAAAGTTTCTAAGTGTCAACTTTTAAAATACAATAATAGTCCTTAAAAATCACTACTGTAACCAAAACGCTTTTACTCAACTGTTTACAGGAGATGTCCCAGGACTGAATCTAGGATCCAGTCCTGTGGTTAGAAAAGTAATCCATAAAGTAACTAATTGCATTTAACTTGAAATTCACATTGAGCTCAATGTTGCATTGTGTTTGAAATTGTGTTGCCCATTGCAACAACTGTAACTACTGTACTTAAAAGTCTATTGCCTATTTGCAAAGTATTTAAACTAAAGTAATTCATTCTGAGAAAGTATATTTTGTAATGTAATGTATAATGTAATTACAATGTATTTAAAAAATAAAATATCTAAAAATAAATAGTTTAAAAAAATGTAGTAAATCAGTATCAAAAAATAAATATAACAATTAATACATTTAAAAATTGTCATTTACAAAACCTTTGAAATTCACTGAAAAAAACCATAGGTTTCAGACATGTTATAGTTAGGAATTAGCATTTAAAAACCTTTGAAATTCACTGAAAAACCATAGGTTTCAGGCACGTTATAGTTAGAAATTAGCATTTAAAAACCTTACAAATTCACTGAAAAAACCATAGGTTTTAGGGACAGTTATAGTTAGTTGGACATTGCACTCGTACAAAACCCGTGAAATTCCCCCGTTATAGTTAGTTCAGGTAACTATAACTCGCGCACCCGCAATGCACTGCTGATGACGTCACATATTACATCACTCATGACATGGTCAGTGACATCACTGATGACATCACTGATGACATCTCAAATGACATCACTGATGACATCACTGATGACATCATCCATGTGATAATTTGATGCATCTTCTCACACCCTAATATAACTTTTGATACACCCACTGTAAATTACAGACTGCCATTGTCAAAACCATAGACACTCCAACACCAATTACTATATACACACTCACTGATTCTTAGGTCTACACACACACATCTACTCACTCACCCGTACAGTCACTCATACTTATAGTCACTCAGTACAGGACTATTATATGCACTCATACACCTATATAAACACTCACACACCGTCACTCATCCATAGAGGTACTCACACACCTAGTCAGTCATGCAAAAAATTAAGCACACACCCATTTACTCACCTATACAGTTATACACACACCAGCTCACTTACTCATACAAATACTAGCACATTCTTACGCTCTTATACAATCTCTGATACAAGCACACACTCATCCATACAGTCACTCTCACAATCACACACTCTCGCTTATAGCTATTTATATACTCCAACACACATATATACTGCCTTTCACATATGTAGTTACTCACACATGTACCACTGGGACATACATTCACTCACTAACACACTCTTACACACACTTACCCACCCATACAGTCTATCACAGATGCACTCTTGAAACCATCCACCCAGTGAATCACCCACTCACACATCTATGCACAGAGTCGCACACATCCCACCCACACAAACACTCAGGCACCCATACAGATACTCAGCCAACCAATCAATAACTCATATAGACACTCATGTAGCTATTCACAAACCCATGCTGCCACTTACACAGCAACAGACAGACGGATACAGACATTCACCCAGTTTAGTCACTAACCCATGCATTCAGTAAGATACGTTTAATCACTCACTAATAGAGTTAGTCACGCACCTACTAAATCATCCATTCAGACACTTATACACCCACTCATTCTTCAATATGCCTTTCCCTATATATATTAAACATATTTAAACTTTACAGAAACACACAGTCACTGGATGATGTCATTTGAGATGTCATCAGTGATGTCATCAGTGATGTCACTGACCATGTCATCAGTGATGTAATATGTGACGTCATCAGCAGTGCATTATGGGGCGCGAGTTATAGTTACCTGAACTAACTATAACGGGGAATTTCACTGGGTTTTGTACGAGTGCAATGTCCAACTAACTATAACTGTCCCTAAAACCTATGGTTTTTCAGTGAATTTGTAAGGTTTTTTAAATGCTAATTTCTAACTATAACGTGCCTGAAACCTATGGTTTTTTCAGTGAATATATATATATATATTACCTACTGGCGGTCGCCAGTAGGTAGTCATAGTTAGGACCTAGTTTCTATTCAAAAAGCATTTTTTCTTTTGCCAATATCTTTGGTGCCGTTTGACGAATCTTCGCGAAATTTTCAAAACTAATGGGGCGCTCTGCTCAGCTCCTGTCTTGAAGGTTTCGGGGTGATTCGTCAAGCGGGGGCTGAGAAAAAAGGGAGGGTCCCAAAACGCGTTTTCCACATGTTAATTTCCATAGAAAACCTTAGACAAGGCTACAGCCCGAACTGCTGAAAGGAATTACACCAAATTTGGCAAAAAGGTAGCTCTTGGTTCAGAAACCGCCTTTTTTGTTAAATGGTGTAAATTCTTTCAGTAGTTTTTTAAATATTAAAGGAAAAAGAAATTTATATATCTGGGCGGAGCCTAACCACACATCTCATCGTGAGATCTGATTGGCTGTCAGCACTTCATCCAAGAAGTGTTGGCAGCCATCTTGGGACCAATATACATGAAAGCACCCCATTAAAATGCATTGTAGTGAATGGAAGGTTTTGAGGGTAACCAAAAGGAGAACGTATAAAGGGTGATAAGACTTTAGTTACATTATAAATCATTTGTTGATGGTACCATTCTAATTTTAGGAATTGTGGTGTGTTCTAAGGTGATTTTACCCTGTGAAAAAGCCTTCTGCTGGGATATCATGAATCATGCTTGAGAGAAAACTATTTTCTCATACTTTTCCCATAGAGGTTTGGAAGGTGATCTAGAAGCTAAAATGATAGCATATTTTCTGTAAATTCAAATTATCTTTCTCAGTCATGTGAGAATGAAGTCTGACATTCTCAGTAAAACATGTACATCCAACAAGGGCAGAGACTGTCAGTTGATTCCTTTGTGTTCTACTGCAGCTTCCCAGAGTGTTCTAAAGAACAACTAGAGCGCTAACAGTCTTACTTATGACAAAAGTATGGCACACCTGAAGCCATCTTGATTGGAATAAAGTGGTAACACTTAAAACATTTAATTAAAAAAGGAACAAAATGAAGGGGTTCATTTTGCCATAGAAATTATGATTAGTGCTGCAGAAAGAAAAATTAGGGCACATTATTAGTGACTTCTCAAATCCTTTTCTATTTCATTAAAAAATTCTGACATGCAGACTGAAACATGCACTTTCAATTCCAGCAGCAGACTTCCCTGGTGAGCAGTAGCTTTACTACAGTGATCTAATGAGCAACTAGAGTGCTAACATTCTGAATTTATGGCAAATGTGTGACATATCTGAATACCTTCTTGATGGAATCAAAGTAAAAACTGAAAGTATTTCCTACTGAGGAGACTGTAGTAAATGAGGAAATTAGGAAACTTCATAACAAATAAGTCTCCCAAGATGGCCACCAGAGACAAAAGAGCCCAAATGTAGCACAAATATCACCCAGATGTAGCCCACGTATAGCCCAATGACAGAATGTCCCATAGTGTTCTAAAGAACAACTAGAGCGCTAACAGTCTTACTTATGACAAAAGTATGGCACACCTGAAGCCATCTTGATTGGAATAAAGTGGTAACACTTAAAACATTTAATTTAAAAAGGAACAAACTGAGGGGGTTCATTTTGCCATAGAAACTATGATTAGTGCTGAAGAAAGAAAAATTAGGGCACATTTTGAGTGACTTCTCAAATCCTCTTCTATTTCATTAAAACAATTCTGACATGCAGACTGAAACATGCACTTTCAATACCAGCAGCAGACTTCCCTAGTGAGCTGTAGCTTTACTACATTGATCTAATGAGCAACTAGAGTGTTAACATTCAGAATTTATGGCGAATGTGTGACACATCTGAATGCCTTCTTGATGGAATCAAAGTAAAAACTGAAAGCATTTCCTTGAGGAGACTGCAGTAAATGAGGAAATTAGGAAACTTCATAACAAATAAATCTCCCAAGATGGCCACCAGAGACAAAAGAGCCCAAATGTAGCACAAATATCACCCAGATGTAGCCCACGTATAGCCCAATGACAGAAGTGTGCAAAACACTTTTTATTTTTTGTTTTTTTGCAGTTTTATATAGTGCAGACTGGTCAGGTATTGGAGTGCTTACATGAGCATTGGTTACATCACACAAGGACAAATTCATGTTGGTTGTAGACATGGGGAGATTAAGGGGCATATTCACAAGGACTTATCTCCGAGTTATCTCCACCTTAACGCATCAAAAGTGGAGATAGATTTAACGCCCCATTCACAAGCGGGTGCAAACTGCAGACAACGCCAGTATTCCCGCGATAACTGTCGCAAAATTTTCCTCCACGGGTGGCACCATCAACTAACCCTAATGAGATGCAGAGTAGGCGTTCCCGTGCAAAAACACACGAAAACACCACTACACCACATTCACAACGAACTGCCAGATCTGCGATGCGAACCAAAAACAGGCGATAAGCCGCGGTAGCAGCAGGGATTTAACACCTGGCTCCTGCTGGTGTTGAGCAGGACGACTACCTGCAGCATGAAAGGGAGCCCAGGCCAGAGCCACATCTGAAGACCCACAGATGCCATGGAGCCAATGATCATGCAGCTCGGAGACCCATGGGGGCCACAACACCCACCGCCACCACTCCCAGGCCCCCCCCGGACCCCCACCGGACAAACACATACCGTGCACGACACAAGAGCCACAAAAAGCGCATGATGCCGCACAATGACAACAAGAAACACACATGTGTGGTCAGAAGAACGAGAAACAGTCACTCATCATTGAAGTAACAACCAAAAACTTTATTGAAATACAACACAAAAAACCAATGCGGAAGATTCCTGTCGGGTCCGTCCGGGACAATCTTGATGTCACAGCCTGGAAAACAAAGCACCAAATCAGAACGTGTGTCATGCGCACATCAAAGGAGCGAGACACAGAGAAACAGAGAAGGAAAGGAAGGCAGAGAGAGAGAAGGAAAGGAAGGGAGAGAGAGAGAGAGAGAGAAGGAAAGGAAGGGAGAGAGAGAGAAGGAAGGGAGAGAGAGAGAAGGAAAGGAAGGGAGAGAGAGAGAGAAGGAAAGGAAGGGAGAGAGAGAGAGAGAGGGAGGGACACTGCCGCCCCCACGCACCCAGGCCCCACTGCTCACCTGCCGCCAATGGTGTGTCCACCAGTGGGCACACCACGTGCTCGTGCAAGCTCCAGGCTCCGGTCCCACCACCATGGCATGCTCCACATCAGGCGGACCCGCACCACGGCTCATCAGGTCCCACACATGACGCTGAGTCCTGAGGCATCAATGGCAGAGACCACATCAGTGCACACGTCATCGCAGGCTGCACACCTGCCCAGCAATTCTGGTGCCACTAACCCTGTGCAACCCCAGTCAGCGCCACGTGGTGGTAGGCCCGTGACGGCCGCAAGGCTTCAGGTGCCACTAACCCTGTGCAACCCCAGTCAGTGCCACGTGGTGGTAGGCCCGTGACGGCTGCAAGGCTTCTTGTGCCACTAACCCTGTGCAACCCCAGTCAGCGCCACTTGGTGGTAGGCCCGTGATGGCCGCATGGCTTCGGGTGCCACTAACCCTGTGCGCAACAACTCATGGGCCCTTTATGATTGAGACTCGTGGAACGTCCGTCATCCAGTCACCACCGGCAGTGGGGAATGTGACGTTGTCGGCCCCTTATATTGGTGGGGTCACATGGCCTGTGACGCCTTTGCCGGATGGGTGTGGTATGTGTGCAAACCTGCCCTCAGGGAGTGGCCGTGACATGCTGACAACTAGACCAGTGACCTGCAGACCACTAGCGTGTAAACCTGCGACTTGTAGCTATGTGGCTCCCCCCTCGGAGCGTAAGCGGAGTGGTCTGGCCTGGCGTATGCCGGACCAGCGCAGGGCTTGCAACAATGCCTCGGGGGCTCTGGGCGTGGTCCAGTCCATGTCCGGACAAGGAAGTGACTAATGCGTGTGTCCCTGTTGTAGTGTCTACGGCCCCCGGAACGCAATTGGCAATGTAGCACCCTGTGACTGGAATCCCACTAGATGAGCATCATTGACGTTAGGGGGAATCACTGACCCTACATTCATCCACACATTCATACCTGAATGATGAAAGACGTGACACAGCAGTGCGTTTCCGAATGTTTAATGCACATCCAGTGGAGTTTTGCAGCTGGAGCAGTACAGGGCCATGCCAACCCCACTTCACAATATGGGCCCGTGGAGGGCCAGCCAGAGTCCATCAGAGAATGACAAGTACAGCGGAAGAGGAAGGGTACAGTCCGCAGTCTGGTCGCCGTGTCATTGGTCACCAAACAGGATATGGCAGTACATGTCGCGGTCCAAGGTGAGTGCAGCAGAGTGTATAGGGGGTCAGTGGAAGGTCATGGGGCCATGTGCAGCACCAAGCTGCAACAGGCCAGGTGGCGGACATGAATGCTGAGTGCCTCCTCCTGATCTCAAGCCCATCCACGTCCTCGGATGTGTGCTCTGCCCCATCTGTGGGTGGTGCAGTTCCGGCTGCGGCACTGTGTGCCACTGACACATCAGGGGCCGGAGGTGGATTGTCGGCCGCACTGTGTGGCAGTGACACATCAGGTGCCGGAGTGGATATGCCTGCCTCACTGTGAGGCATCGACACACCAGGGGGTGGAGATGTGGATGGTGTAGGAGCAGCAACATTCATCTGCGCCATGCCTTGTGGCAGCAATGCCATGATGAGGATACACAGGGCATGGTAGATCCCAGCTACATTTTGTTGATGTGCAGCGGTGGTTGCCATCCTTTCCGCCTCCATCCGCACCATGTCCTCCATGAGCCTCCGCATGTGTGCCAGCTAACGGCTGAGATAGCTGGAGCCACTCTGAGCGGACAGCTGTTCTTGTCTCCGAGTCATGACTCCAGCGATGTCAGCCAGGGCTAGTTGGAGACCATGGAGCAGCCTGTGGGTGTCCGTTAGGGACTGGAGGTGGTCACTGATGGGACTCAGACACCCATGGATGGCATCAAGTTTGGTAGCCATGAGGTCGAACCCCACCCCCAACTGCTCAGCCATCTCCATCTGGCCCTCCAACACACGGCGTTGGAAGGCCATGTGTTGTTCGGGGGGGTCTTGGGAGACAGCCGGGGTTGTGGGTGCCTCCTGCTGGGTGGTTTGTGGAGTGGGTGGGGTCTCTCGATGCAGCTGGGCTGCCCTGGTCCTGGAGGTGATTGGCGGAAGAGCTCAATGATGTCTTGGAGGGCTTGGGTGTCAATGCTGGTGGTGTCCTCCTCCTCATCAGTGAAGAGTGGCTGGGACTGCTCTGCAGGAGGTGTTGACAGTGCCCCTGCAATGTGAAGGAGAGATGCTGTGTTACAATGTGTCCACATGTATGTAGCCGCATGGTACATGTTCACATTCAGACAGCATGGCAATGTACATTGTGACAGTCTGTAGATCAGGGCCATGATCCAGAGTCATTGTGGGTGTGCACTGTGCTCTGCTTGATTGTGCATGTGTGCTATTGTGGCCATCTCCCCCGTCCCCCCAGTACCTGGTGGTTACTCATCCTGTTGCTGTTGTGTTGTGTCATGTCGAGCAGTGTCCGGTCCCCCGACTCCTGCCATGGTCTCCACACTGATGACTGTCGACACCAGCTCCTCCATGTCATCCAGCTCCAGCTGTGGCGCTGGGCTCCCACCTCCAGTCTGCATTGCTGCCTTCTGGTTGCCTGCGAGTTTCTCCTTGGTTTTGCGCTTGATGTCAATCCATCGCCTCTTGACCTCGTCCATTGACCTCTTGTGCTCTCCGACGGCATTCACCTTGTTCACGATGGACCGCCATATTCCATTTTTGGTGCCCAATGACACGTTGGAGGTGACGAACAGTTCTTGATGGTGTTCCATCACCTCCGTGACCAGGATCCTATTCTCCTGCGGACTGAACTTCGTCTTCCTCTTCTTCTTGTCCTTGCCCTTCCCTGTCCCCGAGGTCCCAGGCTGGTCGGCTGGGGTGCTTGTGGGGTTCCGCTCAACCTCTGCGCCTGCTCCGGCTGCCTCCATGGTGCTTCGGGGTTGGTTATTTTGTGTTTGTGTGTTTTTTGTACTTTTGTAGTGATTTTCCCGCCTGCCCTGTGTGTATTGCAGGCCTGGCGCTGCTTATCGCTGATTTCCTCATCACGGTTTGGCCCATCGCATGTTTTTTTGCGTTGGGGTTTGGGTTTTTATCACCGTCGCGGTTGTTGTATCACGGACATTGTCTGCGTTCTCGGGAGACTATCGCATGCTATCGCCGTGTTGTGAATTCCACGTTAACACAGGGTTATTTTCCCGCGATAGACTGCGATGTGTAAAGTTGTGTTAACATTTTTTGGAGATGTTTAGCGCACGTTCTTGTGAATATCCCCCTGAGTGATTTGACCAGAATCACAGAATGTCGAGCTGAAGCAGAAACTCCAACCTGGTTCCCCAGTTGCAAAGTCTGCAGCTCTTGAAGTAATACCACATCCGCTTCCCTAAGTGCAACATTTAATCAAGTGGTCAACTGGATAAAAAAACATGAAGATAACAAATAATTTAAAAGTGCTTTGTCGCTATTTGAAAACTCAGAAAATATGTCCTCAGTTTAGTTTTTTAGAGCACTAACCATAATTTCGATGCAAATAAGACCCTCTCATTTCTGTAATTTCTAAAGGAAATGCTCTAGGTATTACAGTTTTGATTACATCAAGATGACATCAGGCGTGCCACACTTTTGTAATAAATATAGAATGTTAGCAATCTAGTTGTTGATTAGGATACTGCTGAGAGGCAGAGGCCAGGGGCACGGACTCAGAAAATTGAAGGCAGATAGGAGGGTGCAGAGGCAACAATTTGACCACACTGGGCAGGCAGGAAGGGCAGTGGCAGCACAACAGACTATGGAGGGCAGTGGAAAGGGGGGCAGGGGCAACAAACCAACAATGCAGGACAGGCAAGAGAGGCTGTGGCAATATAATCGACCATTGTGGGCAGAAAGAAGAGGCAGTGGCAGTACAACATACATGCCAACAGACCCGATTCAGCCAGGAAACGCCCAATGTTTTTAAGCCCAAATGGGCTTTATTTGATCTGTCTACTGTCTACAATCTCCTCTTTTTCAATGTAAGTCAATGGGGAAAATCAATACCCCAGTTTTTTTCAAAATCTCCCTCTTACCAAGTTCAAAATGTTAGCAAGTATGGTACATTGGATCATGGAAGGCAGGAGGAATTGGGGTAGGGACATGGACTCGGATAACAGAGGACAGGAGGGACATGGACAGGTGTACCAAACTGACCTCACAGGGCAGGCATCAGGGTTTGCAGCAGCACAATACACCACACAGGGCATGCAGGACAGGAGTGCAGCACAACAATCCAAGGAAGGCAATAGGGAGGGGACAGGACCATGCACATGGACAACAGAGAACAGAGGGAAAGAGGCAATTTCAGCTAGCTGACCATAATGGACAGACAGGAGAGAAAGCTGCAGCATAACGGACCGTAAAGGGCAGGAGGTAGGGATCAGGGGCATTATAATGGAACAGACAAGACAGGAGGGAGGGAATAGGGGTCTGCACATGGGTCTGCAAGGGTCTGCAAGGGGGCAGGGCAGGAGCAGCAAGCTGACAATGGAGGTCAGGCAGGATGGGCACTAGAAGCAAGACACACCATGGAGAGCAACAGTGAGACTATAATGGCATACACACAGACCATGGAGGGAAGGTGGGAGGGGGTCAGGGGCAGCTAGCTGACCACACAGGGAAGGTGGGAGGGGCCGTGGCAGCACAGAAGACCATGCATGGCAAGTTGGAGGGTTAGTGGCAGCACAATGGCCATGATTGGCGAGAAGGAGGGGGCAAGTGCATGCAGAAAGGACCATGGAGGATAGAAGGGAGGGGTAGGAGCTGGGCACAGACAAGAGAGTTCAGGGGAAGGGGCCTCACAACAGACCACGCGGGGCAGGCAGGAGGAGCAGTTGCAGCACAACAGACCAGGGAGGGCAGAAGGATGTGGCAGTAAAATGGACCGTGGAGGACAGGAGGAAGGGGATAGGGGCATGGAACATGGACAGGCAGGGTGGAGGTGGCAGGGACAGGTTACAGTCATCTGACAATGCTAGGCAGGTGGGAGGTGAGTGGCAGCTCAACAGAACACTCAGAGTAGATAGGAGGGGCAGGTCCATGGAACATGGTGGGCAAAAAGGATGGAGCAGGGGCATGCACACAGACATCGGAGGGCAGGGGGAAGGAGAGTAGGGGCAGCAAGCTAAGCACAAAGGCTAAGCAGGAGGTCAATGATGGGGCATATAATTGGGCAATGGAGGGCAGGAGGAGTGGACTGGGACATCATGCTAAATGGAGGGCAGTGGCAGCACATCAGACCATGCATGGCAGGAGGGAGAAGGCTAGTGCATGGATTCAGACAACAGAGGATAGGGAGGAGGTGGATGGGGCAGCAAGCTAACTGTTCAGAGAAGGCGGGAAGGCCAGTGGCAGAACAACAGCCACACAGGGCTGTAATGAGGGAGCAGGGGCATGGACTTGGACAATGGATGGCAAGGAGAGGGGAGGCAGGAGCAGCAAGCTTGAGTGGGGGCAGCACAATGCCAGGCCAGGCCCTGCTTCCAACCCCCCACCATCCATTGTGAGAGGCATCTTACTTAACATTAAAAAAAAAAATAGAAATTCGCTGAAAAAACAAAGATTACAGGGACGTTATAGTTAGACTCAGATTTCACTCGTACAAAACCAGTGAAATTCAGCAGTTATAGTTGCCTGAGCTAACTATAACTTACACCCCGCAATGCAGTGCTTATGACGTCAGACATTACATCATTCATGACATGGTCAGTGACATCACTCATGACATCACTCATGACATCTCAAATGAGCTGTGAATGGAATGGAACTATAATCGCTAGAACTTTATTTATGGATAGTGTGTGTATATTAACACCCTTTTTTTCTTTTCTTTCGTGTAAGAGCCATTACAATACGCAACGCGCCCAGATCAATAAGGCCGATAGTTTTACACTTTAAAGTAATGTGTAGTCCATTGTTTATGTTGATGTTTGCAATCCTAAGTATGTTTATTATGAACAAGTCACGTTGACGAACATACAGGTACGGCGGTCAAGGGGCAAGATATGCTGAAATGACATTGTGTGCATATTAACACTTGTTTTCTTTTCTTTATTGTATCAATTCCTGAATTTTCACATCGTGACCAGGCCAATATGGCCGCCAGCTTTTTGGATTAAAGTAATATGTAGTCCTTTATTAATGTTGGCAACTGGAGGCATTTGTACATTTAAATAAGGAAGCTACAATGACATCTTGTATCGTTATCAAAGTTCGGACGAGCCGAAACACGTGGATCGCATTTCGCATTTGAGATGTCATCAGTGATGTCATCAATGATGTCACGGATCATGTCATGAGTGATGTAATATGTGACGTCATCAGCAGTGCATTGCGGGGGCATGAGTTATATATATATATATATTCACTGAAAAAACCATAGGTTTTAGGGACAGTTATAGTTAGTTGGACATTGCACTCGTACAAAACCCGTGAAATTCCCCCGTTATAGTTAGTTCAGGTAACTATAACTCGCGCCCCACAATGCACTGCTGATGACGTCACATATTACATCACTCATGACATGGTCAGTGACATCACTGATGACATCACTGATGACATCTTAAATGACATCACTGATGACATCATCCAGTGACTGTGTGTTTCTGTAAAGTTTAAATATGTTTAATATATATAGGGAAAGGCGTATTGAAGAATGAGTGGGTGTATAAGTGTCTGAATGGATGATTTAGTAGGTGCGTGACTAACTCTATAAGTGAGTGATTAAACGTATCTTACTGAATGCATGGGTTAGTGACTAAACTGGGTGAATGTCTGTATCCGTCTGTCTGTTGCTGTGTAAGTGGCTGCATGGGTTTGTGAATAGCTACATGAGTGTCTATATGAGTTATTGATTGGTTGTCTGAGTATCTGTATGGGTGCCTGAGTGTTTGTGTGGGTGGGGTGTGTGCGACTCTGTGCATAGATGTGTGAGTGGGTGATTCACTGGGTGGATGGTTTCAAGAGTGCATCTGTGATAGACTGTATAGGTGGGTAAGTGTGTGTAAGAGTGTGTTAGTGAGTGAATGTATGTCCCAGTGGTACATGTGTGAGTAACTACATATGTGAAAGGCAGTATATATGTGTGTTGGAGTATATAAATAGCTATAAGCTAGAGTGTGTGATTGTGAGAGTGACTGTATGGATGAGTGTGTGCTTGTATCAGAGATTGTATAAGAGCGTAAGAATGTGCTAGTATTTGTATGAGTAAGTGAGCTGGTGTGTGTATAACTGTATAGGTGAGTAAATGGGTGTGTGCTTAATATTTTGCATGACTGACTAGGTGTGTGAGTACCTCTATGGATGAGTGGCGGTGTGTGAGTGTTTATATAGGTGTATGAGTGCATATAATAAATAGTCCTGTACTGAGTGAATATAAGTATGAGTGACTGTACGGGTGAGTGAGTAGATGTGTGTGTGTAGACCTAAGAATAAGTGAGTGTGTATATAGTAATTGGTGTTGGAGTGTCTATGGTTTTGACAATGGCAGTCTGTAATTTACAGTGGGAGTATCAAAAGTTATATTAGGTGTGAGAAGATGCATCAAATTATCACATGGATGATGTCATCAGTGATGTCATTTGAGATGTCATCAGTGATGTCATCAGTGATGTCACTGACCATGTCATGAGTGATGTAATATGTGACGTCATCAGCAGTGCATTGCGGGGCGCGAGTTATAGTTACCTGAACTAACTATAACGGGGGAATTTCACGGGTTTTGTACGAGTGCAATGTCCAACTAACTATAACTGTCCCTAAAACCTATGGTTTTTTCAGTGAATTTGTAAGGTTTTTTAAATGCTAATTTCTAACTATAACGAGCTTGAAACCTATGGTTTTTTTCAGTGAATTTCAAAGGTTTTGTAAATGACAATTTTTAAATGTATTACTTGTTATATTTATTTTTTTGATACTGATTTACTACATTTTTTAAACTATTTATTTTTAGATATTTTATTTTTAAAATACATTGTAATTACATTATACATTACATTACAAAATATACTTTCTCAGAATGAATTACTTTAGTTTAAATACTTTGCAAATAGGCAATAGACTTTTAAGTACAGTAGTTACAGTTGTTGCAGTGGGCAACACAATTTCAAACACAATGCAACATTGAGCTCAATGTGAATTTCAAGTTAAATGCAATTAGTTACTTTATGGATTACTTTTTCTAACCACAGGACTGGATCCTAGATTCAGTCCTGGGACATCTCCTGTAAACAGTTGAGTAAAAGCGTTTTGGTTACAGTAGTGATTTTTAAGGAATATTATTGTATTTTAAAAGTTGACAGAAACTTTTTCCCATAGAATCACCAATGTTATCCTATGGGAGGAAATTCACTTAGCAGGTAAGTAGTGTTATCGTTATTTTTCTTACTCAGTGGTGGATCCTGGATCCAGCACTGGTGCATCTCCTGTAAACAGTTGAAAGAATGTGTTTAAGTCATACAGGCGATTTTTAAGGAATATTTGTAGTTTGTGAAAATCGACCCTGAAACTTTTCTGCTTAAAACCAGACAATGGATTCCTATGGAAGGAAATACAAGTTACTGGTAAATACGGTTAGAATTACTTTTCAGGGTCAGTGCTGGGCTAAAAGATGCAGCACTGGGTTCTCTCCTGATAACAGGTGAGTAAATCGGAATTCGTAGTTCGGCTGATTTTAGAGGAATATTATAAAGTTCCAAAACTCCACACTTAGAAGAATTTCCAAGTGAAACCAGTCAATGTTAGCCTATGGAAGGAAATTCAAGTTACTGGTAAGTACGGTTAGAATTACTTTTCAAGGTCAGTGCTGGGCTAAAAGATGCAGCACTGGGTTCTCTCCTGATAACAGGTGAGTAAATCGGAATTCGTAGTTCGGCTGATTTTAGAGGAATATTATAAAGTTCCAAAACTCCACACTTAGAAGAATTTCCAAGTGAAACCAGTCAATGTTAGCCTATGGAAGGAAATTCAAGTTACTGGTAAGTACGGTTAGAATTACTTTTCAGGATCAGTACTGGGCTCAAAGATGCAGCACTGAGGTCTCTCCTGATAACAGGTGAGTAAATCGGAATTCGTAATTCGGCTGATTTTAGAGGAATATTTGTATGTTACAAAAATCGACACTTAGAAACTTTTTCAGCAAAAAGCAGCCAATGATATCCTATGGAAGGAAATTCAAGTTACTGGTAAGTACGGTCAAAATTACTTTTCAGGATCAGTACTGGGATAGAAGATGCAGCACTGAGGTCTCTCCTGATAACATGTGAGTAAATCGGAATTCGTAATTCGGCTGATTTTAGAGGAATATTTGCACAATGGTGAAGGAAGGGGTGGGGCCTGAGGTGACATGTCTGCAAACACGCCCTGTGGCACGTTTTAAGTTGGAGAATTAATTCCTCCTCAATCCCGAGGGTCCCTAGGGGCCAACTAGCCCACCAGATACCTCCAGTATGCGCCAGAGAGCTGCGTTGCAGAGAGGTGTTCAGAGGCCACGCCCCTTTACAACACTCTGCAACGCAGCTCCGTGGCGCCTACTGGAGGTACCTGGTGTGCTAGTTGGCTCCCAGGGACCCTCAGGACTGAAGGGATTTAATTCCCATCTTAAAACACGCCACGGGGCCTGTTTGC
The DNA here is from genome assembly GCA_963921515.1 of Calotriton arnoldi. Taxonomy (NCBI): domain Eukaryota; kingdom Metazoa; phylum Chordata; class Amphibia; order Caudata; family Salamandridae; genus Calotriton; species Calotriton arnoldi. The sequence goes on from CAWUFW010014616.1 coordinate 315,864, forward strand.
ACACATGTCACCTGAAGCCCCGCCCCTCCCTTCACCACTGTGCAAACGCGCCCGTGGCGCGTCTTAAGTTGGGGGATTAAGTCCCCTTGAATCCTGAGGGTCCCTGGAGTCCAACTAGCCCACCATGTACCTCCAAAAGTACCACAGAGCTGTGTTGCAGAGAGGTGTAAAAGGGGCGTGGCCTCTGTACACCTTCTCTGCAACGCAGCCCCTGGCGCATACTGGAGATTCCTGGTGGGCTAGTTGGCCCCCAGGGACCCCCAGTATTCAAGGGAATTACTTCCTTCTTAAAACGCGCCAGGGGGCGGCTTGCAGACTGCAGCAGGGAGGGGCGGGCCTCCGGCACGATGCCGGTCATTTTTTTCTTTATTATTTTTTGTATGGGAGGGGGCTGCGTGGCCCCCTTCCTCGGGCCACTTTTGGCCCCGGGGACCCCATCCCCGGGGCCTGAGGATTTTCTTTTTTTTAAATAAAAACGGGAAGGGAGCCGCGTGGCCCCCTTCCCTGGGCCTCTATTGGCCCCGGGGACCCCATCCCCCGGGTATGCCCTCTTTCTTTTTTTATTAAAATCTTTGGAGGGGGGCTGCGTGGCCCCCCTCCTCAGGCCATTTAAGGCCCCGTGGACCCCATCCCCCGGGGCCGGCCTTGCCCATTTTTTTTTAAAATATTTTTTTTATTTTTGGGGAGGAGGGCTGCGTGGCCCCCTCCCGGGCCACTAATGGCCCTGGGGACCCCATCCCCCGGGCCTGGCCACTGTTGGGGACCGTGGGGGTCCCCAATCCCCCACGGTCCCGCCGGCTCCCCGCGTCCTTTGGGAGCGGGCATTGCTTCCACATGGGGAGCTGCTAACATGCAGCTCCCCATGTGGAAAGCAATGTGCTTTGTTTGGAAGAGAGAGCAGGCTTCTGCTCTCTCTTCCAAAACCAAGCAGTTTGCTATGACAGGACGGGAGTAGCGAGGCTCTCGCCCTGTCATAGCAAACTACAGTGTCCCGGGGTAGGCACCCCGGGACGCTGAGGAGCCGGCCCTGGGGGTGGTGGTCCCCAGGGCCATCAAGGGCTCCAGGAGGGGGGCCGCGCGGCCCCCTTCCCTCCATCGGCAAAGCCCCGGGGAGGTGGTGGTCCCCGGGGCTTGGGTGTCCATAACGGACCCCCTTATTGAAATATTTAGTGCCCCGGGGAGGTGGCGGTCCCCAGGGCGTGTGGGGGGCTCGAGCCCCCACACAGGTCATTTTTTTTTTTAAAAAAGAAGCCCCGGGGTGGCGGTCTCGGGCTGCGGGAGGGCCGAGAACCCTCCCGCACCATTATTTTTAAAGCCCCGGGGGTGGCGGTCCTCGGGCTTGGGGCCTTAGAGGCCCCCACATAAAATATAAACCCACCTTCGCATGCCCCCGGGACTTGGGCCACCCGGGGCAAAATTGCATCGGAGCGCGGAGACCGCGCTCGATTTGTCGGCGGGATCCGCGCACCCTAAGTGCATCCCGCCAATTTTTTTTTTTTAAATGCTTTTTTCTGCCCAGGGGTCCTTGTGGGACCCCTGAGCAGACCTAGGGGTCAGGGTGTTTCTACCCTGCCCCCTTTGTGCTTTGCGCACTTGTTTCTTTTTTTTCTCGGCAGGATCCGCGCACCCTAAGCGCATCCCGCCAATATTTTTTTTAAAAAAATGCTTTTTTCTGCCCAGGGGGTCCTTGTGGGACCCCCTGAGCAGACCTAGGGGGTCAGGGTGTTTCTACCCTGCCCCCTAGGCAGGCATGTGTGAGGCATAAAATGGCTGCCAACACTTCCTGGTTTGGAGTGTTGACAGCCACTTGACAGCCAATTAGCATGCAGCTCGTGTTCGGGAGGGTACTCGGACCCTACTCGGCCATAGATATATATGTGACTTTACTTTTGATTTTCTCAGGAACTACTGAACGGATTTACACCATTTAAGCAAAAGGCACGACACTGAACCAAGGGCTACCTATTTGCCAAATTTGGTGTAATTCCGTTCAGCAGTTCGGGCTGTAGCTGCGACTAAAGGTTCCTATGGAAAAATGAATGGGGAAAACGCGTTTTGAGACCCCCCTTTTTTCTCGGCCCCCGCTTGACGAATCACCCCGAGACTTTCAGGATAGGAGCGGACCGGAGAGCCCCAACAAGTTGGAAACTTTCGCGAAGATTCGTCAACCGGCGCCAACGTTATTTCAAATAGAAAGTTGCGGATTTCCTATGGAAAATAGGTCCTAACTATAACTATCAATCAATCAATCAATCAATCATGTCATTTATAAAGCGCACTACATACCCGCGAGGGTCTCAAGGCGCTGGGGGAAGAGGGGGGTGGTGCTGCTACTGATCGAAGAGCCAGGTCTTGAGGAGTCTTCTGAAGGCCAGTAGGTCTTGGGTCTGTCGGAGGTTGGTGGGGAGGGTGTTCCAGGTCTTGGCGGCGAGGTGGGAGAAGGATCTGCCGCCGGCGGTCATTTTCCGGATGCGGGGGACTGTGGCGAGGGCGAGGCTGGTCGAGCGGAGCTGGCGGGTGGGGGGTGTAGAAGCTGAGTCGTCTGTTGAGGTAGGCTGGTCCGGAGTTGTGGAGTGCTTTGTGTGCGTGGGTGAGGAGCTTGAAGGTTATCCTCTTGTTGACAGGGAGCCAGTGCAGGTCTCTCAGGTGGGGTGTGATGTGGCTGCGCCGGGGGATGTCGAGGATAAGACGTGCAGAGGCGTTCTGATGCGTTGCAGCCGTCTCAGGAGCTTAGCCGTCGTTCCTGCGTAGAGGGCATTTCCGTAGTCCAGCCTGCTGGTGACGAGGGCCTGGGTGACTGTTTTTCTTGTTTCGGTGGGGATCCACTTGAAGATCCTGCGGAGCATTCGGAGGATGTTGAAGCAGGATGAGGAAACGGCGTTGACCTGCTTAGTCATGGGGAGGGTGGGGTCGAGGATGACCCCTAGGTTGCGTGACGTGGTCGGTGGGTGGTGGGGCTGTTCCCAGTGATGTTGGCCACCAGGAGTCGTCCCAGGCTGAAGGGTTGGAACCAAGGATGAGGACCTCCGTCTTGTCCGAGTTCAGCTTCATGCGGCTGGTCCTCATCCATTCGGCGACGGCCTTCATTCCTTCGTGGAGGTGGGCTTTGGCGGTGTGAGGGTCTTTGGTGAGGGAGAGGATCAGCTGGGTGTCGTCGGTGTAGGAGATGATGTTGAGGTTGTGCTGTCGGGCGACGTGGGCAAGGGGTGCCATGTAGATGTTGAACAGCGTTGGGCTGAGGGAGGAGCCTTGGGGTACGCCGCAGATGATCTTGGTGGCCTTGGATCGGAAGGGGCGAGGCGGACGCTTGTGTTCTGCCGGAAAGGAAGGATGTGGTCCAGTCCAGGGCCTTCTCTTGGATCCCGGCGTCGTGAAGGCGTGTTCGTAGTGTGTGGTGGCAGACCGTGTCGAAGGCGGCTGATAGGTCCAGGAGGATGAGGGCTGCTGTTTCTCCGTTGTCTAGCAGGGTCCTGATGTCATCGGTGGCGGCGATGAGGGCGGTTTCGGTGCTGTGGTTGCTGCGGAAGCCAGACTGGGAAGGGTCCAGGATGTTGTTCTCCTCGAGGTAGCGGGTCAGTTGTTTGTTGACGATTTTCTCGGTGACCTTCGCGGGGAACGGGAGCAGAGAGTGGGTCAGAAGTTCTTGAGGTCCTTGGGGTCTGCCTTGGGTTTCTTGAGTAAGGCGGTGATCTCGGCGTGCTTCCAGCTTTCCGGGAAGGTTGCTGTCTCGAAGGAGATGTTGATTATTTTCCGGAGATGGGGTGCGATGGCTGTACTGGCTTTGTTGAAGATGTGGTGAGGGCACGGGTCTAGCGGTGAACCGGAGTGGATGGTGTTCATGATCTCGCTGGTGTCCTCGTCGTTGATGTTGGTCCAGGAGAGCAGGCGGTTGGTGGTTGTGGGGGCAGTGGTCTCGGTGGTTGCCGGGGCGGTCGTGGTGTTGAAGCTGTCGTGGATGTCGGCGATTTTGCGGTGGAAGAAGGTGGCCAGTGAGTCGCACAGGTCTCGCGATGGCTGGATGTCGTTGGTGTTGGAGCTGGGGTTGGAGAGTTCCTTCACTGGCGACCGCCAGTAGATAATATATATATTACCTACTGACAGTTGCCAGTAGGTAGTTATAGTTAGGACCTCGTTTCTATTCAAAAAGCATTTGTTCTTTTGCCAATATCTTTGGCGCCGGTTGACGAATCTTCCCGAAATTTTAAAAACTAATGGTCAGCTCCTGTCTTGTAAGTTTCGGGCTGATTCGTCAAGTGGGGGCTGAGAAAAAAGGGGGTTCCCAAAACGCGTTTTCCCCATGTTAATTTCCATAGGAATTTTAGACAAAGCTACAGCCCGAACTGCTGAATGGAATTACACCAAATTTGGCAAGAAGGTAGCCCTTGGGTCAGAAAGAGACCTTTTTTTAAATGGTGTAAATCCGTTCAGTAGGTCCTGAGAAATTAAAAAAAGAAAAATATCGATATCTGAGCAACGAGGAGGGTTCGCCAACCCTCCCGGGCACGAGCTTCAATCTGATTGGCTGCCAACACTCCAAACCAGGAAGTGTTGGCAGCCATCTTGTGACTCGGTAGAACTGAGTCACAAAAAAAGAGAAAAAAGAAGATGAAAAACAAGAAAAGGGGACAGGCTAGAAACAACCTGATCCCCTAGGCCTAATCAGGGGGTCCCACAAGGACCCCCAGGGCCAAAAAAAACATTTTTTTAAAAACAAAATCGGCAGAATTCGCGCTGGGGTCACGAATCCTGCTGAGAAAATAAAAAAAATTAAATAGCAGGGGCCCCTGCAGCCCCGGGGACCGCCACCTCTCCGGGGCTTTGTTAATAAATGCGTGGGGGGTCCCAACCCCCCCCATGCTGCCCTGGGGACCGCCACCTCCCCGGGGCTTTCAAATTTAAAACGGGGGGACTCGCTGGCCCCCCCAAGCCCCGGGAACCGCCACCTTCCCAGGGCTTATAATAATTATAAGGGAGGGCCTTGCAGGCCCCCCCTAACCCTGGGGACCACCATCTCCCCGGGGCTTCAAAGTAAATTAGGGGGGCCTCATGGGCCCCCTCCAAGCCCCAGGGACCACCACCTCCCCGGGGCTATGCTAATTGAGGGAGGGGGCCACGCGGCCCCCCTCCAGGAGCCCTTGATGGCCCTGGGGTCCGCCACCCCACAGGGCCGGCTCCTGCAATGTCTCAGGGTGCCCTCCCCTGGGACATTGCTGTTTGCTATGGCAGGGCGGGAGCACGGCTCCCACCCTGCCATAGCAAACCCTGCTTTGCTTCAATGAAGCAAAGCAGGATTAGCTTTGAGCAAGGGAGCTGCATGTCAGCAGCTCCCTTGCTCAAAAGCAATGCCGGCTCCCGCAGGAGGTGGGGAGCCAGCGGGACCGTGGGGGCATTGGGACTCCCCATGGTCCCCAATGCAAAGGGCCGGCCCTGGGGGATGGGGTCCCCAGGGCCAGAAATGGCCCAGGGGAGGGGGGCCATGCGGCCCCCTTCCCGTTATTTATTTATTTATTTTTTAAAGAAAATGCTCAGGCCCCATGGGATGGGGTCCCCGGGGCCAAAAGTGGCCCAGGGAAGGGGGGCCACGCAGCCCCCCTCCCATAAAATAATAATTTTAAAAAAAGAAAAAAGAAACCAGCAACTCGCCAGAGGGCCCGCACCCTCCCTGCAACACTCTGCAAACGCGCCCCCTGGTGCATTCTAAGTTGGTGGATTAAGTCCCCTTGAATACTGAGGGTCCCTGGGGGACAACTAGCCCACCAGGTACCTTCAGTAAGCACCACAGAGCTGCGTTGCAGAGAGGTGGTCTGACGTTTCAGGGACATTATAGTTAGAAATTAGCATTTAAAAACTTTTGAAATTCACTGAAAAAACCATAGGTTTCAGGCACGTTATAGTTAGAAATTAGCATTTAAAAAACCTTAGAAATCCACTGAAAAAACCATAGGTTTCAAGGACGTTATAGTTAGTTGGACATTTCACTCATACAAAACCAGAGAAATTCCGCCGTTATAGTTAGTTCAGCTAACTATAGCTCACACCCCCGCAATGCACTGCTGATGACGTCACATATTACATCATTCATGACATGGTCAGTGACATCACTGATGATATCACTGATGACATCTCAAATGACATCACTGATGACATCATCCAATGACTGTGTGTTTCTATAAAGTTTAAATATGTTTTATATATATGCCAAGGTGTATTGAAGAATGAGTGGGTGTATAAGTGTCTGATGGACGATTTAGTAGGTGCGTGACTGACTGTATAAGTGAGTGATTAAATGTGTCTTACTGAATGCATGGGTTAGTGACCAAACTGTGTGAATGTCTGTATCAGTCTGTCTGTTGTTGTGTAAGCTGCTGCATGGGTTGGTCAGTAGCTACATGAGTGTCTATATGGGTTATTGATTGGTTGCCTGAGTATTTGTATGAGTGCCTGAGTGTGTGTGTGGGTGGGTGGGAGGTGTGTGACTCTGTGCATAGATGTGTGAGTGGTTGATTCACTGGGTGTATGGGTTCAAGAGTGCATGTGGAAACAGCTGTATGGGTGGGTGAGTGTGTGCATGGGTGTGTTGGTGAGTGAATGGATGTCTCAGTGGTACATGTCCAAGTAACTTCATATGTAAAAGGCAGTGTATGTGAGAGTTGGAGTATATAAATGACTATACGTGAGAGTCAGTGACTGGGAGAGTGGCTGTATGGATGAATGAATGAATGAATATTAAATTTATAAAGCGCTAACTTAGCCCAAGGGCATCAAGGCGCTGCAGAGGGACTGTCGTACAGAGATAAAATACCATGCTCAGAGTGAAGTCTGTGCAAAAAGCCAAGTCTTCAGGGCCCTGCGAAAGAGAGAGTGTGACATCTGACCAAAGAGATATTGTCAGGGAGGGAGTTCCACAGCCTCGCAGCGGCGGTGGAAAAGGACTTTCCTCCCCATCTAGCCTTCTTAAACCTCGAAACTATTAGTAGATTCTTACTTGCCGACCTAACCTGCCTAGTAGGAACATAGCGCTGAAATAGTGCTTTAATGGCCTCAGGACCTAGGCCATAGTAGGCATTATGGGTCAGGCATAGGGTCTTAAAGAGAATTCTACGGTCCAGAGGAAGCCAATGCAGCGTGATGAGGGAGGCCGAAACTGCGTGGTATTTCGGAAGATCCATCACCAGCCTGGCTGCAGCATTCTGCACCAGCTGTAGGCATTGCACCAGGCCTTTGTTGATGCCCAGATAGAGGGCATTACAATAATCAAGTCTGGACATTACTAAGGCAATAACAGCCTGCTTTTGCGAGGCAAATGAGAGGAACTGGGAACTTTTTTCTGAGGATCCTAATTATCCCAAAACAAGTGGACACTGTTCTACTAATCTGCAAACTCAGAGAAAGAGAATTGTCCACTATGACCCCTAGATTTTTCCCATGGGATACTGGGCAGGGACAGCTGCCAAGCATATCAGGCCACCAATCGTTGGACCAGATGTCATGTTGGTTGCCAAATATCAGGACCTCTGTCTTTTCCCCATTGCATTTAAGATAGTTTTCAACCATCCATGAGGAAACTGCCTGCATACAATTCTTAAAATTTGTGACGGATTCCCTAATACTATTGGTAATGGACACCATTATTTGTGTGTCGTCAGCATAAGACAACACCTCCAGCCCAAAGGATCTCACGACCGTAGCCAGCGGGGCAACATAGATATTAAAAAGTGTCGGGCTCAGGGAGGAGCCCTGCGGAACTCCACATAACAAGGAATTTGGAGCCGAATACAATTGGCCCATTTTCACTCTCTTTGCCCGGTCACTAAGGAAAGATGCAAGAAGCCCGAGGGCCATGCTCCTGATCCCTATCTCCTTGAGACGTTCCACCAGCCTCAAAGGAGATAGGGTATCAAAAGCTGCGGTAAGGTCAAGAAGAACCAGCAGTGTGGTGTGTCCTGCATCAACCTGAGTACGGATGTTGTTAAATACCGCAGTTAATGCTGTCTCCGTACTGTGATGGCTTCTGAAGCTGTGCTGTGAACCATCAAGTAGCTGGTGATCCTTTAGGTAGGCACTAAGGTGGGAATTTAAATGTCTTTCCAATATCTTGGCAGGGACTGGTAACAAAGAAATCGGACGATAATTTTTCAATTCCGTTGGGTCCAATGAAGGTTTTTAAGAGTGGCTTAACTACCGCAGTCTTCCAAGGTGTTCTTGTATCAGTGATTGATCGTTAGTATCTGTATGAATAAGTGAGGTGGTGTGTGTATAACTGTATAGGTGAGTAAATGGAAGTGTGATTGATTCTTTGCATGACTGACTAGGTGTGTGAGTAACTCTGGATGAGTGGCGGTGTGTGAGTGTCTATATAGGTGTATGAGTGCATATGATAGTGTTGTATTGATGAGTGACTGCATGTATGAGAGACTGTATGGGTGAATGAGTGGATGTGTGTGTAGACCTAGGAATCAGTGAGTGCGTATGTAGTAACTGGTATTGGTGTGTCTATGATTTCGAAAATGGTAGTCTGTATTTTAGAGTGGGTGTATCAAAAGTTATATTAGGGTGTGAGGAGGTGCATCAGATTTTCACGTGGATGATGTCATCAGTGATGTCATCAGTGATATCATTTGAGATGTCAACAGTGATGTCATCAGTGATGTCACTGACCATGTCATGAATGATGTCATATGTGACGTCATCAGCAGTGCATTGCGGGGGCGTGAGTTATAGTTAGCTGAACTAACTATAACGGGCAAATAGTGGAAACTATAGAAAAACAACGGGGATCAAACAAATCTGAGATTGGGGGGGGCGTGGCTTGCCGTGCTGCGGAATGGCCGCTCAGTGAGTGAGCTCCGCCGGCCGAGATATTATCCTATATAGATCCGCTCATCCTGGAGGGACGAAACTCTGCAATTTTTGCTGCCTGGTAGGCAGAACAGCTGCGGCACTAAGCGGGGAGATCCCCGGATTGCTAAAACGCCTACCCGCCGAGATAGCCGATCCGACGGACCACGAACGTGGACCGAGGAGTGCGCAGTGGAACTCTGAGGCGGCTGACCGCATCACCGGAGGCCGGGGCTGCATTGTGGGCGTGGGCGGTGCCGCCTGAGACATAGGTGGAGTCGGGCTGCGGTCGGCGGCGGAGCCGGGGGCCTGCCGTCGCTGCCGACTTGAAAGGGTGAATGCGCTGCCTACCCGCGATGCTGGATGCCAGAGTAGAGACGGCGAGGATTGTGTAGCCAGGCGAGACCGCCGTGGCCATATGAGGCTGACTCTCTGAGGGAGGACCCAGCGGGACCACATGAGGCGTTGGCGATACTGAGGTGCGTGATGAGGTTGCTGTGAACTGGCGGTTGGCACAACTGCATGGTGCAGGTATACGCCTGTGGTGATCCTGGCCTGGCGCCGATGGTGCGGGGAGAGCCTTCCAGCTCCGGCGGATGCCATCTTGCGGAGGCCTCGGACCGTGCGGGCCTGCGCTGGTGGAGGATTCCTGAGGCTGCTCTGATCTGCGCCGCGACCCACACAGGCGATGACTGTAAGTGTTGACGTTGTGCGAGGCAGGATTGGCCCCGTGGGACACGGGGGTGTGCATCTGCCGCCTACGAACCTTGTACTGTGGTGAATTGTCGGTGGGCCGTCATCTTGGTTACCCTGGTCTGTTTGGCGCCACACTACATCGTGGTGACCTGATCGGAGCTTCTGGGTGCGCAGCTCTGGACCGCGGACCTGTCCGGCTGAACGTCACTGGCATAAGGTGCCGGAGTGGAGTGGATAGTCACGATGTGAAAGTGTGGCGAGCGGACCTTGCTGAATATTTGCCTGATGTACATTCATATTGGGCGCTCTGTGAGTCGGTACTGACTGGAGGTCTCCCTTGGCACCCACTACATCAGTGGCGGTGATGCGCTGACAGGAGCTCCATTGGCGTGACTGCGTGCAGTACATTGCGGAGATCACTGGCCACACAGGGGTCATACAGAGGCGTTCACAGGGAGCGCGCTGCCTGCGTGGCTCGGGAGGCCTGGTCCTACCGTTTTGGAGTGGCGGCGGGCCTGCTGGCCCTCTGGAGTTACAATAAAGGTGATAGCAACGCCGCCTAATCATGGGCAAACAGGATGCCAAGCAACCTAAAATCAGCTTCGAGCAGCGCCGCTCAACCAGACAAATGGAATCTGACTCTGAGTCGGCCACCGGTGGGGCTCCCGAGGGTCCTCCGGCAGACCAAGGTGAGGACATCTGTACACTCATGTTAGAAATGCGATCAAGCCTGCGCACCATCGATGCTAAATTAGATACTTTAACGTCCCAGATGGAATCGGTGAAAGCTCAAGTAGGGGTTCACGAGCATAGACTGGACGTCCTCGAGAACAAACAGTCCGACTTCCATGACTTCCAGGTGGAAACAAAAGACCAACTGTCGCAGATGGATCGTCTCCTGTGTGTGATTAGGGCCAAGAACGAGGACTTGGAAGCCAGATCGCGTCGAAACAACCTACGCATTACGGGAATCCCGGAGACGACGGCGTTTACAAGGATGGAGGTGTTTGTGGCGGACTTGCTGCGTGACCTCTTTGCGGCGCACCTTTCACCGGTGTTTGTCGTGGAGAGGGCCCATCGCTCTTTGGGAGCTAAACCACCAGTTGGAGCCCCTCCACGGCCCATATTGGCAAGGTTATTGAACTACCAAGATCGAGATATGGTATTACGTCAGGCTCGTGGGATGGGGAAAATAACTCACCAGGCAATCAAGTCGCCTTCTATCCGGACTTCACCCCAGCGGTACAAGCGGCCAGACGAGAATTTTTACCGGCTAAGAAGCTCCTTTTACAGGCACAGATTCCATATTCCTTGCTCTATCCAGCCAAACTTAAGGTGTCGCATGATGGTTCAGCTCATTTTTTCACAGACGCAAAGTCTGCCCTGAAGTTTGCTAAACATGTTGGTGGAAAACGTAGCAAGCCCAGCCCCAGACCGGATGATGCAACTTCTCTCCAGCTAAGTGATAATGACTGATAAATGCGCTTCTGGGTGCTTTTGAATGTCAGACAGTTTCATTGTACTTTTCCCAAGATGGCAAATGTCGTATGTTCTTGAAGGGAAACTGTGCGTTGTTTGACGATCTCTGCAAATGTTAAATGTTATGTTTCATTGTTCGAGGTGGTCAATCGATCACTGTGGGAACATTTCAACTCTATTGGTCCTCGAAATGTAATATGTAATAGTAGCGTACGTCCACGGTTGAACTCTCTTTTCTCTATCGCTTGGGCGTTTGTTGGATTCTCATGCAGGTCATGATGTCCCTGTTGCGGCGGGAGAGGTGGGGAACTGTCAGCTTGTAACTACAAGATTGGTGGTGATATTAGTGATCCTAGATTGTAAGCCGCACGATTCTTTTATTATGTTATGTTGCAGATTTTGTCCTTCGCAGTTTCTTGGCCACCCTGCTACGATAGGGCAATGGGCCGGCACTCATTCGTCCCCATGGGAAAATTCCCTATACTATGCTGTTGTATGTTCTATGGGGGAGCATGCTTCAACCTGATTGGGGGTTGTTGTGGGTGGGGGAGTGGGGAGGGAGGGTTTTTATTGTTTTTTGTGTATTGCCAAGTAACAGAATGATGATTGTAGTTGAGACAAAGACGCACATTTGCTGGTCAAGCTTTAGCATTGATATACTTGTGACCTTATTGTTGCACACAAGACAAAAGTGAACTGTTTGACATGGAACATTCACGGACTAAACGACAGTAGGAAATCTAGGTTGGTGCATGCCTACCTTACCAGACATAACATAGATCTATGCCTGTTGCAAGAGACTCATCTCCGCTCCCAGCCCTCTGCAAAACTTAGACACAGGCGCTGGGGTGCAGTATATGCATCAGTCTATTCCAACTACTCTAGAGGGGTGGCGGTGCTAATAAAGAGAGGCCTAGACTGGAGGGAAAGGGAAATACACACGGACCCAGACGGACGCTACATCATATTGCTGGGACAGTTGGGGAATATCTTGATGACCATTGTGGTGGTATATGGACCTAACACAGAATCCCCCGATTTTTTTCAGGAATTGTGGGCCAAAGTTAGAGCCACTGGCTGCACCACGGTTTTGTGGGGAGGGGACTTCAATGCCATCCTAAATGATAACATGGATAGACAGGGCACGGCAAGGACACACCATCCTGCGGCCAGCAGAGTGTTGAACTCCTTTTTAGCCGACGGGGACATGCTCGACATCTGGCGCCTACACCACCCATTGACCAAAGAGGGCACATGCTTCTCCGAACATCATCGTGCCTGGTCACGGCTAGACTATTGGTTACTATCTAGGGATATGGGGGGCTGGGTCGTGGGAGTAAAGCACTTAGCAAGGACCATCTCGGACCATTCGCCATGCTTGTTGACACTGTCTCTCCCTAACACCACACGGGGGCAATTCTCCTGGAGGCTGCCCCAACATGCACTTCTAGACGAGGCATTCAAGGAGGAAATAAGAATTGATATAACAGACTACTTTACACTCAATACGGGGTCCGTCGACACTGAGGCTTCGCTGTGGGAAGCGTTTAAGGTGGTCATTAGGGGACAGTGTATATCCAGGCAGGCAGGCGTGCTCAAGGCTATCAGAAACACCCTATCAACGTTAGAGGCGCAAATTAAAGGGCTGGAAACGAGAATACATATTGGTGGGGATTCGGCTCTTCTGGCTGACTTAAAGATCAAATTGTTAGAATATGAAAAGGAGGCACAGAGGGAAGTGAAATTTCTGGTGAAATACGCGGAAGCACGTCGGTATGGAGAGGGGGATAGACCTGGGCGCACTCTCGCCGGTATGCTCTGCACCCGCGCTCCATGGCCTATGTACCTGAACTAGTGGGTAAAGAAGGACAAACGATTAGGGGACCCTTGGCTATTCTGAATGAGTTCTCCTCTTTTTACGCCCATTTATATACAGCTACACAAACTGACTGTCCGGAAGGCTTGCAGAAGTTCTTAGATTCCCAGGCTTTGGTCTGGTTTAATGATCGACACAGAGAGTATATGCATTTACCATTCACGGTTGAGGATATCACCGCTGTCATTAATGGCCTGCCCTTGGATAAGGCCCCTGGCTCCGACGGTTTGACGACCGCCTTTTATAAAATGTATGCGGAGGAACTCGCCCCCAGACTCTTAGCGGTGTATGAGGAAGCGCATGATACAGGCATACTGCCTGGGACTATGCGCGAAGCTATCATTGTTACCCTGCTAAAGCCGGGAAAACTGGAAACCGACTTAGATTCTTTTAGGCCTTTATCGCTAATTAATGTCGATGTTAAGATTTTGGCAAAATTGTTAGCGAACAGACTGAAACCTATGCTCCCTATTATAGCTTTACCAGATCAATCGGGCTTCATACCCGGGAGGGCCACCTCGCACAACCTTAGAACGGTTTTCTCGGTTCTACATTATTTGCACCCCGATGTACAGGCAGCGGCGGTTTTTCTGGATGCAACAAAGGCCTTCGATTCGCTTGAATGGCCTTATTTATTTAAGATTCTGGAACGGATGGGTTTCGGCCCACTGTTTCTTAAATGGATCCAATTGCTGTACACTGTACCAATGGCCAGAGTGCGGGTGAATAATATGGTCTCTGATCCATTCCGGATATCGCGTGGTACGAGGCAGGGCTGCCCGCTATCACCCCTATTATTCGCCATCGCAATGGAGCCGTTAGCGGCACGCATCAGGCAACATCACACAGACAAGGGTATAGGGTTCAGCGCCCGCAGTTTATTGATTTCGCTCTACGCGGACGACATCACGTTGTTTATTCTCAACCCTGAACGTCATCTCAACATAGTGTTGAGAGAATTCATTAGATTCGGGGGGCTCTCAGGTGTAACCATTAATTGGGCTAAATCTGTGATTTTCCCCCTAACCGACAACACCAGGGCAGTGACCTCGGAATTCCCGTTAAAATGGGAACAAGAAAAAGTGAAGTATTTGGGTATCTGGATCAGTCGAGACCTACAAGAAATTTGGAATTTGAATTACGGCAGGACCATTGTATGGTTGGAGGAAAAGGTAACTCTATGGGCTAAACTCCCACTATCACTTGCAGGTAAAATCGCATTGGTCAAAATGATCATCTTGCCTAAATTTCTATATCTTTTTGTGAATTTACCAATTATACTCACCCAATCCTTCTTTAAAACACTGCGATCTTTATTGATCTCATTGCAGTATGGGCGGGAGGACAGGCCCGGGTATCATGGGAACTATTGTCGCTTCCGACAAATCAGGGTGGTCTGGGCGCTCCGGACATGAAACTTTACACGCTATGTGCGCAGGCGCAATTCCTGCACTACTGGGTGCATCTGACGCCATTCCAACCTCACGTGGCAGTGGAGGCGGACGCTGTGGCTCCTGTCCCTCTTAGGGTGGCATTATATCAGCCCTATAGGCGTCCCAAAAAAGACATTGATACCCCGGAAACCCTAAGATGGGCCTGGGATGGACTGCGAAGAAGGGCAGGCGCTCGGATATTGTATGCTCCCTCTATTCCTCTGGCACAAAATCCCATGTTACCCAACATTAGGGATGAAATGAACAATAAAGTGGCACAAAAGATGTCCCTCCATTCATTTGCGGATCTGTACCCCGAGGGAACGTTTAGAGGCCCTCCAGTAGCAGAGGAAGGGCAAACAGTGCACTTCGGTGAGTCATTTCTGTATCACAAAATACGGGCCGCCTGTAGGAAATTATATAGTGACTTCCCTCCCAGCCAACCCCACTGAATGCTCTGGAAAATCTTTATGGGCACCATCTTCTCACAAGCTCATAACCAGACTGTACACGAATATGCAAACTGACGCCCCTGTGGCCACTTCTAACGCTCGACAAAAATGGACTGACGAAATTTCACCCCCACTGTCTGACTACCAGTGGTCATACTGCTGTGCCCAAATGACCGAATTGTCACCCAATTATAAACTTAGGCTAATTCACTTCAAATTTCTACATCGCTATTACAGAACACCCATTAGTCTACATAGAATGGGACTCAGAGAGGACGACTGTTGCTGGCGATGCGGGGCTGCTGCCGCCTCTTTCTTACACATGGCATGGGACTGCCCGGCCATCACTGACTATTGGTTTAAAATTTTTGCAGCTATAAACCAGATTTTGGGGTTGTCACTGTCCCCATCCCCACTAATGGGTGTATTGGGATATGTGAAGGACACACACATTAAAAAACGCAAACTACATGCACTACTGCTGCTCTTCGCTAAGCGTCAACTAGCCTTGCAATGGGGTAGGAGGAGAAAACCTACTATTAACAACTGGATTAGAGAGGTCACATATGGTCAGACGCAACTGGCTACATTCTGGGAACTGATGCCACCTGCCGCTAGGCCTAGGGAAATCTGGGAGCCGTTTATTGATTGGGTCAGGGAGCAGGAAAATGATCCTGTTGAGGCAGTCACCAATGGGAACGATCCGGGGCAGATAAGATGCTAAAAAGGCTATAGGCTTAAATGGAAATGATACTGTTCTTCTGTCTGGAATTTTAATATGCACCATGAGTTAGACATTATACTCCACTGTCAATTCAATCGCTGCTATGATTTTACGTCCACTTGTAAACTAACACGTCTTTCTCCAAAGTGGTAGATACCGTTGCATTCGTGAGGATGTTGTTTCATGCAATTATACAATCTCCTGTAATATTGTTCATATGGCAAATACACTGAATTTTTATTTGTTGTTGTTTTCTTAATTTGCAATTGTAACAAATTAAAAATCAATAAAGAAAATTTAAAAAAATAAAAAATAAAAAAATCTGAGATTGGGAGTAGCAATGACTGTGCCCAAGGCGACACAGTTGCTGTCCTTGATAACGCCTAACAAATGTCAGTGAATGAACTACGGCTACTGATGATAGCGTGTCACATTTGGCTATGGCTGTATATTGAAATATCAACAACAGAAACATCGAGGTATCAAAATATTATAGCCACAATATCGAGTACCAAAATATCGAAATACAGAGAAGAAGGTAAGTGAATATAGGCAAGTGAAGATTACTATTCTTAACACCACATCTGTGTATCTTGAAGATATATATATATTTTTATAGTTAGGACCTAGTTTCCATAGGAAAAGCGTTTTTTCTTTTGTCAATATCTTTAGCGCCGTTTGCCGAATCTTCGCGAAATTTTCAAAACTAATGGTTCGCTCAGGTCAGCTCCTGTCTTGAAAGTTTCGGGGTGGTTGTCAAGCGGGGGCCGAGAAAATAGGGGGGTCCCAAAACGTGTTTTCTCCATGTTAATTTCCATAGGAAACTTTAGACAAAGCTACAGCCCGAACTGCTGAACGGAATTACACCAAATTTGGCAAAAAGGTAGCTCTTGGTTCAGAAAGCGACCTTTTTTTAAATGGTGTAAATCGGTTCAGTAGTTCCTGAGAAATTAAAAAATAAAAAATATCGATATCTGGTGACAGTGCGCAGATTCGCGAACCCTCCAGAGCACGAGCTTTATTCTGATTGTCTGCCAACACTCCAAACCAAAAAGTGTTGGCAGCCATTTTGTGACTCGGTTGAACAGAGACAAAAGAAAAAGGTTAAAAAAAAAGGTTAAAAATGAAGGAAAGGGGGCAGTGTAGAAACACCCTGACCCCCTAGGCCTGGTCAGGGGGTCCCATAGGGACCCCCAGGGCCAAAAAAAGCATTATTTATTTTCGTCGGGAATCGCGCTGGGTGCACGAACCCCGCTGAAAAAAAAATAAACAATGTGCGGTGTCCCGCGTTCGTTTTAATGAGCCCCCGGGTGGGCCAGGTCCTGGCGGCAATCTTGTTAATATATGCGGGGGCCGTGCGGCCCCGCAGCCCTGGGGACCGCCACCACCCTGGGGCTTTTTAAATAATATGCAGGGGGCACGTGGCCCCCACGCTGCCCCGGGGTTCACCACCTCCCCGGGGCATTACTGATTATGGGCAGGGGGGCCTTGCGGGCCCCCCCAAGCCCCGGGGATCACCACTTCTCTGGGGCTTAAATTTAAATAAGAAAGTGTGGGGGGGCTCCTGCCCCTCCCCACACTGCCCCGGGGACCACCACCTCCCCGGGGCAATTTTAAATTAGGGGGGGCCATTGCGGCCCCCCGGCCCGGGGGACCACCACCTCCCTGGCGCTTCACATCAGTTGGGAGGGGGGCCACGTGGCCCCCCTCCAGGAGCCCTCCATGGC
This sequence comes from Calotriton arnoldi, assembly GCA_963921515.1. Lineage (NCBI taxonomy): Eukaryota > Metazoa > Chordata > Amphibia > Caudata > Salamandridae > Calotriton > Calotriton arnoldi. The sequence continues at coordinate 333,089 of CAWUFW010014616.1, forward strand.
CACCGCCCAGGGCCAGCTCCAGCAATGTCCCGGGGTGCCTACCCCCGGGACATTGCAGTTTGCAATGACAGGGCGGGAGCACGGTTCCCGCCCTGTCATTGCAAACTCTGCTTTGCTTCATGGAAGCGAGAGCAGGAAACCTGCTCTCGCTTCCATGAAGCAAAGCAGAATTGCTTTTGGACAAGGGGAGCTGCATGTCAGCAGCTCCCCTTGTCCAAAAGCAATGTCGGCTCCCGCAGGATGTGGGGAGCCGGCAGGGACAGCGGGGGCATTGGGGCTCCCCCGCGGTCTCCACCGTGTGGCCAGGCCCCAGGGGATGGGGTTCCCGGGGCCAAAAGTGGCCCCCCTCCGGTAATTAAATAAAATTTAAAAAAAATGAAAGAGGCAAAGACCCAGGGGCCAAAAATGGCCCAGGGAAGGGGGGCCGTGCGGCCCCCTCCTTCAAAATGTTTTTTAAAAAATTATAAAAAATAGGTGGCCATGCCCCGGGGGATGGGGTCCCTCAGGCAGAAAGTGGCCAAGGGAAGGGGGGCCACGCGGTCCCCCTCCCATAATATTAAATTTTTTTTAAATAAAAAAGAGGTAATGCCCCGGGGGATGGGGTCGACGGGCCAGATACCGAATAATGGAAGTGGGGCATTTTTTTTCTTTCGATTTTGGAGTCGCGACCCCAATGCGGCTCTCAGCGTGGCCCCGTGTAACGTTGCGTTGGATTCGCGGAACCACCTCAAATAAACAATTTAGTAGTATATAATTTAGAAGGTAGTGTTGCATTTGTGAAGTTGCTTTATAGAGGTAGTGTGACTGAAGTTAATAATAATATTTGTTAATACCTCTGTGTTCAGCATACCTTTTGCACCAGAAAACATAGCTGTGCCCTACAATCCATACTGTAAGCATCTTGAAGGGATGTCTGGAAGTTATGAGAAGATGTCTGTAGCTGAGGTAGTCAGTTGGTAGAATGAGAGGTATCTAAAATGGTGGACAAGATGCTGTTTTTTAAAAAGCAGATAACTGATTGGCTGTTCATGAACATTGTACACTCAAAAATAGGACGCATGTTACTTTCTTAAAAAAGCATGTTTCCTATTGGTTATTTAAAAATGTTTGAAAGCTACAGTAGATAGGATTAGGTAATATTTTGCAAAAGTCAACCACACCTGCTATTTGCATTTGTAAGTTTGTGTGCTGAACTTGTAGATATGGTGAGCTTGTGACCTGCCAGTTCAGTGGAATGTTGCAGAAACTGTTACTATGGAAACTGGGATTAAGCAGAATGGGGGAAGGGTAGAAAGTTAACTGTGCTTTTAAAATATGAAATTGTAAGTTATAAATAAGTGATATGTTATTAAAGTAAGATTTCCCAAATCAGTAGTATGTTTAAAAGTGGTGTGTTCATAAAAAATAATACTAGCATTATTATTAATAGGTTTTTGAACTCCCGTATGGATTCGCTGCTCCATCTCGATGGTGCACGGTGGAGTCGCAACTCCAGAAAATCAGTTTGGGCATTTTTAGAAGACAGTTGGTAAGGGTTAATATGTCTAACCAAAAGAAATGTGTTTCACAATTTGAATTAATGTAGGAAGGAATGTGATTTGTTACTTACATTTATTTGTGTGGAGAAAGAGAGGGAAAGTTTGCCATTACTGGTTTTACCTTGTTGAGAGTGGTGCATTACATTGATTGTGTGCAAAAGAAAATCTTTTTATGAGTTTCTGATATTTCATACTCTACAATACTATTTGAAAGGTGAGTTACAAATTTGTGAGATGTATTATGTATTAGCTTAATTTTCTAACTTTAAAAATTATTGAAGAACTGTGATGTTTGAAATATGTTATTAAATGTAGACATGTGTATTGTAGTTTGTTAGTATTTAGAGAGGTCTGCATGGTCTTGTGTCTGAAGTATGTCTCTACTTACACATGTATTGTGATATGTGTTATCCATCTGAAGATGCTAGACGTGTAAAACACCGGTATACATGTACTTGTATGCTTCTATTATCTATATTGTCACTAGTAAAAGGTACAGACACATGCATGCATGCTTTTAGAAATATGAGGAGACTTACAACAGAGACATGTGAAGGGTTGCTGCTTTGTATTTGGCTATGCTCAATACCTGAGTAGTAGTAGTAGAATGGTGAAGCAGTTGCTAGCAGCATCGTATATAAAGAAATATACAAATAGATGTATACCTGTGTTTTATACGTCTATCAACTTCACATGCATAATACATATTAGAATACATGTGCAAGTAGAGACATACCTTAGTCACAAGACCATGAAGACCTTAAAACGTGACAGACTGCACTTCACACTTCAAGCACACACTGAAAATTATGCAGTATATTTAAAGTGTACCTTTCCACAGACTCGTACAAAGTAGCCTAATGACTAATCCCTCTCCTAACATGTCTTAAATCTCACTTGTGTGCTGCACATCACCATTCTGTGACTACTTAGAGTGTTAGGCCTAGCCAAATATAAAGCAGCAACCCATCACATGTCTCAGCTGTAAGTCTCACCATATTCCTAAAAGCATTCATGCATATGTCTGTACCTTTTGCTAGCAGCATCGTCTATAAAAGAAATATACAAATAGATGTATACCTGTGTTTTATACATCTAGCATCTTCAGATCCACACACAAATCAGAATACATCTGGAAGTAGAGACATACCTCAGTCACAATACCATAAAGGCCTTAAAACTTGACAGACTGCACTTCACATTTCAAACAGACACTGAAGATTATACAGTATATTTAAAGTGTACCTTTCCACAGACTAGTACAAAATAGCCTAATCACTAATCTGTCTCCTAACATGTCTTAAACCTCACTTAAACATGTCTTAAACCTCACTTTTGTACTGCACCTCACCATTCTGCGACTACTTAGAGTGTTGGACCTAGCCAAATATAAAGCAGCAATCCATCAAGTCACAGCTGTTAGTCTCACCATATTCCTGAAAGCATGCATGCATATGTCTGTAGCTTTTGCTAGCAGCGTCATATATAAAAGAAATATACAAATAGATGTATACCTGTCTTTTAAACGACTAGCATCTTCAGATGCATAACACATATCAGAATACATCTGCAAGTAGAGACATACCTCAGTCACAAGACCAGGAAGGCCTTAAAATGTGACAGACTGCACTTCACATTTTAAGCACACACTGAAAATTATGCGGTATATTTGAAGTGTAGCTTTCCACAGACTCATACAAAATAGCATAATAACTAATCCATCTCCTAACATGCCTTAAACTTCACTTTGTGCTGCAGCTTCACCATTCTACGACTACTTAGGGTGTTAGGCCTAGCGAAATATAAAGCAACAGTCCTTCACATATCTCTGCTGTAAGTCTCAGTATTTTCCTGAAAGCATGTATGGATATGTCTGTACCTTTTGCTAGTAGCATCATATATGAAAGAAACATACAAATAAATGTATACCTGTGTTTTATATGCCTAGCATCTTCAGATACATAAAAGATATCACAATACATGTGCAAGTAGACACATACCTCAATCACAAGACCATGAAGACCTTAAAACTTGACAGACTGCACTTCACATTTCAAACAGACACCTAGATTTATGCGGCGTACTTCAAATGAACCTTACCTCAAACTCATACAAAGTAGCCTAATCACTAATTCCTCACCTGACATACCTTAAACAGCACTTTTCTGCTGTTGTTGCTTCACCATTCTACTACTACTCAGGTATAGAGCATAGCCAAATACAAAGCAGCCACCCGTCACATGTCTCTGTTGTAAGTCTCCCCATATTTCTAAAAGCATGCATGTGATGCAGCGGTAATTTCACGGTAATTTCTCAATGCAAAACCTCATTTACCTTCTAATTTACTGCTGCAAAGGTACTGGACCCTTGCCACTGTATATTACCATCAGGAGATTTTACATAAACATGAAAAATCAAAAATGCATTTAATATTTAAGCCAATAAAGAGAGTTGTGAGTATTTTAAAGGGTTTTATTTTCTAGTTAAAAGTTAAGGTTCTCTGACCCTTTATTCATTAGTCAAATATCAATCAGGTTACAGAATTTGGAAAACAGGAAAAATAGAATTAATACAGAACATATTATAGGTTGCATACAAAACATTCTATAAAGGAAGGGAATGAGGCAATCAAATGTCAATCAGAATTCTCCAAAGAAAGTTCAGGAAATATAATTCAAGAGTGAATTATGCAAGGCTAATCAATAATTAATAATTGGCAAAAATCTCCCATAAAGAGAAATAAATGCATAAGACAAATAAATCTTTTCAAAACTAATTAATTAGTCAAAGCATGAACTTAAAAGTTTTAGCATCAAAATCTAATCCTGTTCTATCCAGCTCCACTCTCTGCCCTGGTCTGCTCAATCTGAGAGAGGCTGCTTCACAAGGAGCGAGACGACAGCCCACCCTTCACAAGACCACAGAGGAATGTGATCTGCCTTGCCAAAAATATGACGTGCAAGGCTAGCCTATGCCCCCCACCTCCCTCTATCTCTCCTCGGACGCAATCTGCTCTCAGACTGCAACCGCGAAGTTCGCGTACCTAACCCATATGATGTCTGATCTCATCTGCTTCTTCTCCTCTCCTCCCTCTCAGACTAGGGCCCTAAAGCTTAAGGCTTAAAAAGCGAGCCCCCAAGCCCCCTAAGAGGTCATTATTTATACTCTAATTCTTGGCTGACTAGTCTAATAATGTTGCAAATTTTCAGTAAAGCTTGTACCCTGATTGGATAGCTTAGATGACAAGGGTCTCACCATCCTGTTCTCTTGACAAATCCAACCCACACAAGTTTTAACAAAAGAAGCGTTTATGTTTAATACAATTATATGTTTTAGCAACATTTACTAGGAAAAATGTTTCAGTCTATTTCCTCCTTCCTGTCACATCGCACGCAGGAAGGACACATTCCACAAACACTGATACATTGGCACGATAACAAGAATGTACAGTTCATGGTGGCCTTGAACCAGGTCTTCACTTGAAGCACTTGGCAGTATGTAGCTGGTTCTGGGCATGCGTCTCTCATTCAATACAATTCACAGCCTTGCTGGATTCACAGGCAGCCATTTTATCTTAGGCCCAAAAACAAAATAAACACAAAAAGAGTATTAATTTACAAAATGAAACCCATTATGTTTTACCTCCCCCATACTAATACCCTGTATAAATGATTACCTAGCAAAAGCTATTAGTTTAAAGCAGCTTTTCTTATTATTTGTGCACAACATGCAAAAATGTGCAATGTACAACATAGCATAAAACATGCACTAGTATAAATTTTGAAAGCGCACACAGTTAATACATACTCATAGCAACATGCTCTAATGTTTTAGATAGCTTTTCATGCAAATGCTTTGCCCCCGTGTAGTGATGGTGCATGGTTAATTAATACACATTATAAAAAGATATGTTATGAACTGAATATGCATTGTCTAAATATGCAACAAAGCCAAAGTCTCTTGAGACAGGAACAGGGAGTTTAGATTATAAGGGAAAGGAAACTGGGAAGAGAGAACACATTCCATGATTCAAAGCTAAAGAGGCCACTGAAATCACGAGTTTTCTCTACACTGCAAAAACACATGTTAATTCAGCACAAGCATTTCAGACTGAAAGCATTTATGACCAAGCCTCATTTTATGTTTTTCACTTTGCATGCACCAAAAGTGCCACTTTAAAAAAACTTTTGACTAGGCATGTGCCATGTGTTTTCACTTGCACCAACATTTGTGTGCCATTTTAAATGCAGTCTGTCTGAAACATAAAAATAAAGCAATGCTTAATTTGAGAAGTCTAGCTCTATCACATGCATGTGTTTGTACCTTTTGCTAGTGCCACCATATATAAAAGAAGCATGCAAATATATGTATACTTGTGTTTTACACATGTAGCATCTTCAGATGGATAACGCATATCAGAATTCATGAGTAAGTAGAGACATATGTATATAGAGACCTACATTTATGCGGTGTAGAAATTTATGCATGCATGCTTTCAGGAAGATGGTGAGACTTACAGCATAGACATGTGATGAGTTGCTGCTTTATATTTGACTAGGCCTATCTCTCTATGTAGTTGCAGAATGGTGAAGCTGCAGCACAAAAGTGAGGTTTAAGACATGTTAGAAGATGTATTAGTGATTAGGCTACTTTGTATAGGTTTGTGGAAAGGTACACTTGAAGTTCGCTACATAAATGTAGGTGTCTAAGTAGATATATTTCTACTTACTCATGTATTCTGATATGGGTTATTTATTTGAAGATGCTACATTTGTGAAACACAAGTATACATGTATTTGTATACTTCTTTTATATATGGTGGCACTAATAATAGGAACAGACACATGCATGCATGGTTTTTAAAATATGGTGAGATTTACAGCAGAGACATGTGATATGTTGCTGCTTTATATTTGACTAGGCCCAACATCCTGAGTAGTCGTAGAATGGTGAAGCAGCAGCACAAAAGTGAGGTTTAAGAGATATTGGCAGACGGATTAGTAATTAGGCTACTTTCTATGAATCTGGGGAAATGTACACTTGAAGTACGCCACATAAATGTAGGTGTCTCTTACAAATGTAAAGTGCAGTCTGTCAAGTTTTAAGTTTAAGGTCTGCATGGTCTTGTGATTGATGTATGTCTCTACTTGCTGGACTGATCACTACCTGATCTCTATGACGCTCTCTGGGGTAGTGCCTTTACGAAAGTCACATCAGAAAAGTATGCTCCGCCGCCCTTGGCACAAACTTGACTTTGACCAATTTAGTACTATCCTTTCTGCGAGTGTGCCTAGTTGGCCAGAGGATCCAGACATTGCCAGCAAAGCACTCGATGACTGGATTAGACAGCCTCTGGATGATATGATCCCGGTCACACAATCAAAGGGTCGAAGCACCAAAGCCAATCCATGGTATAATAACAATCTAGCCATCATCCGTAAATCGTGTAAACGACTGGAACGGGAGTGGAGGAGAGACTTTGACCCTACCCGGAAAGGTCATTATCACTCAGCCATCAAGAATTATCATAGGGCTGTTCAGAAGGCACGTGCTACCTATTTCTCCGAGGAGATCAGAAGCAGCCAGAATCCCTCTAAGAAGATCTTTGCTATTATTAAAGATCTTAAAAATGCGGGGGCACCTGCGGTATCTGCGGTTAAATCTAATGAACAATGTGAGGACCTTGCCACCTTCTTTATAACAAAGGTGGACAATATCTATAAAACCTTTCCCCAGATAGTCAGCTCCGACTTTGAGGACCCTGCTCCCCCTGCCCATATATTGGCCACTTTTCCACCCATCTCTGGAGAAGCTCTCAGCATACTCTGCAGGAAGATTAAATCGGGCTCTCCCACCGACCCTATGAAGCCGGAACATCTAATAAGACTCTTACCTGTGCTTCTTACACCTCTGGGCCAGGTTATTAATCAATCCCTGGCCACGGCCACAGTCCCTAGGACATGGAAGCAAGCTGCGGTAAAGCCGCTATTAAAGAAGCCCACTTTAGATCCGACAAATCCTGAGAACTATCGTCCCATTTCTCTGCTTCCCTGGATTACCAAAATATCTGAAGCCTACGTCAACACCATTGTCTCAGGCTATTTGGAGGAGAATTGTATACTGGACTCCTCCCAGTGTGGCTTCCGCCCCGGTCTTAGTACAGAGACCGCACTGCTGGCTGTGACTGAACACCTGAGAGTGGCTCTGGATGAGGGACGTACCTCGGCACTGATCCTATTGGACCTCAGTGCCGCATTCGATACGGTCTCCCACCAGATCCTGATCCAGAGGTTGAAGGATGCTGGTATTGTAGGTCTAGCCTTGGCATGGCTCACCTCCTTCCTCTCCGACAGGTCCTTTCAGGTGTCAGTCCCCCCTTTTTCTTCTAAGGTGCACTCCGTCAAACAGGGCATCCCACAGGGCTCTGCTTTAAGCCCTACGCTTTTTAACCTGTATGTCCAGCCCTTAGCTGTAATAGCTAAGAGGAGTGGACTGACTATAGTGTCTTACGCTGACGACACTCAACTAGTTGTCGCTCTGTCCAATGATTGTTTAAACGATGCTGCTAGGTTTCGAAGTGGGTTGGCGGATGTCGCAGGGTGGATGACCACCAACTGTCTTCAGCTCAACGCCAGCAAGACCGAGGTCCTGCTGGTAGGAAAAGATCCTGACCTTTGAATGGGCACTGGTGGCCCACTACCCTGGGTCCGGCCCCCACTCCCAAACAGGTGGTGAAAAATCTTGGCGTCTGGGTGGATTCAGCGCTTAGTTTCCGAGATCAAACTAAGAGGGTAGCTGCGACCTGTTTTGGTATTCTGCGCAGCCTCAGGCCCATTTTGGGCTTTTTTGACCCCTCTATCCGCCAGACGATCGTACAGGCATCCGTGCTGTCAAGACTGGACTATGCCAGTGTGCTCTATTTGGGGACCAATAAGGCCGAGATTGCTAGATTGCAGAGGGTCCAAAATGTCGCCGCTAGAACCCTTCTTGCCATGCCCAGATGCTGCTCCACCTCCAGCACTATCCGGCGGCTACACTGGCTGCCAGTAGAGAGGCGGGTGGAGTTCAAGTCTCTCTGCTTTGCGTTTAAGATTCTGAAATACCCGACCCCTGGGGTATTATCTGATCTACTCTCTGCCTATATTCCCATGCGTCAGTTACGTTCTGCAGATCAACAGCTTGCATGCATCCCACGTGTGAGGAGAGCCCGCGCAGGTGGGCGATCTTTCCGCGTGATGGCGGCCAAGCTTTGGAATGGTCTTCCAAGCCAGATACGGAGCATGGACAACTATTTTGCCTTTCGAAAGGCACTAAAACCCACCTATTTCCTCACTAGGTTACCTGCTTCCCTGTCTGTTGTTCTCATATTCTTTGTTTTTTTTTCTGTTCTGCTAGATGGGACTCTCGCAGCCAGTTGCTACTATTGTTCTTAGCGCCGGGACGCCCCTTTGCTGGGGCAGCTGAGCGCTTTACAAAACCGCTTAACATAACATAACATAACATAACTTGCACACAAATTCTCATATGTGCTATGCATCTGAAGATACTAGATGTATAAAACATAAGTATACCTGTATTTGTATGTTTCTTTTATATATGATAGTACTAGTAAAGAGTACAGACATATGCATACATTCTTTCAGGAATATTGTGAGATTTACAACAGACTCATGTGAAGGTTTGCTGCTTTATATTTGGGTAGGCCCAACACTTTGAGTAGTTGCAAAATGGCGAAGCTGCAGCACAAAAGTAAGGTTAAAGACATGTTGACAGATGATTTAGTGATTAGGGTACTTTGTATGAGTCTGTGAAAAAATACAGGTATAGAACTATTTGTATATTTGTTTTTATATATGGTGTCACTAGCAAAAGGTACAGACACATATATGGATGCTTTCAGGAATATGGTGAGACTTACAATAGAGATATGTGAAGGGTTGCTGCTTTATATTTGGGTAAGCTCAACACTTTAGGTGTTATTTTGAATTGGGAACACCAGTCTGTGAAGTTTAAGGGACTTTATGGTGTTGTGAATGACATGTGTCTATTTATACATCTATTGTCTGATGTATTATACATGTGAACCTGATTGTTTTGAGTAGTAGTAGAGAAATCCTTTAGTTGTGCTCTCTCATTCTGTTGCAGAGGTTGTGATGTCTTCTAAATGAAGGAATTGTGCAGTGACTAACATAGCTTTGCAATTGAATTGAAAGTATTTCTTTATTTATAGATGAAAATATGTGTATATAATTATTTTAATAATATAAAATAATTTTTAGAAACTTTTTAAACTTTTCTTTTTTTTCAGATATTCACCATTATTAGTAAGAAAGATTGAGTATGACAAGAAAAGTTCAAAAGAAAAGACAAGGAAAAAAACTACTATTTAAAGGAGAGAGAAAAGCAGAAATTTGATGAAGTTCAAAATGTGACATTGAAGAAAAAGACTTCTGGTAAGAGAACTAAAGAATTTGTTAACAGACTTTTAAAGAATGTAATGCATTTTCAAAATGTGGAAAAGAGAAAGAAAAGTTGTACAACCAATCAGAAGGAAACGAAAAAAGGATTTATTAATGGAAAATCAAGTTATGGGAAAAAATTCAAATTGAAAGAAGGATGAAAAAATATAAAGACATTAGGAAGAGAATGTATAAAAGTATAGCAACAAAATTTATTGAAAGATTGTAAAAAATATAAAAAAGATCAATGGCTTACAAGAAAAAGCAACAGATTGAAAGTGTAGTAGATAAAGCTTTTGAATTGAAATGAAAATTATTTATATTGGTATTGAAGAGAATGAAAACATTGAATAAAACAATGCACTTTATGAAGGAGAAAAGCAAAAGAAAAAGACTAGTTAATAGAAGTAACTTTTGCAAAACCTTTTCTGGTGAATGGAAGCACACTTCTATTACTGAGCCTTTTTTTAATGAAGAAAGCTATTTTCAACAAAATACATTAGTTCATGCAGTTGATACTAGTGGTCGTTGTTATGAGATAAAAGATGGTTGTCCAATTGAAAAAGAAAAGATGGTTCCCAGAAATGTGGAAGAAGTAATAACTGAAGAAGTTCAAGGGAGATGTACACAAGCTCCAGTGTATAAGTGGGTTTGTAGTAGTATTTGTAGTATTCAATAGGAATCTATGGATATATTATGAATTTCCTTACTAGATTATGCAAAAAAAGGTTTTAAACAGAATATTAAGATGTTGTAAGGACTAGATCCTTGTAAAGTGAGAAAATATACTAAGTTGCAGGGTCATTCTCTGGCTTGTCTTTCTAGAAAAGTGTGTTGTAGTACTTTTCATCATTTAAGAATGTTAGCAGTACATCACTCAGAAATGCTGAAGTTAGTAAGGAGATTGTACTACGTAAAAAGTCCTGCATTATCTTTAAGTGAAATGAACACAGCTCTTTTGTATGGTTCAGTATCGAATGTAAAAAACGTTTGTGATGATATACAGTTTCGTTTCTTTGGTTCACAAGAGGAGTGTAGAGAAAGTGAGAGCTTGATAAGTGTAGGTGTTGAAAAACAGGTGGAAGATATTAGTACTGAGAAGTTTGCAGAAGAAATTACAAAGTTTAAGATACTTTCATGTGAAAAACCAAACTATGTTTGTATTTGTTGTCGACGTACTCACTATAGAAGTCAAACTAGGAATGTTGATTTGTATTTAAAAAGTGAAAAGTAAAACATTGATAAGTGGGAGCAATTTGGCGCTTATTTGTTGGTGGAAGATCGTTTTGAGTTGGGTAATGATCAACGTATTTGTAAATATTGTTACAACAAATTAGAAGAGAACAAAATGCCAGCTAGAGCAGTATATAAGAACTTAGAGTTGGTAGCTATTCCTCCGGAACTGGCAGATTTAAAAACATCTGAGTCTATTCTTATTCAATCTGTGCACCCATTTCAGGATATAGTTCGTATGGAGCCTAAAACAGGTAAGCTGCCTCCAACAGATTTACAAAGAGGTCTGAAAGGAAGAGTTGTGTACTTACCTTTAGATTTTAAGAAAAATATTGAAACTGTTGGTATAGAGAGAGAGGGAAGTGAGCCTGTAGTTATTCTAGTTAATGGTGTACCAACAAAGAGTCGGAAAATATGGCAAGACTTAGTAGATGTTACCAAACTTCAAAAAGCTACATTATATCTTGTAGAGAATAATATTTATTATAAAACTGTAAATGTGGAAGAACATTAAATATGTTTAGAAGATGTAATAGAAATTTCAACAGGCCAAATAGAAAAAGTGGACGAGTTCAGGAGCGAAGAGATTTACGAACATTACAGTATACATCCTCTACATTCAAAAGAAGTGATTGGAAACACTATTGAATTATTTCAAATGAAGAAAGAAAAGGGAACTCCCATGAGTGTATGGGAAAAAAGTTTAGAAGCTTGTTGTTTTCCACAGCTGTTCCCCACTGGAGAAGGTGGGCGATATGATGAACGAGCAGTACAGACTCCAGCTTCAGAATACAGCTCGACAAGATTGTACTCAGAAGATCCAAGATTTCGACAGTGCATTCCATATATATTTCATCTTCTGTTTGAAAGTGACTTGTCTGGACTTTCATATGCAGTGAACCACATATTAAAAACAGGAGTTCATGTTACACATGTTTCTGCAAAGGAATTTATGGACAAAGTTCAACAAAGAGACGATCATTTAGAATCTCAGTTAATTAATTTGATGGCGTGTCAACGTGGTACTAATGAGTATTGGTATCGTCGTCACAGTAAACTTTAATGTATGTTAAGGAACTTAGGTACCCCTACGTAGTTTCTACCACTTAGCTGTGCTGATTATGCGTGGGATGATTTACTTGAATTTCTACGACAAGCAAATTCAAATGTAAAAAACATTGAATTGAAGACAGCTGGAGAACTGTGTTCCTTGGATCCTGTGAATGTGTGCAGATATTTCAATCATAGGTTTCAAGCTGTAATGTCTTTTATCTGCAATAAAAATAATGCACCTCTTGGAGAAGTTACTGATTTCTTTTGGAGAAAGGAGTACCAAGCCATAGGAGCTCCTCATATACACATGCTATTATGGATCAAGAATGCACCAAAATTTGGAACTGATACTGATGAAAGTGTTTTGTCTTTCATCGAGGAGTATGTTACCTGTGCCATTCCAAAAAAGGAGGAGAAAACAGCTTGAGACAACAAGTTTTACGGTTTCAAAATCATCGATGTGGAAAATATTGTCGACTGAAAATACACGTCAAAGGGAACATTTTATACAAAATGTTGTTTTGGATTCCCATGTCCAATAATTTCAAAAGGAAGAGTCAATAGTTTTATGTCAGCAGTAAGGCATACTATAACTCGAAAATCTCCGAACAATACATACAACATAAAAAGAACTGAAGATTCAAAGTATATTAATGACTACAATCCAGTGATTTTGACAGTGTGGAATGCAAACATGGATATCCAGTATGTTGCAGATAATTCAATTGCTGTTGCTCGCTATGTTACGTCATATATAACCAAATCTGAAAAGACAAAGTTGAAAGAAATGTGGGAAGAAATTTCACAAGAGAAGAGTCTTAGTAAGAAATTGTACAGTTTTAGATTGAAAATGCTTTCCCATCGAGAGATTGGATCCCATGAATGTTCGGATCGGTTGAGCTCTGCCAGTTTATATTCAAAGTCAAGAGGAATCATTTGGGTAAATCTAGGTCTTGCCGCCACACGAAATAGAGTATTGAAATCTCTACAAGAAATTGAATATTTAGCATTGAATGAACCAGAAAGTACAGATATTATTAAAACTAATATGTTGGATACGTACGATCCCAAAAGGAGTCCACATATGGAAAACCTATGTTTCTATGAAGTACTGCAACATTACAGCTCTAAGAGAAGTGTTACAGAGAATATAAATGAAGAAAAATATGTAGTAATTGGATGTGATGGATTTTTGGTAAAGCATGCCAAAGGAAATCTTATTAACCACAGAAAACTCAGTTGCGAAACTCCAGATAAAAGGGAATTTTTCTAATTAGCACTTCTGCAACTCTTCAAGCCTTGGCTTAGTGAAATGGAATTACTTGGAGATTTCGAGTGCTATGAAGATTCTTTTAATGCATGTAAAGATAGCATTAAATGCACAACTCAACTTATCTACAAATGTTAAATGAAGAGATTGAACAAGAAACTACTATTGCAGCTGAAATAGCTAGAGACAGTTCTCAAGATAGTCAAAGTTCTACTCCACTAAGTTAAGATTCACTAGGACAACCAATTATTGAAAATGAAGCAGCAATAGCCATGAATGAAGTAGAAACGGCAATGCAACAAGCACAACAGGATATTATTCAGTTGGGAAACTTGGAAGAAGAACTAAATATTGAACAAAAGAAATATGTCAGCAAGTGACAGGACAGATACAGCATGGTTTGCTGCATGGAAAAAAGAATGCCAATGCACATCATTTAAACCTATTCTAATGTACATCAGTGGTCAAGCTGGAACAGGAAAAAGTGTCTTAATTAAAGTTTTGATGAGTTATCTACACAAAACTACTGAATCACATTTATCTTATGCTGTAACAGCTCCAACTGGATTAGCAGCACACAACATTAGAGGGATTACTTTACATCGATTACTCATGCTACTGGACCGCGCCCAGTGCCAGAAACCCTGGTCCTTGCGCCCCCGCTCCAGCCTCGAGGACCGACGCCGATACGATGCCACCACACTCCACGCTCTCAACCCCGGACGGACACACAACTGCTTCAAGGCCGCCCCAAAACGCACTCATGGTCCCTTCACCTGCCGGAACTGCAGCTACACCAGCCTCAGAGCCACCGAAGCGCCCGCCAAGAAGGACCTCAACCACCTCCGATGCATCCTACTGAACACCCCCTCCGCACGCAAACACGCCGTCGAGCTCTGGGACCTGCTCGACACATCATCACCAGATGTCGCCTTCCTGACAGAGACCTGGATGAACGACTCCTCCGCACCCGACATCGCCATAGCCATCCCAGACGGCTATAAGATCACCCGCAGAGACCGCATCAACGGAGTAGGAGGAGGAATCGCCATCGTCCACAAGAACACCATCAGGGTCTCGACCAGCACCGATGACATTCTCTGCACAGCCGAACACATGCACTTCCAGATCCACACGGACCCCAACACCACCCTTAGAGGCACCCTTGTCTACAGACCCCCTGGACCCCGACCCCAGTTCAGCGACTCCATCGCCGACTTCATCAGCACGCACGCCCTGACCTCTACCGACTACATCCTCCTCGGAGACCTGAACTTTCACCTGGAGAACAACAACGACAGCAACTCCACCACCCTGATCGCCAACCTCGGACTGAGACAGCTCGTCACAACACCGACCCATTCTGCCGGCCACACGCTCGACCCCGTCTTCTCCTCAAGCTCCCACGTCTCCTTCAGCCACACCACTGAACTCCTCTGGACCGACCACCGCTGCATCCACTTCACCTTCCAGAAACCCACCACACACCACCGCACCCAACATATCCCACGCCACTGCTGGAGCAAAGTCACTGAAGACCAACTACGGGCAAACCTCGCTCTCAACCCACCTCCGACCCATCCAACACTGACGACGCTGCCTGCAACCTCAGACGATGGATAGACGACTGTGCCAACACCCTCGCCCCGCTGAAAAAACTCACCTACAGTGACACCACCAAAAGAGCCAGCTGGTTCACCCCGGAACTCCTAGCTTCCAAGCGTATCTGCCGGAAACTAGAGAAGAAATGGCACAGTGAAAAGACACCGGACAGCCACGCAGCCCACAAAGACGCCATCCGTAACCACCACCACCTCATCAGGTCCGCCAAGAGAATCTCCTTCAAAGACCGCCTCGACAACAACGCACACAACAGCAAGGAGCTCTTCAACATCGTGAAGGAACTCTCCATCCCCAGCTCCAACACCAACGACATCCCGCCGTCGCAAGCCCTGTGCGATTCCCTCGCCACCTTCTTCCACCGCAAGATCGCCGACATCCACGACAGCTTCAACACCCAGACAGCCCCAACTGAGATCGATGCACCAGACCCGCCGCACACCATCGACCACGACCCCTTGCCAGCCTGGGCCAGCGTGAACATGGATGACACCATCAAGACCATGAGCACGATACACTCCGGCTCCCCGTCAGACCCTTTCCCGCACCACATCTTCAACAAAGCCAGCAGCTCCATCGCACCCCACCTGCGCAACATTATCAATCTCTCCTTCGAGACCGCGACCTTCCCAGAGAGCTGGAAACACGCAGAGATCAACGCCCTACTCAAAAACCCAAGGCGGACCCGAGAGACCTCAAGAACTTCCGGCCTATCTCCCTGCTTCCGTTCCCAGCCAAGGTCATCGAGAAGATCGTCAACAGACAGCTAACCCGATACCTCGAAGAAAACAGCATCCTGGACCCATCCCAGTCAGGGTTCCGCAGCAACCACAGCACTGAGACTGCCCTCATCGCCGCCACCGATGACATCAGGACCCTGCTGGACAACGGTGAGACCGCAGCCCTCATCCTGCTGGACCTCTCCGCCGCCTTCGACACTGTCTGCCACCGCACTCTACGCGCACGCCTCCACAACGCAGGGATCCGAGACAAGGCCCTGGAATGGACCACCTCCTTCCTCGCCGGCAGAACCCAGAGAGTCCGCCTCCCACCATTCCGATCCGAAGCCTCCGAGATCATCTGCGGCGTACCCCAGGGATCATCCCTCAGCCCAACACTGTTCAACATCTACATGGCCCCGCTCGCACACATCGCCAGACAGCACGACCTCAACATAATCTCCTACGCCGACAACACTCAACTGATCCTCTCCCTCACCAAGGACCCCCTCGCCGCCAAATCCAACCTCCATGAAGGAATGAAGGCCGTCACCGATTGGATGAAGATCAGCCGACTAAAGCTGAACACGGACAAGACAGAGGTCCTCATCCTCGGCTCCAACCCCTCAGCCTGGGACGACTCCTGGTGGCCAACGACACTGGGAGCAGCCCCGACACCCACCGACCACGCACACAACCTGGGAGTCATCCTCGACTTAACGCTCTCCATGGCCAAGCAAGTCAACGCAGTCTCCTCCTCCTGCTTCAACACCCTCCGCATGCTTCGCAAGATCTACAGGTGGATCCCGACAGATACAAGAAGAACAGTCACCCAGGCCCTCGTCAGTAGCAGACTTGACTATGGGAACGCCTCTACGCGGGAGCCCCGGCCAAGCTCATCAAGCGACTGCAACGCATACAAAACGCCTCCGCACGCCTGATCCTCGACGTACCACGCCACAGCCACATCACCCCCCACCTGAGGAACCTGCACTGGCTCCCCGTCGACAGGAGAATCTCCTTCAAACTCCTCATCTATGCACACAAGGCACTCCACAAGACCGGCCCAGCCTACTTCAACAGACGACTCTTCTTCTACGTCCCCAACCGCCAGCTCCGCTCTGCCGACCTCTCCCTCACCACCGTCCCTCGCATTCGAAGAACAACCACCGGCGGCAGATCCTTCTCCCACCTCGCCGCCAAGACCTGGAACACCCTTCCACTCAGCCTACGACAGACCCAAGACCTGCTGACCTTCAGGAGTCTACTCAAGACCTGGCTGTTCGACCAGTAGCGGCACCCCCCCTTTTTTTTCCCCCCAGCGCCTTGAGACCCTCGCGGGTAAGTAGTGCGCTCTACAAATTCTATGATTGATTGATTGATTGATTGATTGAACATGAAAATAAATTGGAATATCAGAAGCTATCTGGAGAAGCTTGTTATGAAGTTTCAAGAGTACTGAAGAAAATGAAACTTCTAATCATTGATGAGGTGCGCATGGTCTCAAACTTAATGCTTGACTTTGTACATTTAAGAATGCAACATTTTTTAAAAACAGATTATGATGCTCTGTTTAGAGGAAAACATGTAACTGTATTCGGCAATCTACTACAACTTACTCCTGTAAAAGGGCAACCAGTTTTTAAAACACTTGTCCATGAAGACACTAGGAAATCTTTGGGAAGTATTGGAAATGTGAATATTTGGTTACATTTTGAATATTAAGAACTTATTAAGAATATGCGACAAGCAAGTAATGAAGATTATGGAAATATTCTTAAAGATATAAGAATTGGTGTTTTGACAAAACATGCTAAACAAGCTTTACAAAGTCGGCTACTAAGGAACTTGTTTAAAACCGAAAACACAGCAACTGAAATAATGTACAAAACAATTGGAGAAAAGAAGTCTATAGTTTGCCAAATGCCTACACTGCAAGAGTGTTCTACATTCAATATTGAACTTTTGAAATTGGAAAAACAACCAATAGTGAAAATTGAAGCTATTGATAAAATAGAACACCAAGGAGTGACGATTCTTCTCTCAGAAAAATTACAGTCAAAATTGGATTCTTGGAAAAGTCTGTATCTAAAACTGCAGGTTTAGAAAAGTCTTTACATGTATGTATAAATTGTCGGGTAATTTTATGGCATAATTTGAATGAAGAAGAAGGTTTAGTAAATGGAGCAATGGGAAAAGTTGTTGATTTTGTAAATTTTCAGAACAGAGATGGAATTGAATTTTTGAAGATTAAATTTGATCAGATTGAAGCGGTAAAACAGATTGATGTTGTGCTGTACGTTTTTTGCTTGTAAAGACTTGTATGTTCGTAGAAAACAGTTTCCTCTGTCTTTAGCATATGCAGTAACCATTCATAAATCTCAAGGTTTAAGTGTAGACAGTGCTTTGGTAAATATTGGAAGTACAGTGTTTAAAGAGTGAATGGCATATGTTGCATTGTCTCGAGTAAGAACATTATCTGGTTTGTATTTGATTGATTTTGATGAGAATAAGCTTAGTGCTGATGCAAATTGTGTAAGAGAGTACAATCAGTTAAGAAGACTTTATGCTCCTAACTTAGGTGAATATCCCATATATGAGAAACTTGTAGTGTGTCCAAAACAGAAATATGACAAACATTCTACTGAGATTCAAAAAAAGAAAACAATTGAAGAGAATCATGAAGGTGCAATGAAAATGAAAATGGATAATGTTGATGATATTGTAGGATACCAGTTAGAAAATAGTTCAGGTATCAACTGCTATGCTAATGTAATTGTGAATGTTGTGTTTTATCTAGAAGATCTTCATCATGAAATTATGGAAACTCGAGAAAAACGATTCTGTTCTTTACTACAATATGTTTTTCAACAGTTGGTAACTGACAGAAGTAAAATCCATACTGCTTCTGGCATTCGGCATCTTTTGGATACATGTACTGGTTCTTTGAAATTTACACTCAATATACAACAAGATGCACAAGAATTTCTAATCCTTATGCTTGGTGTATTGGAAGATGAAGGAATTGAAATTGAAAATTTATTTGGACTAAGTTACAGATGAAATCATAAATGTGAAGAATGTTCATTTTCTTCTATCACTAAAATAGACACTGAACGATTCATATACTTGACGATACCAGATTGCAAATCAGTATCTTTTAACAAATTAGCAAAAACATATGAAATGTTCTCATTGTAAATCAGAAATGTTGTCAACATTATAAATAGAAAGATTTGGAAAATATGTCACAATGCTACAATGTTGTAGAGCAACTGAAAGAAAATTGGAAACCTAAAGTAAAAATTTTGTGGCAAGTCAAGTATCAATTTCAGGAAGAACTTTTAAAGCAGTGGCTATTATTTTCCATGACGGACCTATTACAACATCTGGACACTATACAGTGTATTTAAAGTGCAATAAAGGATGGACACATTGCAATTTTGTTGCCCATTTGGAATTCAAATCTAGTTTGCCTTACCAATTACCAAATTCATATCTGATATTTTTGATGCCAAAGTTTTGAATACATCATTCAGCCTATTGGGAAGATGTGAACACGAATTAACGAGTTTATTTTGGATATTTTCAATGCAAAAGTTTCGGAAACATTATTCGGCCTATTGGGAAGATGTGAACAATTAGTGTATTGATTATTGTTTGTGCAAATTCATATTGCATTTGGAAAATTGTGTTTAGAAACAAATAGTTTATATACTTGTTGTCTGTATTGTATGAGATGTAATGAGAGTGTACATTTTACAAAATGTACTTGAGAGAAATAAAAGACTTAATGTAGTTGAATAATGTAATTAAGAAACTGTAGATAGGTAAAGACATAGCTACACATGTTGTAAATAATGCTCAATGCTGATTTGTTTTTTTTGTACAATCTCGTTGATTTGTTTTTTTCCCCGCTGTTGTATGATGATACTACATTGAAATCACTGTGTATGGTGAAATTCAGTAGAATCTGCGAACAGCAAAAAAGGGAAACTGAAAATGTTATGTAATTCTAAAATTATGTTGTGTTCTTAAAAGTATAATAATATATTCAATAACAGTTTTTCTTCTTCTTTTTTACAGAAGGTAATGGTGAAGTTTGCAACAAAACTACTCTAAAATAGTTCCACTGAGTTTTGTATCTAGATTAGTAAAAAAAAGCTAAGAACAAATAATGTAATATGCATGATAATGTGAAATAATGTTTAGAGCCACTTTTACTGCACTCATCCATTCCCTCAAACACTACCCATGCACTCATCTATGCACTCAGGCACTACTCCCGCACTCATTCAATTTACCCAGGCACTACCCATGTACTGGTACAATCACCTAAGTACTACCCATGCATTCATGCAATCACTCAAACACTATCCATGTACTTATCCATGCACTCAGGCACTACCTTTGCACTCATGCAATCACACAGGCACTACCCATGCACTCTTGCAATCACCCAGTCACTACCCATGCATTCATCCATGTACTCAAGGACTACCTCGGCTCTCATAGAATCACTCAGGTAGTACACATGCACTCCTCCAATCAACCAGGCAGTACCCATTCACTCACACAATCACCCAGGCACTACCCATGCACTCATCCATGCACTCAGGCACTACCTGTGCACTTCTCCAATCACCCAGGCACTACCCATGCACTCATCCATGCACTCAGGCACTACCCGTGCACTTGTCAAATCACCCAGGCACTACCCATGCACTCCTCCAATCACCAAGGCACTACCCATGCACTCATGTAATCACTCAGGGACTACCCCTGCACTCTTGTATTCTGTCAGGCAGTACACATGCACTTCTCCAATCACCCATGCAGTACCCATGCACTCATGCAATCACGCAGAACCTACCCTGCACTCATCCATTCTGTCAAATACTACCCATGTACTCATGCATGCCCTCAGGTACTACCCATGCACTCCTTAAATCACCCAGGCACTATCCATGGACTCCTCCAATCACTCAAGCACTACCCATGCATTCATGCAATCACTTAGGCACTACCCATGCACTCATCTATGCACTCACACACTACCTCTGCAGTCATGCAATCACCCAAACAGTACAGATGCACTCCTCTAATCACCCAGGCACTACGCATGCATTTATGCAAATAGCCAAGCAGTACCAATGCACTCATCCATGCACTTAGGCACTACGCGTGCACTCATGCAATCTCACAGGCACTACCCATGCACTTCTCCAATCACTCAGGCAGTACACATGCACTCCTCCAATCACTGAGGCACTACCCATGCACTCATAAAATCACTCATGCACTTCTCATGCACTCATCCATGCACTCAGGCACTACCCTTCCACTCTTGAATTCACTCAGGCAGTACACATGCACTCCTCCAATCACACAGACAATACCCATGCACTCATCCATTCTCTTAAATACTACTCATGCACTCATCCATGCCCTCAGGCACTATTCCTGCACTCATGCAATCACACAGGCACTAGCTATGCACTCCTTCAATTGCCCAGGCACTAGCTATGCACTCCTTCAATTGCCCAGGCACTACCCATGCACTTATGCAATCACCCAGGCACTACCCATGCACTCATCCGTGCACTCAGGCACTAGCCCTGCACTCTTCATTCACTCAGGCAGTACACATGAACTCCTCCAATCACCCAGGCAGTAGCCATGCACTCATGCAATCACGCAGGCACTACCCATTCACTCATTCATTCTGTCAAATACTACCCATGCACTCATCCATGCCCTCAGGTGCTATCCCTGCACTCATGCAATCACACAGGTACTACCCATGCACTCCTTAAATCACTCAGGCACTACCCATGCACTCATGCAATCACCCAGGCACTACCCATGCACTCAGGCACTACCCCTGCACTCTTGCATTCACTCAGGCAGTACACATGCACTCTTCCAATCACACAGGCAGTAGCTATGCACTCATGCAATTACACCGGCACTACCCATGCAGTCATCCATTCTCTCAAATACTACCCATGCACTCATCCATGCCCTCAGGTACTACTCCTGCACTCATGAAATCACACAGGCACTACCCATGCCCTCCTTCAATCACCCACACACTACCCATGGACTCCTCCAATCACCCAAGCACTACCCATGCATTCATGAAATTACTGAGGCACTACCCATGCACTCATCCATGCACTCAGGTCCCATCCCTGCACTCGTGCAATCATCCAAGCATTACACATGCACTCCTCCAATCACCCAGACATTACCCATGAACTCATGCAATCACCCAGGCAGTACCCATGCACTGATCCATGCACTCAGGCACAACGCATGCACTCATGCAATTTCACAGGCACTAACCATGCACTCCTCCAATCACTCAGGCAGTGCACATGCACTCCTCCAATCACCGAGGCACTACCTATGCACTCATAAAATCACTCAGGCAGTTCTCATGCACTCATCCATGCACTCAGGCACTACCCCTGCACTCTTGGAGTCACTCAGGCAGTACACATGCACTCCTCCAAACACCCAGGCAGTAGCCATGTATTCATGCAATCATCCAGGCACTACCCATGCACTCATCCATTCTCTCAAATACTAACAATGCACTCATCCATGCCCTCAAGCGCTTCCCTGCACTCATGCAATCACACAGGCACTACCTATGCACTCCTTGAATCACCCAGACACTACCCATGCACTCCTCCAATCACCCAAGCACTACCCATGCATACATGGCATCAATTAGGCACTACCCATGCACTCATGCATGCACTCAGGCACTATCCCACACTCATGCAATCACCCAAGCAGTACATATGCACTCCTCCAATCACCCAGATGATACCCATGCACTCATGCATTCACCCAGGAACTACCCATGCACTCATTGATGTGGTCTAGCTCTGCCCCTGCACTCATGCAATCACCCAGACACTACCTATGCACTCATCCATGCACCCAGACACAACCCCTGCACTCTTGCAATCACTCAGGCAATACACATGCACTCCTCTAATCACCCAGGCAGTAGCCATGCACTCCTTCAATTGCCCAGGCACTACCCATGCACTTATGCAATCACCCAGGCACTACCCATGCACTCATCCATGCACTCAGACAGTACCCCTGCACTCTTTCATTCCCTCAGGCAGTACACATGCACTCCTCCAATCACTCAGGCAGTATCCATGCACTCATGCAATCACCCAGGCATTACCCATGCACTCATCCATTCTATCAAATACTACCCATGCACTCATCCATGCCTTCGGGCGCTACCCCTACACTCATACAATCACACAGGCACTACCCATGCACACCTTCAATCACTCAGGCACTACCCATGCACTCAGGCAATCACCCAGGCACTACCCATGCAATCATCCATGCACTGAGGCACTACCCCTGCACTCTTGCATTCACTCAGGCAGTACACATGCACTCTTGCAATCACCCAGGCAGTATCTATGCACTCATGCAATCACCCAGGCACTACCCATGCAGTCATCCACTCTCTGAAATACTACCCATGTACTCACCCATGCCCTCAGGTACTACCCCTGCACTCATGCAACCACACAGGCACTACCCATGCACTCCTTCAATCACCCAGACACTACCCATGAACTCCTCCAATCACCCAAGCACTACCCATGCATTCATGAAATTACTTAGGCACTGCCCATGCACTCATCCCTGCAGTCACGCACTACCCCTGCACTCATGCAATCACCCAAGCAGTAGAGATGCACTTCTTCAATCACCCAGGCACTATGAATGCACTTATTGAATCACCCAGGCAGTACCCATGCGCTCATCCATGCACTCAGGCACTACGCATGCACTCATGCCATCTCACAGGCACTACCCATGCACTCCTCCAATCACTCAGGCAGAACACATGCACTCCTCCAATCACTCAGGCACTTCTCATGCACTCATCCATGCACTCAGGCACTACCCCTGCACTCTTGCAATCACTCAGGCAGTACACATGCACTCCTCTAATCACCCAGGTAGTAGCCATGCACTCCTCCAATCACCCAGGCACTACCCATGCACTCTTCATTCTCTTAAATACTACCCATGCACTCATCCTTGCCCTCAGGTGCTCCCCTACACTCATGCAATCACACAGGCACTAGCTATGTACTCCTTCAAATGCCCAGGCACTACCCATGCACTTATGCAGTCACCCAGGCACTACCCATGCACTCATCCATGCACTCAGGCACTACCCCTGCACTCTTCATTCACTCAGGCAGTACACATGCACTCCTCCAATCACCCAGGTAGTAGCCATGCACTCATGCAATCACCCAGGCACTACCCATGCACGCATCCATTCTGTCAAATACTACCCATGCACTAATCCATGCCCTCAGGCGCTATCCCTGCACTCATGCAATCACTCAGGCGCTACACATGCACTCATGCAATCACCCAGGCACTACCCATGCACTCAGGTACTACCCCTGCACTCTTGCATTCACTCAGGCAGTACACATGCACTCTTCCAATCACACAGGCAGTAGCTATGCACTCATGCAATCACCCAGGCACTACCCATGCAGTCATCCATTCTCTCCAATACTATCCATGCACTCATCCATGCCCTCAGGAACTACCCCTGCACTCATGAAATCACACAGGCACTACCCATGCACTCCTTCAATCACCCACACACTACCCATGGACTCCTCCAATCACCCAAGCACTACCCATGCATTCATGAAATTACTTAGGCACTACCCATGCACTCATCCATGCACTCAGGTACTATCCCTGTACTCATGCAATTTCCCAAGCAGTATATATGCACTCCTCCAATCACCCAGACATTACCCATGAACTCATGCAATCACCCAGGCAGTACCCATGCACTGATCCATGCACTCAGACACAATGCATGCACTCATGCAATTTCACAGGCACTACCCATGCACTCCACCAATCACTCAGGCAGTACACATGCACTCCTCCAATCACAGAGGCACTACCTATGCACTCATAAAATCACTCAGGCACTTCTCATGCACTTATCCATGCACTCAGGCACTACCCCTGCACTCTTGCAATCACTCAGGCAGTACACATGCACTCCTCCAAACACCCAGGCAGTAGCCATGCACTCATGCAATCACACAGGCACCACCCATGCACTCATCCATTCTCTCAAATACTACCAATGCACTCATCCAGGCCCTCAGGCACTTCCCCTGCACTCATGCAATCACACAGGCACTACCCATGCACTCCTTCAATCACCCAGACACTACCCATGCACTCCTTAAATCACCCAAGCACTACCCATGCATACATGGAATCAAATAGGCACTACCCATGCACTCAACCATGCACTCAGGCACTATCCTACACTCATGCAATCACCCAACAGTACAAATGCACTCCTCCAATCACCCAGACACTACCCATGTACTCATGCAATCACCCAGGAACTACCCATGCACTCATCTATGTGCTCAAGCACTACCCCTGCACTCTTGCAATCACCCAGGCACTACCCATGCACTCACCCAGTCAACCAGGCACTACCCATGCACTCATGCAATCACCCAAACACTACCTATGCACTCATCCATGCACTCAGGCCCAACACCTGCACTCTTGCAATCACTCAGGCAATACATATGCACTCCTCCAATCACCCAGGCAGTAGCCATGCACTCATGCAATCACCCAGGCACTACCCATGCACTCATCCATTCTCTCAAATACTACCCATGCACTCATCTGTGCCCTCAGGTGCTACCCCTGCACTCATGCAATCACACAGGCACTACCTATGCACTCCTTCAATTGCCCAGGCACTACCCATGCACTTCTGAAATCACCCAGGCACTACCCATGCACTCATCCATGCACTCTGGTACTACCCCTGCACTCTTGCATTAAGTCAGGCAGTACACATGCACTCCTCCAATCACCCAGGTAGTTGCCATGCACTCATGCAATCACCCAGGCACTACCCATGCACTCATCCATTCTGTCAAATACTACCCATGCACTCATCCATGCCCTCAGGTGCTATCCCTGTACTCATGCAATCACTCAGGCAGTACACATGCACTCCTCCAATCACCCAGGTACTACCCATGCACTCATTAAATCACCCAGGCACTACCCATGCACTCATCCATGCACTGAGGCACTACCCCTGCACTCTTGCTTTCACTCAGGCAGTACACTTGCACTCTTCCAATCACCCAGTCAGTAGCTATGCACTCATGCAATCACCCAGGCACTACCCATGCAGTCATCCATTCTCTGAAATACCAGCCATGCACTCATCCATGCCCTCAGGTCCTACCCCTGCACTCATGAAATCACACAGGCACTACCCATGCACTCCTTCAATCACCCAGACACTACCCATGGACTCCTCCAATCACCCAAGCACTACTCATGCATTCATGAAATTACTTAGCCACTGCCCAGGCACTCATCCATGCAGTCACGCACTACCCCTGCAGTCATGCAATCACCCAAGCAGTACAGATGCACTTCTCCAATCACCCAGGCAGGCACTATGCATGCACTTATTGAATGACCCAGGCAGTACCCATGCGCTCATCCATGCACTCAGGCACTATGCATGTAATTTGTAATTTATATGGGATTTATAAAGCGCTGGAATCACCCCCGAAGGAGTATCTCCATGCTGCAGAAAAGGGGAAAGACAGGTCAGAATGATTAATAACGGAATAGTTCAGTCTTCAAGAGTTATCTGAAAAGGAGGAGATTGGAGCATTTACGCAATTCCACAGGCAAAGAATTCCAATATTTCGGAGCTAGATAGGCAAAAGTTTTGCCTCCTGTACGTAGTTTCGTATTATGTGGGACCGCAAGCAGCCCTTTGCCCTCTGAATGAAGCAATCTGCTCGGGAGGTAAAACTTAAGTTTTTCCGCCAGGTAGCTCGGGCTCACACCATAAAGAGCCTTGTGGGCTAGGCAGCAAAGTTTAAACTTAATTCTCTGGCAGATTGGAAGCCAGTGAAGCTGCCTCAGCAAAGGCCGGGAAGAGGTTCGAGGAGGCATCTTGAGAGCCAGATGCGCAGCAACGATCTGGACTATCTGCATTCTACTCAGGAGGGATTCATTGGCCGACACTAAGAGAGCGTCACAATAATCAAGCCGGCTAATGACAAGGGCTTGAATCAAGGTTCTATGGACTGATAAGGGCAGCCACTGGGACACTCTACTAAGAAGACTAAGAGTGTGGTAGCAGGCACCTGAAGTGGCCATGACTTGGTCTCTCATAGATAGAGAGTTGTCCAGTCGGACCCCCAGGTTTTTAGCCATGGGCTTCAGGGTAGGGGCAGGGCCAAGCGTAGCAGGCCACCAGTATGGGGACCAAATCGTTTGAGCGGTGCCAAATAACAAGATCTCAGTTTTGGCAGCATTCAGCTGGAGCAAATTTTCAGTCATCCAACCAGATATGGCTTGCATGCCTTCAGCAAAGAGATGTTTGGATGAGTCTATGTCATTGTCAAAAGATAGGAGTAGTTGGGTGTCGTCTGCGTAGGAATAGGTAGTGAATCCATATTCTCTAATAATGTTGGCCAGGGGGGCCACATACACATTAAACAGGGTGGGGCTAAGGCAGGAACCCTGGGGTACACCCTTAGTGAGCTTCAAGGTCTGAGAACGAAAGGGGCCGAGGTTGATCGATTGAGTGCACTGGTCCAGGAAGCTTACAAGCCACTTTAATGCCTGTCCCTGCATACCAGACTCTCTCAGTCGGTGAATTAGCTTCTGGTGAGAGACAGTATCAAAGGCAGCTGTCAAATCATGCATGCACTCATGCAATCTCACAGGCACTACCCATGCACTCCTCCAATCACTCAGGCAGTACACATGCACTCCTTCAATCACCGAGGCACTACCCATGCACTCATAGAATCACTCAGGCACTTCTCATGCACTCATCCATGCACTCAGGCACTACCCCTGCACTCTTGCAATCACTCAGGCAGTACACATGCACTCCTCCAATCACCCAGGCAGTAGCCATGCACTCCTCCAATTACCCAGGCACTACCCATGCACTCATTGAATCACCCAGGCACTACCCATGCACTCAGCCATGCACTCAGGCAGTACCCCTGCACTCATGCAATCACCCAGGTAGTACCCATGCACTCCTCATATCACCCAGACACTACCAATGCACTCCTCCATGCACTCCTCCAATCACCCAGGCACTACCCCTGCACTCATCCAATCACCCAGGCACTACCCATGCACTCATGCAATCAATCAGGCACTACCCATGCACTCATCCATATACTACGGCACTACTCCTGCACTCATGCAATCGCTCAGGCAGTACACATGCACTCCTCCAATCACCCAGGCATTACCCATGCACTCATACAATCACCCAGGCACTACCCCTACACTCATGCAATCACAAAGCACTACCCATGATGTCCTCCAATCATGCAGGCACTATCCCTGTACTCATGCAATCACCCAGGTACTACACATGCACTCCTCCAATTACCCAGGCACTACCCATGCTCTCCTCCAATCACCCAGGCACTATCCATGCACTCATCCATGCACTCAAGCATTACCCCTGCACTCATGCAATCACTTGGGCAGTACACATGCACTCCTTCAATCACCCAGGCACTACCCATGCACTCATCCATGCACTCAGGCACTACCCTTGCACTCTTGAAATCACCTGGGCACTACACATTCACTCCTCCAATCACCTAGGCACTACCCATTCACTCATGCAATTACTCAGGCACTACCTATGCACTCATCAAATCACCCAGGCACTACCCATGCACTCCTCCAATCAGCCAGGCACTAGCCATGCATTCATGCAATCACTCAGGCACTACCCATGCACTCATCCATGCACTCAGGCACTACCCCTGCACTCATGCAATCACTCAGGCAGTACACATGCACTCCTCCAATCACCCAGGCACTACCCATGCACTCATGCAATCTCTCATGCACTCCCCTTGCACTCCTCCATATATTACACTTGCCGCAATTCATACAACACATAGAAGTTTGCCTATTTTTAACCAAATAGGCGGTACTAACAAGATTTCTTTTAAATTTTATTGTATTTTTGAACTCTTCCTTTGTATTTTTTTGGTGTTTTTAAAAAAAAATGAAAAAATCAACAGAATGAACTGAGAAAACTTTCTCAAACATTTTGCAATTAAAAACTCATTGCAAAAACAAAAAAACAAAAAAATTAATAATGGTGGTTTTTCACAGCAACCACAATAGCATCCACAGATTGCTCTCCATAACAAAGAACTTTTTTGCACTTAATGCACCGCTGCTCAAGTCCAGCAAACTCAGGTATTATTTGGGCTCTTTGGGTTGTTGTTGAAGAACCTGACGAGGTGCTAGGCCCTGTGACTTGATCATCTTGCAAAGTTTGTTTTTGTAGCTCGCGACGATGTTGCTCTAGCGCAAGACGATGTGGATGCATTGTCTGCAGGTGTTTTAGCATAGATGAAGTGCCACAGGAGTATTTTTTATCAGATCCACAAGAGAGGACCTTTTCACAGATAGTGCATGTCACCTTGAATGCATTGGCCTTTTTTTCACCTGCTGGAATCGAAAAGAAAGCCTACACGACACTTTCATATCGCTGCTTCACAGGTTCTTCCAAATCTTCTTCTTCTCCAGGTATCTCCTGTGGTGAAATTGAAGAAGCCATTTTTCTAGTGGAGTGATAAAAAACACTAAAAAAATGCTAGAAAGAAGAACAATAAACACAAGAGCTGTGTCTCTGAAGATGTTCTTGGAAGAATGAAAAATTTGGGTGGGGTCCTGCAAGTTCTAGAATAAAAAGCTTCTGAACCAATGAAATGCTTTCTTTTGAAGTCACATGGGATTCACGTACCCGACGCGCAACCAGCGTCCACCAGAGGCGATTCCCGAAAAATGTATTTAACAATAATATATCTTTATTCCAGTTACAAATATACGATATTTACAATTGTGTATATTAATCTCTTGGTATAATACATATAATAAAGTTATATACATATACTTTTAAAACTAAATAAGTTGTGCTGGATTTGCGTACCTGACGCGACCCCAGAAATACGCACAAGACGTTACGCGGGACCGTCGCGGTTCCCGTAACTTCATTATAAGATGTTTAATATCCATATTATTTATGTAAATATCACTTTTATAAGTCTTTTCATAAAGCATATACAATTGATTTAGTAAATTTATAGCATATATCATGTATTTACAATTTTAAGAAAAGAAAAATGAGAACCGCGCACCCTTTGCATACCGTACGCATACCGTACATGACTTAACCAATATGGCGGCAGAATTCTTGGATTCGCGCACCCACCGTGACCGGTACACGATCGGTACGCGAATCTCACTTTAAAAAAAGAAAAAAAATGTAAATGCATAGTTTAAAAAGGATAAAACATCAAATTACCTTTATAAAAGCTTAAAGATTTAGAAAAAGCGTTTTTAATCCATAATGTAAATTATACAGACTGCAATTTTTCAGAAATTGTTGAATATATAGTGCCATTGTTGTTCTACTCTAAAATTAAAAAATAAGTTACAAAACCTTAGATTGTCACTGAAAAAAGCACAGTTTTTTTTGGACATTATGGTTAGGAATTAGCATTTAAAAAACCTTTGAAATTCACTGACAAAACAATAGGTTTCAGGGACGTTATAGCTAGGAATTAGTATTTGAAAAACCTTTGAAATTCACTGAAAAAACCACAGGTTTCAGGGACGTTATAGTTAGGTTGACATTTCACACGTACAAAACCAGAGAAATTCGGCAGTTATAGTTAGCTGAGCTAACTATAACTCGCGCCCCCGCAATGCACTGCTGATGACGTCACATATTACATCACTCATGACATGGTCAGTGACATCACTGAAGACATCTCAAATGACATCACTGATGACATCACTGATGACATCATCCACGTGATCATCTGATGCACCTCCTCACACCCTAAAATAACCTTTGATACACCCACTCTAAAATACAGACTACCAATATCGAAACCATAGAGAGACCAATACCAGTTAGTACATACCGGCTCAGTGATTCATACGACTACACACATATCCACTCACTAACCCATACAGTCACTCATACACGCAGTCATTCATCAATACAGCCACTGATATATCCACTCATACACCTATATAGACACTCACACACTGCCACTCACCCAAAGAGTTACTCAAACACCTAGTCAGTCACCCAAAGAATCAATAACACTGCCATTTACTCACCTATACAGTTATACACACACATACCACCTCACTTATTCATACAGATAGTACCATATACGTACTCTCTTCAACAATTACTGACATAAGCACACACTTATCCATGCAGCCACTGTCAAATCACTCACTGTCACATTTAGTCACTTATATACTCCAACACTCACATACAATGCCTTTCACATATGTAGTTACTTACACATATACCACTGAGACATCCATTCACTCACCAACATAGCTATACACACATTCACTCACCCATACAGCCCATAACACACGCACTCATGAACCCATACACCCAGTAAATCACCCACTCATACATCCATGCAGGGAGTCACACACACTGCCCACACACCCACAGAGACACTCAGGCACCCATACAGCTAATCAGACAGCCAATTATTAACCCATATAGACACTCATGTAGCTACTCACCAACCCATGCAGCCACTTACACACCAACTGACAGACTGATACAGACATTCACACAGATTAGACATTCACCCATGCATTCACTAAGATATATTTAATCACTCACTTATACAGTCAGTCACACACACACTAAATCATCTATTCAGACACTCATACACGCACTCATCCTTCAATACACCATGGCATATATATAACATTCGTCAACTTGTAAGAAACACTTATAGTCACTGGATGATGTCATCAGTGATGTCATTTGAGATGTCATGAGTGAAGTCATCAGTGATGTCACTGACCAATCAATCAATCAATCAATCAATCAATCATGTCATTTATAAAGCGCACTACATACCCGCGAGGGTCTCAAGGCGCTGGGGGAAGAGGGGGGTGGTGCTGCTACTGATCGAAGAGCCAGGTCTTGAGGAGTCTTCTGAAGGCCAGTAGGTCTTGGGTCTGTCGGAGGTTGGTGGGGAGGGTGTTCCAGGTCTTGGCGGCGAGGTGGGAGAAGGATCTGCCACCGGCGGTCGTTTTCCGGATGCGGGGGACTGTGGCGAGGGCGAGGCTGGTCGAGCGGAGCTGGTGGGTGGGGGTGTAGAAGCTGAGTCGTCTGTTGAGGTAGGCTGGTCCGGAGTTGTGGAGTGCTTTGTGTGCGTGGGTGAGGAGCTTGAAGGTTATCCTCTTGTTGACAGGGAGCCAGTGCAGGTCTCTCAGGTGGGGTGTGATGTGGCTGCGTCGGGGGATGTCGAGGATAAGACATGCAGAGGCGTTCTGGATGCGTTGCAGCCGTCTCAGGAGCTTAGCCGTCGTTCCTGCGTAGAGGGCGTTTCCGTAGTCCAACCTGCTGGTGACGAGGGCCTGGGTGACTGTTTTTCTTGTTTCGGTGGGGATCCACTTGAAGATCCTGCGGAGCATTCGGAGGATGTTGAAGCAGGATGAGGAAACGGCGTTGACCTGCTTAGTCATGGAGAGGGTGGGGTCGAGGATGACCCCTAGGTTGCGTACGTGGTCGGTGGGTGGCGGGGCTGTTCCCAGTGATGTTGGCCACCAGGAGTCGTCCCAGGCTGAAGGGTTGGAACCAAGGATGAGGACCTCCGTCTTGTCCGAGTTCATGTCATGAGTGATGTAATATGTGACGTCATCAGCATTACATTGCGGGGGCGCGAGTTATAGTTAGCTCAGCTAACTATAACTGTTGAATTTCTCTGGTTTTGTACAAGTGAAATGTCAACCTAACTATAACGTCCCTGAAACCTGTGGTTTTTTCAGTGAAAAAAAATAAAATATATATATATTATCTACTGGCGGTCACCAGTAGATAGTTATAGTTAGGACCTATTTTCCATAGGAAATCCGGAACATTCTATTTGAAATAACGTTGGCGCCGGTTGACGAATCTTCGCGAACGTTTCCAACTTGTTGGGGCGCTACGGTCCGCTCCTATCCTGAAAGTCTCGGGGTGATTCGTCAAGCGGGGGCCGAGAAAAAAGGGGGGTCCCAAAACGCGTTTTCCCCATTCATTTTTCCATAGGAACATTTAATCGCAGCTACAGCCCGAACTGCTGAACGGAATTACACCAAATTTGGCAAATAGGTAGCCCTTGGTTCAGTGTCATACCTTTTGCTTAAATGGTGTAAATCCGTTCAGTAGTTCCTGAGAAAATCAAAAGTAAAGTCACATATATATCTATGGCCGAGTAGGGTCCGCGTACCCTCCCGATCACGAGCTGCATGCTAATTGGTTGTCAAGTGGCTGTCAACACTCCAAACCAGGAAGTGTTGGCAGCCATTTTATGCCTCGGTAGAACCGAGGCACAGAAACAAGTGCGCAAAACGCACAAAGGGGGCAGGGTAGAAACACCCTGACCCCTTAGGTCTGCTCAGGGGTCCCACAAGGACCCCTGAGCAGAAAAAGCATTTTTTTTTTTAAATCGGCGGGATGCGCTAAGGGTGCGCGGATCCCGCCGAGAAAAAAAGAAACAAGTGCGCAAAACGCACAAAGGGGTCAGGGTAGAAACACCCTGACCCCCGAGGTCTGCTCAGGGGGTCCCACAGGACCCCCTGGGCAGAAAAAAGCATTTTTTATTTTTTTTAAATCGGCGGGATGCGTTTAGGTTGCGCGGATCCCGCCGAAAAAAAAAATAATTGTAGCGAGGTCGCCCGCGCTCCGATGCAATTTTGCCCCCGGGTGGCCCAAGTCCCGGGGGCATGCGGGGGGTGGGTTTATATTTTATGTGGGGGGCCTCTAAGGCCCCCCAAGCCCCGGGGACCGCCACCCCCCGGGGCTTAAAAAAAAAATGGTGCGGGAGGGCTCTCGGCCCTCCCGCGGCCCCGGGGACCGCCACCCCCGGGGCTTCTTTTAAAAAAAAAAATGACCTGTGTGGGGGGCTCGAGCCCCCCACATGCCCCGGGGACTGCCACCTCCCCGGGGCACTAAATATTTCAATATGGGGGTCCGTTACGGACCCCCGAGCCCCGGGGATCACCACCTCCCCGGGGCTTTGCCAATGGAGGGAGGGGGGCCGCGCCCCCCCTCCTGGAGCCCTTGATGGCCCTGGGGTGCCTACCCCCGGGACACTGTAGTTTGCTATGACAGGACGGGAGCCATAGGTTTCAGACATATGGAAAATAGAAACGGGGATTGAGGCAAAAAGAGATTGCACCTATCCTTAGTGAGACAATTCCTGTATGGACGCACAAGGTGCTATGGACCAGAGATCCAATGATCCTGAACGAACACGGACGCCAGGACATTTTGCATCCTGACGGGTGACTGAAAGTGCCTATGAAATAATTTAGAGGACACTTGTGACTGGAACTGGGTTGATTGTTCACTGCTCGTACCTGACAATAGAGGATAGACTAACACTCTATACCTCATATAATATATAACATTAAAGCCCATACTGATCCTTAAAAAAGGAAAATCTTTTAAGTGAAGGAATATAGTCAAGATTTGCAGACAATGGGGTCGATTCCGATTCGGGCCGGAAATTTCTCCGACCGAGCCGGACCCGGAGAGATTTCCGACCGAATCGGACCCGTGCAGTCCGACCGAACGAGTACGATGCGTCCGTATGTTATCGGACTCGAGTCGGTCGGACTCCCATTGATGTCAATGGGAGCCGCTCGTACAACGCGTACGCGGGCTCCCATTGACTCAATGGGTGCGGAGTCGGACAAGGGCGCCCCTACAGCGGGTACGCGGCGAAGCGATTCGCGCCGTACACGCACAGGTAGGGGGACCCATGGGTCCCCCCTGTGTGCGACTCGCGCGGCTACGCATGCAGGGGGGTCCGACACGGACCCCCGAAGTACTGCTCTGACTGCTCTTACGAGCCGGAGTGCGCGGCTCGGTCGGACTGCTCGCGGTGCGCATCGTACTTACCCGGCCGGGAAACGTCTCCATTGCGCGGTGCGAGTCGAGTCCGAGCGAGTCGGTCGGAGCGGTTCGAGCCGGGAGCGAGTCGGTCGGAGCGGTCGGGACGCCCGGACGAGTCGGTCGGCGATTTCGCATCGTACTCGCTCGGCCGGACCCGCGTACGGTTCGGTCGGGAAACAGGGCTCCGAATCGGATCCGGTAAAGCTGAATCCGATTCGGAGCCCTACCGGCCGAGATCGGAATCGGCCCCAATGTGTTTTTTGCCCTGAAGAAGTCCGAGAGGACGAAACGCGTTGGCTACGGTTTTTGTTTCATGCTGAATAAAAGAAGTTATCAATAAAGAACTTAAAGGAACAACTCTGCTGAATAACCGATTCTGTTGTCTTTTGAAATATGAACTACAAATGTTGAAATATGATCTATTACTTGTGTAAAAATTTGAATTTAATTTAAGTGTGCTGGACCTTTATGAGGTTTCAGACATGTTATAGTTAGGAATTAGCATTTAAAAAACCTTTGAAATTCACTGAAAAAACCATAGGTTTCAGGCACGTTATAGTTAGAAATTAGCATTTAAAAACCTTACAAATTCACTGAAAAAACCATAGGTTTTAGGGACAGTTATAGTTAGTTGGACATTGCACTCGTAGAAAACCCGTGAAATTCCCCCGTTATAATCAGTTCAGGTAACTATAACTCGCGCCCCCGCAATGCACTGCTGATGACGTCACATATTACATCACTCATGACATGGTCAGTGACATCACTGATGACATCACTGATGGCATCTCAAATGACATCACTGATGACATCACTGATGACATCATCCATGTGATAATTTGATGCATCTTCTCACACCCTAATATAACTATTGATACACCCACTGTAAATTTCAGACTGCCATTGTCAAAACCATAGACACTCCAACACCAATTACTATATACACACTCACTGATTCTTAGGTCTACACACACACACATCTACTCACTCACCCGTACAGTCACTCATACTTATAGTCACTCAGTACAGGACTATTATATGCACTCATACACCTATATAAACACTCACACACCGCCACTCATCCATAGAGGTACTCACACACCTAGTCAGTCATGCAAAATATTAAGCACACACCCATTTACTCACCTATACAGTTATACACACACCAGCTCACTTACTCATACAAATACTAGCACATTCTTACGCTCTTATACAATCTCTGATACAAGCACACACTCATCCATACAGTTACTCTCACAATCACACACTCTCGCTTATAGCTATTTATATACTCCAACACACATATATACTGCCTTTCACATATGTAGTTACTCACACATGTACCACTGGGACATACATTCACTCACTAACACACTCTTACACACACTTACCCACCCATACAGTCTATCACAGATGAACTCTTGAAACCATCCATCCAGTGAATCACCCACTCACACATCTATGCACAGAGTCGCACACACCCCACCCACACAAACACTCAGGCACCCATACAGATACTCAGACAACCAATCAATAACTCATATAGACACTCATGTAGCTATTCACAAACCCATGCAGCCACTTACACAGCAACAGACAGACGGATACAGACATTCACCCAGTTTAGTCACTAACCCATGCATTCAGTAAGATACGTTTAATCACTCAATTATAGAGTTAGTCACGCACCTACTAAATCATCCATTCAGACACTTATACACCCACTCATTCTTCAATACACCTTTCCCTATACATATTAAACATATTTAAACTTTACAGAAACACACAGTCACTGGATGATGTCATCAGTGATGTCATTTGAGATGTCATCAGTGATGTCATCAGTGATGTCACTGACCATGTCATGAGTGATGTAATATGTGACGTCATCAGCAGTGCATTGTGGGGGCGCGAGTTATAGTTACCTGAACTAACTATAACGGGGGAATTTCACGGGTTTTGTACGAGTGCAAAGTCCAACTAACTATAACTGTCCCTAAAACCTATGGTTTTTTCAGTGAATATATATATATATGGCTTCCAAATTGGTCCAAGGTTGGGTAATGATGGCGCCATCATTACCCAACCTTGGACCAATTTGGAAGCCTCGTGAAAACGACTGTGGGTAAAGGACGCTGCCATATACTGAATATGGCATGGATCCAGGCAGCCTCGAAAATAGGACTGCGGATGGAGCAACACTGAACTGGAAACTAAATCGTTCCGGTGAGACAGCAAAAAATACTTTGGCACAGCCCACTGGAGGGTTTTTTCATTTTGACCGTATTAGGAAACCACAGATTCCAGCATGCACTAACCAAACACCCATAAGGGTGTCGACTAGAGGGCTGAAATTGTTTAAAATGGAATCATTGTTTGTGGTTTGTAATCGGTTCCTGCTGCCAGGGCTTACCTTTGATAAAGTTCAAGGATGAACGAAACGTGTCAGGACTGCCCGTAGCTGCTCAATAAATGCTTTAATTGCCAGTGTTACGAGTGCGGCTCATGTCTTTTCCGGAAAGGGGGAGAAAGTGTTTGAATATATATATATATATAAAAATATATTCCCAATTACAATTGAGAATACAAGTGTATATTACAATGTGCACTTTAAAAACATTACAGTTTGCAAACTTCATGGAGGAATTGGAACAAGAAAAAGAAGAAGAGTGCAATATGTAAGGTACAGTTACACTTCACTATTCCTCAATTAAATGTATAGCTAGTTCCTCGTTGACATTATGTCCCTTAGGGTACTGGGTCTCGAGGTCAAGGATCCACTTTGATTCCTTTTTCCTCAGTTTGAGTTCTCTGTTTCCTCCTCTCTGACCCACCAGTACCTGTTCAATGGTGATTCAACAGTATATCAAACACATTTCTTCACAGGCAGTATATGCATACTTATGATTCATTGTGTATATATGTCAATTCTAAAATGGCCGCCATATTCACTGTGCAGGGAATTACGACTTGTAATTTCAGTCCGTTTTTCATGTTTATGGCCACAGTACCAAGTCTATGTATTGCACTTTTTTCACAATGCTCATTGTGTGATCAAGAAAGTTCTCTTTCGAAACGCGTAACTTTGAGCAATAAATCAATCCTTTCTTTGAATCCTGAGAGTGCGATTTATTGGAATCTGGTTGGGAATAGTGACGCCGGTTCAGCTCTACCGGCACCTCGCGCCAACGAACCATGGGCGGATTTCTCAGGAGGAGCTCCTGGGATTGTGAATATATATATATTATCTACTGGCGGTCGCCAGTAGATAGTTATAGTTAGGACCTATTTTCCATAGGAAATCCGCGACATTCTATTTGAAATAACTCTCTTGCCGGTTGACGAATCTTCGCGAAATTTTCAAACTTTATGGCCCGCTCCGGTCCGCTCCTACCCTGAAAGTTTCGGGGTGGTTCGTCAAGCGGGGGCCGAGAAAAAAGGGGGGTCCCAAAACGTGTTTTCCCCATTCATTTTCCCATAGGAAACTTTAGACACGGCTACAGCCCGAACTGCTGAACGGAATTACACCAAATTTGGCAAAGAGGTAGTTCTTGGTTCATAAAGAACCCTTTTTGTTAAATGGTGTAAATCCGTTCAGTAGTTCCAGAGAAAATCAAAAGGAAAATCACATATATATCTATGGCCGCGTCGAATTTGCGCACCCTCCCGATCACGAGCTGCATGCTAATTGGTTAAGTGGCTGTCAACACTCCAAATCAGGAAGTGTTGGCAGCCATTTGTAGAACCGAGGGACAGAAACAAGTGCGTAAAACGCACAAAGGGGGCAGGGTAGAAACACCCTGACCCCCTAGGTCTGCTCAGGGGGTCCCTCAAGGACCCCTGGGCAGAAAAAAGCATTTAAAAAAAAAATCGGCGGGATGTGCTCAGGGTGCGCGGATCCCGCCGAGAAAAAAACGAAGCGCGGTCTCCCGCGCTTTGTTGTTAATTGGCCCCCGGACGGGCCAAGTCCCGGGGGCATGCAGGGTTTCTTTTAATATGTGGGGGGCCTCTAAGGCCTCCCAAGCCCCGGGGACCGCCACCCCCGGGGCTTTCAAAAATAATGGTGCAGGAGGGCTCTTGGCCCTCCCGCAGCCCCGGGGACCGCCACCCCCCCCCCGGGCTTCTTTTTAAAAAAAATATTTTGACCTGTGTGGGGGGGCTCCAGCCCCACCACACGCCCCGGGGCCACCACCTCCCCGGGGCACTTAGAAAATAAATGTGGGGGTCCGTTACGGACCCGCAAAGCCCCGGGGACCACCACCTCCCCGGGGCTGTGCACTGGATGGGAGGGGGGCCGCGCGGCCCCCCTCCTGGAGCCCTTGATGGCCCTGGGGACCGCCACCCCCCAGGACCAGCTCCTGCAGTGTCCCGGGTGCCTACCCCGGGACACTGTAGTTTGCTATGACAGGACGGAGCCTCGCGGCTCCCGTCCTGTCATAGCAATCTTGGTTTGTATTTTGAAAGAGAGAGAAGGAAACCTGCTCTCTCTTTCAAAATGCAAACCAATTGCTTTTCCACATGGGGAGCAGCATGTTAGCTGCTCCCCATGTGGAGAAGCAATGCCGGCTCCCATAGGACACGGGGAGCCGGCGGGACTGTGGGGGATTGGGGACCCCCACAGTCCCCAACCAGAGGCCAGGCCCGGGGGGATGGGGTCCCCGGGGCCATAAGTGGCCAGGGTGGGGGGCCACGCAGCCCCCCTCCCCAAATTATAAAAAAAAAAAAAAGGTAAGGCCGGCCCCGGGGATGGGGTCCCCGGGGCCTTAAATGGCCTGAGGAGAGGGGCCACGCAGCCCCCTCCAAATTAAAAAAAATTAAAATTGAGGGCATGCCCCGGGGATGGGGTCCCCGGGGCCAATACAGGCCCAGGGAAGGGGGCCACGCGGCCCTCCTTCCCGTTTTTTTTTTTTTATTTAAAAAAAAAAAATGCTCAGGCCCTGGGGGATGGGGTCCCCGGGGCCAAAGTGGCCAAGGGAAGGGGGGCCACGCAGCCCCCCTCCCAATCAAAAAAAAAAAAAAAGACCGGCATCGTGCCGGAGGCCCCGCCCCCCTCCCTGCAGTACTCTGCAAACGCGCCCCGTGGCGCGTTTTAAGTTGGGGGATTAAGTCCCCTTGAATCATGAGGGTCCCTGGGGGCCAACTAGCCCACCAGGAACCTCCAGTATGCGCCAGGGGCTGCGTAGCAGAGAGGTGTACAGAGGCCACGCCCCTTTTACACCTCTCTGCAACGCAGCTCTGTGGCGCTTTTGGAAGTACATGGTGGGCTAGTTGGACTCCAGGGACCCTCAGGATTCAAGGGGACTTAATCCCCGAACTTAAAACGCGCCACGGGGCACGTTTGCACAGTGGTGAAGGGAGGGGGCGGGGCTTCAGGTGACATGTGTGCAAACAGGCCCCGTGGCGTGTTTTAAGCTGGGGAATTAAATCCCCTTCAATCCTGAGGGTCCCTGGGGGCCAACTAGCCCAACAGGTACGTCCAGAAAGCGCCACAGAGCTGCGTTGCAGAGAGGTGTAAAAAGGGGTGTGGCCTCTGTACACGTCTCTGCAACGCAGCCCCTGGCGCATACTGGAGGTTCCTGGTGGGCTAGTTGGCCTCAGGGACCCTCATGATTCAAGGGGACTTAATCCCTCAACTTAAAACGCGCCACGGGGCGCGTTTCCACAGATGTCACCTCAGGCCCCGCCCTCTCCCTTCACCATTGTGCAAATATTCCTCTAAAATCAGCCGAACTACGAATTCCGATTTACTCACCTGTTATCAGGAGAGAACCCAGTGCTGCATCTTTTAGCCCAGCACTGATCCTGAAAAGTAATTTTAACCGTACTTACCAGTAACTTGAATTTCCTTCCATAGGATATCATTGCCTGCTTTTTGCTGAAAAAGTTTCTAAGTGTCGATTTTTGAAACATACAAATATTCCTCTAAAATCAGCCGAACTACTGAATTCCGATTTACTCACCTGTTGTCAGGAGAGACCTCAGTGCTGCATCTTTCAGCCCAGTACTGATCCTGAAAAGTAATTTTAACCGTACTTACCAGTAACTTGAATTTCCTTCCATAGGATATCATTGACTGGTTTCACTTGGAAATTCTTCTGTGTCGATTTTTAAAACTTTATAATATTCCTCTAAAATCAGCCGAAATACGAATTCCGATTTACTCACCTGTTATCAGGAGAGACCTCAGTGCTGCATCTTTCAGCCCAGTACTGGTCCTGAAAAGTAATTTTAACCGTACTTACCAGTAACTTGAATTTCCTTCCATAGGCTAACATTGACTGGTTTCACTTGGAAATTCTTCTAAGTGTGCAGTTTTGGAACTTTATAATATTCCTCTAAAATCAGCCGAAATACGGATTCCGATTTACTCACCTGTTATCAGGAGAGACCTCGGTGCTGCATCTTTCAGCCCAGTACTGATCCTGAAAAGTAATTTTAACCGTACTTACCAGCAACTTGAATTTTCTTCCATAGGCTAACATTGACTGGTTTCACTTGGAAATTCTTCTAAGTGTGGAGTTTTGGAACTTTATAATATTCCTCTAAAATCAGCCGAACTACGAATTCCGATTTACTCACCTGTTATCAGGAGAGAACCCAGTGCTGCATCTTTTAGCCCAGCACTGACCCTGAAAAGTAATTTTAACCGTACTTACCAGTAACTTATATTTCCTTCCATAGGAATCCATTGTCTGGTTTTCAGCAGAAAAGTTTCAAAGTGTCGATTTTCACAAATTACAAATATTCCTTAAAAATCGCCTGTATGACTTAAACGCATTCTTTCAACTGTTTACAGGAGATGCACCAGTGCTGGATCCAGGATCCAACACTGAGTAAGAAAAAGTAACGATAACACTACTTACCTGCTAAGTGAATTTCCTCCCATAGGATAACATTGGTGATTCTATGTGAAAAAGTTTCTAAGTGTCAACTTTTAAAATACAATAATATTCCTTAAAAATCACTACTGTAACCAAAACGCTTTTACTCAACTGTTTACAGGAGATGTCCCAGGAATGAATCTAGGATCCAGTCCTGTGGTTAGAAAAGTAATCCATAATGTAACT
Source organism: Calotriton arnoldi (assembly GCA_963921515.1). Classification (NCBI taxonomy): domain Eukaryota; kingdom Metazoa; phylum Chordata; class Amphibia; order Caudata; family Salamandridae; genus Calotriton; species Calotriton arnoldi. The sequence goes on from CAWUFW010014616.1 coordinate 375,141, forward strand.
AATTGCATTTAAATAGAAATTCACATTCAGCTCAATGTTGCATTGTGTTTGAAATTGTGTTGCCCATTGCAACAACTGTAACTACTGTACTTAAAACTCTATTGCCTATTTGCAAACTATTTAAACTAAAGTAATTCATTCAGAGAAAGTATATTTTGTAATGTAATGTATAATGTAATTACAATGTAATTTAATAAATAAAATATCTAAAAATAAATAGTTTAAAAAAATGTAGTAAATCAGTATCAAAAAATAAATATAACAATTAATACATTTAAAAATTGTCATTTACAAAACCTTTGAAATTCACTGAAAAAACCTTAGGTTTTAGGGGCGTTATAGTTAGAAATTAGCATTTAAAAAACCTTTGAAATTCACTGAAAAAACCATAGGTTTCAGGCACGTTATAGTTAGAAATTAGCATTTAAAAAACCTTTGAAATTCACAGAAAAAACCATAGGTTTCAGACACGTTATAGTTAGAAATGAGCATTTAAAAAACCTTTGAAATTCACTGAAAAAACCATAGGTTTTAGGGACAGTTATAGTTAGTTGGACATTTCACTCGTACAAAACCAGTGAAATTCCCCAGTTATAGTTAGTTCAGCTAACTATAACTCGCGCCCCTGCAATGCACTGCTGATGACGTCACATATTACATCACTCATGACATGGTCAGTGACATCACTGATGACATCACTGATGACATCTCAAATGACATCACTGATGACATCACTGATGACATCATCCACGTGATAATCTGATGCACCTCCTCACACCCTAATATAACCTTTGATACACCCACTCTAAATTACAGACTGCCATTCGCAAAACCATAGACACTCCAACACCAATAACTACATACCCACTCACTGATTCTTAGGTCTACACACACATCCACTCACTCACCCGTACAGTCACTCATACTTATGGTCACTCAGTACAGGACTATCATATGCACTCTTACTCCTATATAGACACTCAAACACCGCCACTCATCCATAGAGGTACTCACACACCTAGTCAGTCATGCAAATAATTAAACACACTGCCATTTACTCACCTATACAGTTATACACACACCAGCTCACTTAATCATACAAATACTAGCACATTGTTACGCTCTTATACAATCACTGATACAAGCACACACTCATCCATACAGCCACTATCACAATCACTCACTCTCGCTAATAGCTATTTATATACTCCAACACACATATATACTGCCTTTCACATATGTAGTTACTCACACATGTACCACTGGGACATACATTCACTCACTAACACACTCTTACACACACTTACCCACCCATACAGTCTATCACAGATGCACTCTTGAAACCATCCACCCAGTGAATCACCCACTCACACATCTATGCACAGAGTCGCACACACCCCTCCCACACAAACACTCAGGCACCCATACAGATACTCAGACAACCATTCAATAACTCATATACACACTCATGTAGCTATTCACAAACACATGCAGCCACTTACACAGCAACAGACAGACGGATACAGACATTCACCCAGTTTAGTCACTAACCCATGCATTCAGTAAGATACGTTAAATCACTCACTTATAGAGTCAGTCACGCACCTACTAAATCATCCATACAGACACTTATACACCCACTCATTCTTCAATACGTCTTTTCCTATATATATTAAAAATATTTAAACTTTACAGAAACACACAGTCACTGCATGATGTCAACAGTGATGTCATTTGAGATGTCATCAGTGATGTCATCAGTGATGTCACTGACCATGTCATGAGTGATGTAATATGTGACGTTAACATTTTTTGGAGATGTTTAGCACACGTTCTTGTGAATATACCACTGAGTTCTTTTACTGACTGCTGCCAGCCACACTTTAACTTCCAATAACGTGATGTAAATAACCCATTCCAGATTCCTCATTCAAAATATTTCATAGCAGCGCTCACCCTGATTTCACTGTTCAACCTGCTAGAGCTTGTTCTTTTACAAGCGTGAAAGTTCATTTTGAGGTCCCAGTATTCACAGCTCGGCATGTGCCCTGCACTGTGCCCGGCTCCGAAAACTACCTTAAATCAATGATTAGGGCTTCAGGCAAAGAACCAGTTCCCGCCAAGGGTAGCCCTCTGGCTCCCAGTGCCGAACTTGCTCTGTTGCTGTGCGTCCCTTCAATCTCCAGTGCTTGCAATGAAGTCCTCGGGGGCTCTCCAACCATCAGGCTACTGCACTCTGGGTTTTGTGGTTTGTTGAGTGCATCCAGAACGCTCGGTGGTGCAGATGATCCATACCATATATATATTTTTTTTTTTTTGTTAAATGGTGTAAATCTGTTTAGCAGTTTCAGAGTTATTTAAAGAAATTCCCAGTTGTATATATAGGGACGAATTGGCTATGTGACCCTTCCCAATCTCGTGATGAGATCTGATCATACCAGGAAATGTTGGCAGCCATCTTGTGACTCAGTTGAACCAAGGCACAGAAACAAACATAAAGAAAAAAAAAAGGGGCAGGGTAGAAACACCCTGACCCCTAGGCCTCTTGGGGGAGGTGTCCCACAGTGACTCCTCACGACCAAAAATGCATTTTTTTTAAAAAAAGTTCTGCGGGAGTCGCGCTTGATCCACAAATCCCGTCGAAAATATATTTTTTTTAAATGAAGCGCCGTCTCCCGCGTTTTGGTATTAATTAGCCCCCGGGTGGGCCAGGTCCTGGGGGCAGTGTACAAATAAAGGAAGAGGGTGCATGAGCCCCCCACTTGGGGCTTATTATGCTCCAGGGACAAACACCTTCCTGCAGCTTCATTTTAATAAAGTGCAGGGTTGCCTATTCCCCCAGGTCAAAATGTAAATTTTAATGCAGGGGGCCAGGCCCCACCGCAGCCCCGGGAAAAGCCACCTCCCTGGGGCAAAAGAAAACATTAATGCGGGTCGTGCACCCTCCCCGGGGCTAAAATGAAATTAGAGCGTGGGGCACCCCGCAGCCCTGGGGACTGTCACACTCCTTGGGACAACACTTTAAAATTAAATTTGGGGGTGTGCGCCACCCAGAGCCCTGGGGGACCACCACCTCTCTGGGGCTAAACCAGCATTGGAGGGAGGCCGTGCGGTCCCCCTCCTGGAGCTAATAGTGGCCCTGGGGACTACCACCCCCTCAGGGCCTGCTCCTGCAATGTCCCGGAGACATTGCTGGCATGCATGGCTTGGCAGGAGCACTGCTCCCGCCAAGCCATAGCAAACACTGCTCTGCTTCTAGTAAGTGGGAGCAGAAAATGCTCTTTGCTTACTAGAAGCATGTTAGCAGCTCCCTATGTCTAAAAGCAATGCCGGCTCCCCGCAGGAGGCTAACCCCCATGGTCCCATTGGTGAGTGGGTGCCCTGGAAGCACCCACATTAAATAGGCTGGCCCCAGGGGATGGGGTCCCTCGAGCCCACTCCGACCTGGGGAGGGGCTGTGCAGCCTCCCTCCTCCATCTGTAAAAGGCCAGCCCAGGGGTCCCTGGGACCCCCTACCCCTAGTATTAATAAAAAAGAAAAATAGGCTGGGCCCCGGGTCCCTGGGGCTAAAATCGGCCCAAGTAGGGGTGCCGTGCAGCCCCTCCTTTCTATTACAAATAAAGAAATATGTAAATGGCCAGGCCCAGGGGGATGGGGTCCCGGGGCCAAAATCAGCCCAGGAGGGTGGGGGCGCACAGCCCCCTCCCTCTAAATAAGAAAAATAAATAAATAAAGAAGGGGTGGCCCTTGGGAATGGGGTTCCCCGGGGCTGAAATAGGCCCAGGAGAGGGCTGCGCAGCCCCTTCGCTTTAATATAAATATATATACATAAAAGAAAGGCTGGGCCCCGGGGATGGGGTCCCCGGGTGAAATTGGCCCAGGGAGGAGGGTTGCACTGCCCCCTCCCCCATTAAAATAAGGCCTGGGGAATGGGGTCCCCGGGGTTCAAATCGGCCCAAGGAAGGGGGCCCAGCTCCCATAAAAAACTAATGGACCTCAAGTTGCGAGGCCCCACCCCCTTTCACCACCACTCTTCAAACGCGCCTACTGGTGCAGTGGTGGTTGGGAGAAGAAGTCCCCTTGGATGCTAAGGTTCCTTGGGGTCCAGGAACCCTTCTACTACCTCCAGTAAGTCCCAGACAACGGGATTGCTGACAGACTTGGAGGCCATGCCCCCTTTCTCCATCACTCTGCAAACACACCTCCTGGCACACGGCTGGTTGGGAATGAATTCCACTTTACTCCTGAGGGCCTCAGGACTAAAGCAGACTTTTTCCCTACCAGTGGTGCGCCAGGAGGTGCATTTGCAGAGTGTCGGAGAAAGGGGGCGTGGCCTCTGATGATCTCTCAGCAATTCCAGCTGTGTGGGTCTTACTGGAGGTAACAGGAGGGGGTAGTTGGAGGGGTAGTTGGCCCCCGAGGACCCTCAAGAGCCAAGGGAACTTCATCCCCCAACTAGTAGTGCACCAGGAGGCGCGTTTGCAGAGTGATGGATGAAGGGGGCGTGGCCACGGAAAACCTCTTAGCAAACCCATTGTGTGGGACTTACTGAATGTAACAGGAAGGGTAGTTGCCCCCCAAGGACCTTCAATAGACAAGGGGACCTAATCCCTCTGCTAATAGTGTGCCAGGAGGCACATTTGCAGAGGGTGGAGAAAGTGGGCATGCCCTCCTACAACCACTCAGCAATCCTGGTGTGTGGACTTACTGAAGATAACAGAGAGGGGTAGTTGGCTCCCCAGAGACGTCCTTGGGGGCCAAGTACCTCTCCTGTTGAAAGTTTCTAAACATTTTTTTGTGTGTTAAACATATATACTAAGGTGCCACAAAGGTTAAATTAGTATACTTTGTGTCCTACTAATGAGTGATTCCTTTTTTAACATAGTTTATGTGAGTCTCTGTGTGACTGAGTATATTGTGTGTGAGTGGGTGTCTGAGTGACTGACTGTACAGGTGTGTGAGTGGGTGTTTAAGTGGCTGTAGTGGGTGTATAAGTGGGTGTTTGAGTAGCTGTGTGGGTGACAGTATCTGAGTGGCTGTATTGATGAGTGAGTGAGTTAGTGGGTGTGTCAGTGGCTGTACGGGTGGGTGAGTGGCTGTGTGAGCGGCTGTATGGGTGGGTGAGTATTTGGCTAAGTGAGTTGGATGTGTGAGTGGCTGTATGGAAGAGTGATTGTCTGTGAGATTGGCTGTATGGGAGAGTGAGGGGCTGTGGTGACTGGTTATATAGATGTGTGAATGGGTATGTAAGTGGTTGTGTGTATTGCTTCAGACTTGAAACACTAGGACACACTTAAAAGGAACTCAGCACTCTCCGAAAATAGAGGCAAACCAAATGTATCAAGGTGCTTTCAAAATGAAGCACATCTATTTATTAATACAGCACTTTAAAAATAGACAAAATATTCTTATTGATGCACTTTCCCAGATGTCAAATGAAAGAAGTCAAATATAGGGAACATGTATACAAAGCAGAAAAACATATGAAATGTGTTCACAGAACAAGATAACTTATATGATATATACACAAAGCTAAGTAATAGAAATATATCACTTATAGAGTGTCTTTCAACATTCTGGCCAGCACAAATGGGGAGCCCTCACAGTCAGGCAGAAGTCTAGATCAGAATCACAAAAAGGTCCCTGTGGCAATGCGTCCGCTCCACAGGGAGCTCCTATCTGAGAGCCAAGATTCCTCATCTTAAATACCTTTGCTCAACCCAAGGAGAGATTTCTAGAAACCTCTACCCCCTTCCTTCTGTTGCAAAGGCTGGTCGTGTGGATATGCGTCGTGGTCACTCACAGGTGCTGGCCAGGCCCCCGTGTTTGCTCTGAGGCAGAGCTGTATATTCCGTACATTTCTCTAGCAAAAACAATCTCAACCCTATGAACGGTACCAAGTGCGCATCCAAACAATATGTTCCAGCTTACTCTGCACGGTGAAGAGAAAAAACAGCTGAAGAGTGAAAACATCCCCTCCTCACCCTGTAACTGTGTGAGAGCACAAAAATGGAATTGTGTATTCAAAATGGAGGCAATGGTCACCATCTTCCTCATTGTATTACAGTGTGTAAGTGGCTGTATTGGTGAGTGAGGGGCTCTGTTGAGAGACTGTATGGGTGAGTGGGTGGGTGTTTGGGTGACTGTAGGTGAAAAGTTGGGTGTGTCAGTAGCTGTATGGGTAAGTGTGTGGCTGTGTGAGTGGCTGTATGAATAGGTGAGTGGGTGTGTACGTACTTGTATGGGTCTGTGAATGGATATGTGAGTGGTTGTGTGTGTGAGAGGGCATATGAGAGGTTGTGTCAGGGTGTGAGTGGTTCTGTGGATGATATCATCAGTGATGTAATTTAAAATGACATCAGTGATGTCATCAGTGATATATATATGTAAGTCCGTTTTTATATAGCGCAGCTACTCACCCTTACGGGTCTCAAGGTGCTGGGGGCCGGAGTGGAAATTAAGTGAGCTATTGCCCAGAGTCACATGGTGCTGAGCTGAGCTGCCGCCGGAGCCAGGGATCGAACCATGAACCCTGTGCTCCGAAGTCAGCTGCTCCTGGCCGCTGCACCACACCTCTCCACCTGTGATGAAATTGACCATGTCATGAGTGATATAATATGTGAGGTCATAAGCAGTGCATTGCTGGTGCGTAAGTTATAGTTAGCTCAGCTAACTAAAACTGCAGAATTTCACAGTTTTTTTTTAGTAAATTTCTATTTTTTTAAATTCTATTTCCTAACTATAACATCCCAGTAACCTTTAGTTTTATGTGAATTTGTAAGTTTAAAAAAAAAACAATTCCTAATTGTAACCACTGATCTTTAACACTGATTGTGTAAGTGCATGAGTCCCTCAGTGGGTGTATGAGTGTCTGAGTAGGTTTGTAAGTGTGTGTGAAAGAGTATGAGTGGGGCTGTAAGTGGGTATATGAGTGTGTGAGTGGATCTGTAAGTGAGTGTGTGAGTCTCTGGTAGGGGTGGGTGGTAAACTCCACTCCACTGGCAGAGTTTGTGGAGTTTTGCCACTCCATGCTTTGCTTGGAATGCGAAGTTCAGCAAAAACTCTGCCAACCACTGGCGGAGGGGAGTTTACTGGCACGCCGCCCCTAGACTTTTCCCCCAAGAGTAGTGTGACAGGAGGCGTGTTTGCAGAGTGGTTGACAAAGGGGGCGGGGCCTCTGACGAGGTCTGAGCCATCCTGTACTAGGGGACTTACTTGTGGCTGCAATAGGGATTCTTGGCCCGCAATGACCCTTAGCAGCTATGAGGACTTCATCCCCCAACCAGCAATGCAACAAGAGGTGTGTTTCCAGAGTGGTTTAAAAGGGGTGGAGCCTCCGGGGAGGTCTGAGCAAACCAGCTATGGGGGACTTGCTTGCAGCAACAATAGGGGTTCTTGGCCCCCAACGACCCTCAGCAGCCAAGGAGAATTTATCCTCCAACCAGTAGTGTGCCAGGAGGCGTGTTTGCAGAGTGGTTGAGAAAACAGGTGGGTCCTCCAATGAGGCCTGAGCAATGCCGCTGTGGGGGATTTACTTGCAGCAACAGTAGAGGTACTTGGCCCCCAACAACCCTCAGCAGCCAACGGGACTTCCTCACCCCAACCTGTAGTGCACTAAGAGGCACGTTTGCAGAGTGGTTGATAAATGGGGTGGGGCCTCCAATGAGGCCTGAGCAATGCCGCTGTGGGGAACTTACTTGTGCAACAATAGGGGTTCTTGACCCCAACATCCCTCAGCAGCCAACAGGACTTCATCCTCCAACCAGTAGTGCACCAGGAGTCGCATTTGCAGAGTGGGTTAGAAAGGGGATGCGGCCTCTGACAAGGTTTGAGCAATCCCGCTGTGGGAAGCTTACTTGTGGGTGCTATTTGGCCCGGGAGGTGGTGGTCCCCGGGATTGGGTTCAGCGTGACCACTCCATTAATCTCTCTTAAGCCCTGGGAGGTGGCGGTCCCTGGGGCATATAGTGTCCATGGAGGGGGGCCCGTGCGCCCCCTCCTTTTTATTAATAAAGCCCCAGGGGGGTGGATGTCCCTGGAGATCAATGAGCCTTAGGTGGGGGCCCCTGAACCCCTTTCTTTTTTAAAAAAAAATGCCCCTGGCCCTCCCAGGTGCTGTATTCAAAACAAGCGAGGGAACCTGCACTTGTTTTTAAAAAATAAAATTGCCACGGATTTGCAGCTCCATCACGTTTTAAATGCCACATTTTTTTAAAGAGATTTTGGCCCTGTCGGGGTCTCAGAGGGACCCCATCAGGATATTCCTACCCTGCTCCCTTTTATTTAAGCGTTTTTTGTGGGAAGACGGTTGCCAAAATTTCCTGGTTGAATCGTTGGCAGCCAATCAGATCTCACCATGAGATCTGTGCTTAGGCTCTACCCAGATATCCTTATTTGCTTTCCCTTACAACTACTGAACGGATTTACACCAGATAACTGAAAACGTGATCTGCGAACCAAAATCTACCTTTATGCCAAATTTGATGTAATTCCATCCAGCGGTTTGGGATGTAGTCATGTTTAAAGCTCCTATGGGAATTAACATGGGAAATCGTATTTTTTTTTACTCCCCTTTTTCTCACCCTGCTTGATGGATCACCCTGAAACTTTTAATGCACAACAAGACTCACTATGATACTTTTTTGGGAAACTTTTGTGAAGATTCATCAAACGGCACACACACACACACACATATATATATATATATATATATATATATATATATATATTCACTGAAAAAACCATAGGTTTCAGGCACGTTATAGTTAGAAATTAGCATTTAAAAACCTTAGAAATTCACTGAAAAAACCATAGGTTTTAGGGACAGTTATAGTTAGTTGGACATTGCACTCGTACAAAACCTGTGAAATTCCCCCGTTATAGTTAGTTCAGCTAACTATAACTCGTGCCCCGCAATGCACTGCTGATGACGTCACATATTACATCACTCATGACATGGTCAGTGACATCACTAATGACATCACTGATGACATCTCAAATGACATCACTGATGACATCATCCATGTGAAAATTTCATGCATCTTCTCACACCCTAATATAACTTTTGATACACCCACTCTAAATTACACACTACCATTCTCAAAACCATAGACACTCCAACACCAATAACTACATACCCACTCACTGATTCTTAGGTCTACACACACATCCACTCACTCACCCGTACAGTCACTCATACTTACGGTCACTCAGTACAGGACTATCATATGCACTCATACACCTATATAGACACTCACACACCGCCACTCATCCATAGAGGTACTCACACACCTAGTCAGTCATGCAAATAATTAATCACACTCCCATTTACTCAGATGTACAGTTATACACACACCAGCTCAATTACTCATATAAATACTAGCACATTGTTACGCTCTTATACAATCAATGATACAAGCACACACTCATCCATACAGCCACTCTCACAATAACACACTCTCATTTGTAGCCAATTATGTACTCCAACACACATATATACTACTTTTCACATATATAGTTACTCACACATGTAACACTGAGATATACATTCACTCACTAACACACCCATACACACACTCACCCACCCATACAGTCCATCACAGATGCACTCTTGAAACCATGCACCCAGTGAATCACCCACTCACACATCTATGCTCAGAGTCACACACACCCCACCCACACAAACAATCAGGCACCCATACAGATACTCAGACAACAAATCAATAACCCATATAGACACTCATGTAGCTATTCACAAACCCATGAGCCGCTTACACACCAACAGACACACGGATACAGACATTCACACAGTTTAGTCACTAACCCATGCATTCAGTAAGATACGTTTAATCACTCACTTATAGAGTCAGTCACGCACCTACTAAACAGACACTTATACACCCACTCATTCTTCAATACGCCTTTCCCTATATATATTAAACATATTTCAACTTTACAGAAACACACAGTCACTGCATGATGTCATCAGTGATGTCATTTGAGATGTCATCAGTGATGTCATCAGAGATGTCACTGACCATGTCATGAGTGATGTAATTTGTGACGTCATCAGCAGTGCATTGCGGGGCGCAAGTTATAGTTAGCTGAACTAACTATAACGGGGAATTTCACAGGTTTTGTACGAGTGCAATGTCCAACTAACTATAACTGTCCCTAAAACCTATGGTTTTTTCAGTGAATTTCTAAGTTTTTTAAATGCTAATTTCTAAATATAACGTGCCTGAAACCTATGGTTTTTTCAGTGAATTTCAAAGGTTTTTTAAATGCTAATTTCTAACTATAACGTGCCTGAAACCTATGGTTTTTTTCAGTGAATTTCAAAGGTTTTTTAAATGCTAATTCCTAACTATAACATGTCTGAAACCTATGGTTTTTTTCAGTGAATTTCAAAGGTTTTGTAAATGACAATTTTTAAATGTATTAATTGTTATATTTATTTTTTTGATACTGATTTACTACATTTTTTTAAACTATTTATTTTCAGATATTTTATTTTTTAAATTACATTGTAATTACATTATACATTACATTACAAAATATACTTTCTCAGAATGAATTACTTTAGTTTAAATACTTTGCAAATAGGCAATAGACTTTTAAGTACAGTAGTTACAGTTGTTGCAATGGGCAACACAATTTCAAACACAATGCAACACTGAGCTCAATGTGAATTTCTAGTTAAATGCAATTAGTTACTTTATGGATTACTTTTTCTAACCACAGGCCTGGATCCTAGATTCAGTCCTGGGACATCTCCTGTAAACAGTTGAGTAAAAGCGTTTTGGTTACAGTAGTGATTTTTAAGGAATATTATTGTATTTTAAAAGTTGACACTTAGAAACTTTTTCACATAGAATCACCAATGTTATCCTATGGGAGGAAATTCACTTAGCAGGTAAGTAGTGTTATCGTTACTTTTTCTTACTCAGTGGTGGATCCTGGATCCAGCACTGGTGCATCTCTTGTAAACAGTTGAAAGAATGCGTTTAAGTCATACAGGCGATTTTTAAGGAATATTTGTAGTTTGTGAAAATCAACACTGAAACTTTTCTGCTGAAAACCAGACAATGGATTCCTATGGAAGGAAATACAAGTTACTGGTAAGTACGGTTAGAATTACTTTTCAGGGTCAGTGCTGGGCTAAAAGATGCAGCACTGGGTTCTCTCCTGATAACAGGTGAGTAAATCGGAATTCGTAGTTCTGCTGATTTTAGAGGAATATTTGTGTTTCAAAAATCGACACTTAGAAACTTTTTCAGCAAAAAGCAGGCAATGATATCCTATGGAAGGAAATTCAAGTTACTGGTAAGTACGGTTAGAATTACTTTTCAGGGTCAGTGCTGGGCTAAAAGATGCAGCACTGGGTTCTCTCCTGATAACAGGTGAGTAAATCGGAATTCGTAGTTCTGCTGATTTTAGAGGAATATTTGTGTTTCAAAAATCGACACTTAGAAACTTTTTCAGCAAAAAGCAGGCAATGATATCCTATGGAAGGAAATTCAAGTTACTGGTAAGTACGGTTAAAATTACTTTTCAGGATCAGTACTGGGCTCAAAGATGCAGCACTGAGGTCTCTCCTGATAACAGGTGAGTAAATTGGAATTCGTAGTTCAGCTGATTTTAGAGGAATATTATAAAGTTCCAAAACTCCACACTTGGAAGAATTTCCAAGTGCAACCAGTCAATGTTAGCCTATGGAAGGAAATTCAAGTTACTGGTAAGTACGGTTAGAATTACTTTTCAGGATCTGTACTGGACTCAAAGATGCAGCACTGAGGTCTCTCCTGATAACAGGTGAGTAAATTGGAATTCGGAGTTCGGCTGATTTTAGAGGAATATTTGCACAATGGTGAAGGAAGGGGGTGGGGCCTGAGGTGACATGTCTGCAAACACGCCCTGTGGCGCGTTTTAAGTTGGAGAATTAATTCCTCCTCAATCCCGAGGGTCCCTAGGGGCCAACTAGCCCACCAGATACCTCCAGTATGCGCCAGAGAGCTGCGTTGCAGAGAGGTGTTCAGAGGCCACGCCCCTTTTGCACCTCTCTGCAACGCAGCTCTGTGGCGCTTTCTGGACGTACCTGGTGGGCTAGTTGGCCCCAGGGACCCTCAGGATTGAAGGGGATTTAATTCCCCATCTTAAAACGCGCCACGGGCCTGTTTGCACACATGTCACCTGAAGCCCCGCCCCTCCCTTCACCACTGTGCAAACGCGCTCCGTGGCGCGTTTTAAGTTGGGGTATTAAGTCCCCTGAATCATGAGGGTCCATGGGGTCCAATTAGCCCACCCTGTACTTCCAGTATGCACCAGGAGCTGCGTTGCAGAGAGGTGTTTGGAGGCCACGCCCTTTTACACCTCTCTGCAACACAGCTCTGTGGAGCTTTCTGGACGTACCTGGTGGGCTAGTTGGCCCCAGGGACCCTCAGGATTGAAGGGATTTAATTCCCCATCTTAAAACGCGCCACCGGGGCCTGTTTGCACACATGTCACCTTTAGCCCCGCCCCCTCCCTTCACTACTGTGCAAATGCGCCCCGTGGCGCGTTTTAAGTTGGGGATTAAGTCCCCTGACTCTGAGGGTCCCTGAGGTCCAACTATCCCACCAGGTACCTCCAGTCAGCGCCACAGAGCTGCGTTGCAGAGAGGTGTAAAAGGGGCGTGGCCTTTGTACACCTCTCTGCAACGCAGCCCCTGGCGCATACTGGAGGTTCCTGGTGGGCTAGTTGGCCCCCAGGGACCCCCAGTATTCAAGGGGAATTGCTCCCCCTCTGCAAACACTCCAGGGGGCGCATTTGCAGACTGCTGCAGGGAGGGGGCGGGCCTCCGGCACGATGCCGGTCTTTTTTTTGTCTTTTCTTTCTTTCTATGGGAGGGGCCTGCGTGGCCCCCTTCCCTTGGCCACTTTTGACCACGGGGACCCCATCCCCCGGGGCCTGAGGATTTACTTTAAAAAAAACGGGAAGGGGGCCGCGTGTCCCCCTTCCCTGGGCTTCTATTGTCCCCGGGGACCCCATCCCCCGGGCATGCCCACTGTTTTTTTTAAATAAAATATTCGGAGGGGGCTGCGTGGCCCCCCTCCTCAGGCCATTTAAGGCCCCGGGACCCCATCCCCGGGGCCGGCCTTTACGTTATTTATTTATTTTTTTTTAATTCCTTTTTGGGGAGGGGTGCTGCGTGGCCCCCTCCCAGGCCACTAATGGCCCCGGGGACCCCATCCCCCGGGCCTGGCCACTCGGGGACCGTGGGGGTCCCCAATCCCTGCACGGTCCCGCCGGCTTCCCGCGTCCTGCGTGAGCCGGCATTGCTTTTCCATAAGGGGAGCTGCTGACATGCAGCCCCCTTATGGAAAAGCAATTCTGCTTGCTTCACTGAAGCGAGAGAAGGTTTCCTGCTCTCGCTTCAATGAAGCAAAGCAAGTTTGCAATGACAGGGCGGGAGCCGCGAGGCTCCCGTCCTGCCATTACAAACAGCAGTGTCCCGTGGGTGGGCACCCCGGGACACTGCAGGAGCCGGCCTCTGGGGGTGGTGGTCCCCAGGGCCACCACAGGCTCCAGGAGGGGGGCCGCGCAGCCCCCTCCCAACCAATGCACAGCCCCGGCGGAGGTGGTGGTCTCCGGGTCTCGTGGGTCCTGAACGGACCCCCACATTTTATTATTTAGTGCCTCGGGGAGGTGGCGGTCCCAAGGGCATGTGGGGGCTCGAGCCCCCCACACAGGTAATTTAAATTTAAAAAAAAAAAGCCCCGGGGGTGGCGGTCCCCGGGGCTGCAGGGGGCCGTGTGCCCCCGCCACCATTATTTTTATAAAGCCCCGGGCCTTGGGGGCCTTAGAGGCCCCCCATGTTATTAAATTAAACCCCGCATGCCCCCGGGACTAGGCCCACCCGGGGGCCACTCATCCACGAAGCGCGGGAGCCCGCGCTTCGTTTTTTTTTTTATCGGCAGGATCCGCGCACCCAGCGCGTTTTTGCCGATTTAAAAAAAATAATAATGTTTTTAGCCCTGGGGGTCCTTGTAGGACCCCTGAGCAGGCCTAGGGGTCAGGGCGTTTCTACCCTGCCCCTTTTGCGTTTTCGCAAATTTTTTTTTACTGTTTTCTTGTGACTCGGTTCTACCGAAGTCACAAGATGGCTGCCAACACTTCCTGGTTTGGAGTGTTGACAGCCAATTAGCATACAGCTCGTCATCGGGAGAGCGCGTGGATCTTCCGCGGCCATAGGTATATATGTGTTTTTACTTTTGATTTTCTCAGCAACTACTGAACGGATTTACACCATTTAACAAAAAGGGTTCTTTCTGAACCAAGAACTACCTCTTTGCCAAATTTGGTGTAATTCCGTTTAGCAGTTCGGGCTGTAGCCGTGGCTAAAGTTTCCTATGGGAAAATGAATGGGGAAAACACGTTTTGGGACCCCCTTTTCTCGGCCCCCGCTTGACGAATCACCCCAAGACTTTCAGGATAGGAGTGGACCGGAGTGGGCCACAAAGTTTGAAAATTTCGCGAAGATTCGTAAACCGACGCAAGAGTTATTTCAAATAGAATGTTGCGGATTTCCTATGGAAAATAGGTCCTAACTATAACTATCTACTGGCGACCGCCAGTAGATAATATATATATATATATATATATAACAACAACTCCTCTCGATTTTCAGTTAACGTTGAAGAACAGGAGCCCGGACCACAACTTCGTGAAGTAAGTAGTTTATTTTGGCAGCTCAACAAACCACAGCCATGACGCGTATATATATATCAACACTGATTTCTCAAAATACAGAGAGATATCTGCACTCTAATGTAGGGATATTCCATTTATTTGATTCACAGCAGCAGTACACATGATGCGTTTCGGCTTGTAACATAAGCCTTTATCATCCGCCATAATTGCTTTTTATACGTGCACATGCGTTCAATCAATTTTAACCATGTGGTAATGTTAAAGGGCTAGCTCCCCGTTTCAATGTGGCAGTAACTTGACTAATGTCCTTTTAATATTCCCAACGAGAAGCCAGGCAATGTTAAGAACGTATTGTGCACAAAATGTCACTTTTAAATACAAAACCGGCACCCTCTTTTTACTGCTGACAGTTTTAATTTCAGTCCGTGCCTCTTCGGTAAAATAAACAGCCAACTAATGTTGCATTTCCCGCATTCCACCACTTACCTCAATGCATTGTAGTGCCCAGCTCTGAAGCACTTTGATGTACCCAAGGTCGGGTAGGTCTCAAGTACGAGGTGCTAACATACGAGACAATGACTCTCCCAATGGTTGCGCCATTCACCTTTGATGTTGCTTTGTGCTTCGGGGCAGACTGGCTTCACACGCCGTGACCTCCTGAGATGTGGTTTCGCCTGTTTGCTCCTGATCGCTGCTGGTGCAGACAGGGAAATCACTGCTGACACCATTAAATCAACACAGACTTCTCAAAATACAGAGAGAGATATCTGCACTATAATGTAGGGATATTACATTTATTTGATTCACAGCAGCAGTACACAGGACGCGTTTCGGCTTTTAACATAATCCTTTATCAACTGCAAAGGTGCACCGTAAATTTCTTTTTATACATGCACATCTGTTCAATCATTTTTAAACGTGTGGTAATGTTAAAGAGCTAGCTCACCATTTCAATGTGGCAGTAACTTGACTAATGTCTTAATATTCCCAATGAGAAGCCAGGCAATGTTAAGAACGTATTGTGCAAAAAATGTCACTTTTAAAACAAAACCGGCACTCTCTTTTTACTGTTGACAGTTTTAATTTCAGTCCATGCCTCTTCGGTAAAATAAACAGCCAACTAATGTTGCATTTCCCCACACTCCACCACTTAGCTCAATGTGTTGTAGTGCCCAGCTCCGAAGCACTTTGATGTACCCAAGGTCGAGCCTGTCTCAAGTACGAGGTGCTAACATACGAGACAATGACTCTCCAAACGGGATATCATGAGTGATGTCACTGACCATGTCATGAGTGATGCAGTATGTGAGGTCATAAGCAGTGCATTGCGTGGGCGCGAGTTATGGTTAACTCAGCTAGCTATAACTGCTGAATATCACTGGTTTTCCACAATTGAAATCTGAGAATAACTATAACATCACTGCAACCTTTGATAGCAAACAGCAATGTCCTGCGGTGGACACCCCGGGACATTGCAGGAGCTGGCCCTGGGGGTGGCGGCCCCCAGGGCTATTATTGGAACCAGGAGGGGCTGCGCAGCCTCCCTCCAATGTTAATTTAGCCATAGGGAGGTTTGATTTTATAGTGTTACCTCGGGGGAGGTGGCTGTCCCCAGGGTTGTGGGGACATGCATCCCCCCGCATAAATGTTTTCTTTTGCCCAGGGGAGGTGGTGGTTCCCTAGGCTGCAGGGGGCTGGGTGGGCAGGCCCCCACATTAAAATGAAAATTTTGCCCTGGGGAGGTGGTGGTCAGCAGGGCATGGGGATTGCCACGAGGGCAACCCCTGCCCTATTATGTCAATGAAGCCCCTGGGAGATGGTGGTCCCCTGGGGCTGTGTGGGCTGCGCGGCCCCCGTATTTAATTTTAAAGTGTTGCTCCAGGGAGGTGGTGGTCCCCGGGCTGTGGGGGTGCATGCAGCCCCCTCATTAATGTTTTCTTTTCCCCTCGGGTGGGCCCCCTGCATTAAAATGCACCCCGCACTATTATTTAAGTGAAGCCCAGAGGAGGTGGTGGTTCCCGTGGCATAATAAACTCCAAGATGGGGGGCTCTTGCTCCCCACCTCCTTTATTTATACACTGCGCCTGGTACCTGGGGCCAATCAATAACGAAGCGTGGGAGACAGCACTTTGTTATTATTTACATTTTTGTCCAGATCTGTGGATCCCGCCAAATTCTTTAAAAAAAATGCTTTTTTTGGCTCTGGGGGTCCAAGTGGGGCCCTCAAAGAGGCTTAGTGGGTCAGGGTGTTGCTACCCTGCCCTCTTTTCTTTTTTTTCACATTTTTTGTGGGACTTGGTTCAACCGATTCCCAAGATGGCTGCAAACATTTCCTGGTTGAAGTGTTGGCAGCCAATCACATTTCAGTAGGGTTTCAGTAGACTGTTGGGCTCCCTGAAATCTATATGTTTTAAACTTAAATATCTCTGAAACTACTGAATGGATTTACACCAAATCACAAAATGCACACTTTCTGGACCAACATATAGCTTTCTGCCAAATTTGGTGTAATTCCATTGAGCGGTTCGGGCTGTAGTCGTGTTAAAAAATGCAAAATCACCATAGACATAA
Organism: Calotriton arnoldi; assembly: GCA_963921515.1. Lineage (NCBI taxonomy): Eukaryota > Metazoa > Chordata > Amphibia > Caudata > Salamandridae > Calotriton > Calotriton arnoldi. Next base: position 392,402 of record CAWUFW010014616.1, read on the forward strand.
CATGGGAAAAAACTTGTTTTGCGATCCCCCTTTTTTCAGCCCCCGCTTGATGGATCACCCCAAAACTTTCAACACAGCAGCTGAACCAAAATGAAGTTTTTGAAAATTTTGTGAAGATTCATCAAGCAGCGCCAAAGTTATTTACAAAACAAAAATACTTTTCCTATGGAAACTTTGGTCCTAACTATTACTACTTACTGGCGATTGCCAGTAGGTAATATATAAATATATATCAAAAATAGAGAGGGAGAGGTTATAAATGTACTATAGGTAGGCTTCAGAAAGCCTACATAAGGTAGTAGTATATTTATAAAAACATTTCACTGACTACTGTGCTAGTGCTGTGGTAGGTCCTAGGAAATACCATGGTACCGTAAAGATTTTGGAAAAATGTAGACACATTTTTAACATGAATTATATACATTCAGGGGTGGCTCTTAAAAGAGCCTTTGATCTTATGTGTAAAATTTGCTATCACATATGTTTGGTAATCTATTCTTGAATATTACACAGGAACACATTATTGCCATGGGTGGTTAACTGGACAGTCTGGGAAAGAGGCACTTGGCTGGTTACATGTGAACAGATGTGCATATGTGTGTGCACACGTGTGAGGGCCGTGCGTGGGTGACTCCTGTTGTGCCCAGCCTGGTAGCTGCACACAGGTAGCCTGGAGCAAGGGGAACTCTGCAGGATTTGGTAGTGAACTGGGATAGGCCTTATAATGTTAGTGTACACTCATGGAAAAGTCAGTGTGGTTTACAGTCTTGTCTGCAGTGACATTCCATCATACATCTATGGGGAGGGCTGTCTTACAGTGCAGTTTTGCTTCCCTGTGGCCTACAGAGACCAGAGACATATCAAATTAGGGCGTAATCTGTAAGGAAAATCAATTCTGCAAGTTCCAAAGAGATATCTGTACAGTTAATGGGTCAACTAGTATTGTCAGCTCAGGATCAGAGCCCAGGCTTTTGTCAACCTGCTGTACTAAGTTAATTACATTTCTCGCTGCTGCAGGAACAAAGGCCTCCCCACACAAAGAGAGCAATTAACAGTGCTTCACTCAGTTCCTGAGGAGGAAAGGGGTGGGGCAGAATGCTCTGCATCAATCAACCAGCTGTCACACTGTGCCAGGGATGGGCCTGTCCAAGCCCATTAAATAAAGGAGGAAGGCCAGGCCTCTGAAGTCAACACAGGAGGGGGCTCCTTTTGAAGATTTGCTGGGAAAGGCCCTGGCAGTGATGTCAGCAAGAGGAGGAGCAGAGGCCCTGATAGCAGATGTGGCAAGTGACTCTTGGGTGATGCCATTTTGAAATGTCCCACCAGGCTGTGCAGGAAGGTTGGAACAGGGGTGAAGAGGTGATGTGCCACCCCAGGATAGGCCAGAGGTGCCTTGCTGCTGGACCCTCCTGTCCACACTTAAAAGGTCTTGTGCAGGGAGGAGAGCTCTGTTGGTTGGTTTCTTCTGGACACTGGGACTCGCCTTACACCCCAGGAAGACTAGCTGGAAAAGACTAGGCTTCTGCGCCAAGGAGGATAGAGGCCCAGAGGTAACCAAGAAGAGAGTCATGTGCAGGGAGCCTGTGAAACCAACTCCCTGCAAAGTTCATCAACTTTGAGGCCAGGAGGCCTAATAAAGTGCTCCGGGACGCCAAGGTTCACCACCAGGAGACAAATGAGACCAAGATCACGCAAAACAGCCCGATGGGGCCCGAGATGTCAGCATGAGAAAGATTTTGAGCTTTGACGCACAGTGCAATGCCGGAGCGCATGGAACTCTACTGCCCGGTGATGTATTCTCCCAGGGTGGACCAGGGACTGGGGGTTGCCGCAAGGAGAATTCCTGTTTTTTTCCATGCTGGGAGGAGTCCTGCATGGGGCACCCTCCCCTGCATCCAGTGGCCCAAGGCCAGTTTAGGCAATGGGAGGCCTGAGACCTAAACTCTGGGCCCCTGATGGAAGATAGAGAGGGGCCCAGTACCCCATCCCTGGGTCCCAAGATGAAAATGATGTACGGAGAGTGCTGCCACACTCCTCCCAGATGTTGCTGGCCCACCCCGCTCCTCGTGCCGGTGTCTGGTAGAGCGGAAGGCCGCCATGGGCCACAGCGCCTTGGCAGAAGAAACCTGCTGAGCTCCTGCAGCAGCACAAAGGAGTGCTGCAAGGGTTGAGAGCCTGTGGGGGCAGCCAGGCGTGGGCTTCTTGGGCTCCCTCCCAACAAAAGCAGAGCGCGTGGTGCCCAAGTGGGACCGGGTACCCCTAAAAAAGAAAAGGGATGCATGGTGTGAGGCTGCACGGTCCCACCCAGGTGGGACCGGGTACCTCTAAAAAGAAAAGGAGGAGCACCTCATAATGCCCTTCACAGGCCTGAAATGACCAAGCCATTTCTGGAGCTTGTAGTAGCCCCAGCACGGTGGCGTCACCACCAAGAACGTAAAAAGAGTGTGGGGAAGCTACAGAGGCACCGCAACTCTCTCCAAGGATCCAGGGATGGGTTTTAAAAGTACTGACTCTAGGTTGAAAGGGTCAGAAAAGGGTGACTACCCCAAGATTTCTTTCAAGTTCAAGAATTCCTAAGGCTGGAGCATATGATCTACAGCTAGGAGTGCAGTGCCCTCTAGGGGCTAAGATTATGGCTGCAGTTAATGTGGCCTGAAGATTGGTTAAAGAAAGAGTACATGCTGTATAGCTCCCTCTGGGGGTGAGGTTTATGATTGCATGTGATTTGTGATCAGAAAGCGACACTCTCTAGTGGCTATTTTATAATTGCAATGCTGCAAGGATTTAAAAAGAACAAAGACCCATGAGAAATGCCAATTCAATTTCTGTCAATGCTTTATTAAAATAATGATGTTGACTGCAATTTGTGATCAAAGTACAGACGCTTTATGGTTATTTTAATTATTGCATTTACTTCTAAAATGATGACTTTTGACATGTGGTTTGTTGCTCTTGGACCAGGTCAATGTACTTACCTGATGTGGTAGTTTGAATCATTTAGGGGGTCAGAGGTGATTCAGCAATGTCATCAAAATGTATTTTCATCAGCCTTATGTATATTTGTAAATTAATGCATAGTATTGAGTAGTGTGTGTATGTAATAAATCTACTTTCCCTTTTTCCAAAGAAGGACAATCATTTATTGAGTGTTATTCTTGCATGCCAGAAAATGGTGATTACTAGCCCACACCACCTCCCTTGAGTAGGCCTTAGACTGCTCTGCTTTGCTACCTTGAGAGAATCAAGCACTACAATGGGGTGTTTGGTTCCCAGAGGAGTACAAATGTGGACCCATTACTTCTGCAGGCCACGCAACGATTGGCCCATTGTCTTAGGCACCATTGCCACGATATAGTAGTGAGTTTGAAAAATAAAGTGGTAAATACAAGATATGCCATGATCTAACAGGAATGCAGACACATGTCTGCAGCTTTTTTCGAACTTTGCAGCATTTGCACATGAGTATTTCCATTTTGTCTCTGCTAAATATTCGAAAACACAAAGGGGTCGATTCCGATTCGGGCCGGAAAAAGCACCGACCGACTCGGATCCGGAAAAATACCGACCGACACGTACCAGTGGCGCCCGACACGCCAAGTACGATGCAAGCCGCGATAAATCCGACCGACACGTCAGGAAACCAAGCCGACCGACCGAGCCGCCGGAAAATTGCAATCCGGCCGGAAAAACACGCGAATCCAACCGACCGACACGCACCCGGAACAAATCCGACCGAATCGTACCCGCCAACTCCAACCCGCAAAGTACGATGCAAGGCGCGAAAACACGACCGAGTCGGACGGAGGACAAGCCGCACGACCGACACGCATACAAAACCGAGCCGAAGCAACACAATACACCGCGACCGACGCGTACGCAGCATACAAAACTGCACAAACACAGCGTGAACGAAACGGAAAACACCGTACGAGACCAATGCAGGGTCCGACTCGGTCACAAGAACGTTTCCAACATACACAAACAGCACAAAGGAAAAATCAACCAAAAAAGGCCAAACAAGCAATTACCAAGCCAATAAATACTGGGGGTGGGGACAGAGAACAAAGACACACCCACAACTCCACCTATATAAAGGACACAAATCACTACCATGAGCCTTTGCAAATGCCATTCCACTGCCAGCACCCAAGAGAAAGCAACCACACACCCACAGCTCATCCCTCACACAAGCCACACACCAGCAGCACACCAACAAATACCTACCTCACATACACCCAGCACAACACACACCCACACACCCTCACCTGCACACCAACACACACATCACCCACCATCACCACCCATCACCATGCCCCCCAAGAAGAATCACAAGTTCCTAGATTGTGAATTGGAAGTCCTGGTAGACGAGATCCTCAGGGTAGAGCCACAGCTGTTTGGCACATTGGTCCAACAGACCCCCATGTCGCAGAAAACCAAGATGTGGGAGAGGATCATCAACAGGGTGAACGCCCAATCACCATGTCGGCGCACAAAGACCGACATCCAGAACAGGTGGTATGACGTGCGCAGGAGGGTACGGAAACTGCTGAAGCAAGACTACATCAACAGCCAACACACCGGCAGTGGCCCTCCTGCCAAGCCAATATACCTCAGGCCCTGGGAGGAGAAGGTGCGGGCCATCCTACCGCCAGTGAGCATATATGGACTAGAGGACATCCCAGAGCCTGGTGAGTACACAACAAATGTACACAATATACTGCCACAAAACACACACATCACTGTCAAGGGGAGAGTCAAACCATGCACTCATAGCAATTACACAGCAACTAGAACAGAATCATCCCAAAATGTGTATGTCAGTCAGATAAACACAACACATGCCATCAAAAAGTCACATCCAACTGTGCCAACACATGTACAAACACAACCACAACTACAGCTAGGCAGTGGCACAAATAGAACTAACACACACATCCACACATGTAGCCACCACAACAACACCAACACACAGTGAAGACCACTCAAAGGAAGGAATTCTGTGTATGCTGGCCAAGTCAGTGTAGCCAATAGCATCATGGGAGTCGCAGTCACACATATTGCCCCCCCACAACTGTCCCATCAACACCACCATGAACCATGCGCACATCACAGGGAGTGGAGAAGGACTCACAAGATGGCTGACACTGGCTACTGCTGTGGGGAGCACAAGGCCCTGCTGCCAACTGTGCACCAACAAACAGCAGGACACCACTGACTGACATCCTGAGAGACAACTTACACTCCCTGCAATGCAAGCACGTTCCATGGTGGGATATCTGGCTGGCTGGGTGGGAAGGAGGACTTGCAGCACTGACTATAGTCACCAGCACCTCCCCTCACCCCCCCAACACAAACTCCACAGTACCCACCTGGTAGAATGCAATGCCCTCCATCCTAACACAAGATCCCACAAAGCACCACCACCCTGGGTTATGTTGTGTGAAGCACAGGGACACTCTTGGGACTCTTAGCCAAACAACTGCCAGGACAACACTCCCAGCCATCCTGTCAGCACAGCCAGCCCACCCCACAGGGAAGCAGAGTCAAAAGGAAGGAAGCATGGGCATGCTGGGAAGGGGGTGGAGGCAATAGCATGATGGGAGTCGTAGTCACAGACATAGCTCACCCCCACAACTGTCCCATCAACACCACCCTGAACCATGCTCACATCACAGGGAGTGGAGAAGGACTCACAAGATGGCTGACACTGGCTACTGCTGTGGGGAGCACAAGGCCCTGCTGCCAACTGTGCACCAACAAACAGCAGGACACCACTGACTGACATCCTGAGAGACAACTTACACTCCCTGCAATGCAAGCACGTTCCATGGTGGGATATCTGGCTGGCTGGGTGGGAAGGGGGACTTGCAGCACTGACTATAGTCACCAGCACCTCCCCTCACCCCCCCAACACAAACTCCACAGTACCCACCTGATAGAATGCAATGCCCTCCATCCTAACACAAGATCCCACAAAGCACCACCACCCTGGGTTATGTTGTGTGAAGCACAGGGACACTCTTGGGACTCTTAGCCAAACAACTGCCAGGACAACACTCCCAGCCATCCTGTCAGCACAGCCACCCCACCCCACAGGGAAGCAGAGTCAAAAGGAAGGAAGCATGGGCATGCTGGGAAGGGGGTGGAGGCAATAGCATGATGGGAGTCGTAGTCACAGACATAGCTCACCCCCACAACTGTCCCATCAACACCACCCTGAACCATGCTCACATCACAGGGAGTGGAGAAGGACTCACAAGATGGCTGACACTGGCTACTGCTGTGGGGAGCACAAGGCCCTGCTGCCAACTGTGCACCAACAAACAGCAGGACACCACTGACTGACATCCTGAGAGACAACTTACACTCCCTGCAATGCAAGCACGTTCCATGGTAGGATAACTGACTGGGTGGGTGGGTGGGTGGGAAGGAGGTCTGGCTGACAACCAAACACAATCAATGCAGACCATGTTCACACCCCAGAGAATACATAGAAATGCCCAAATAATGCAGGACAATGTGCCACACCAATATCAACCCCTGACTGTGACGACTTAGGACAATACAATGTACAGGCCCGCACCCCGAGGCACAGTCACAACTGTCAGGTGTGTCAACCACTGATGCCTGCAGAAACATGACATACATTGTTTGTGTCTCCCAAAAACAGGTGATGATAGGGACACAGCAGCAGACGCTGAGGAGTCCCAGTCCCAGGCTCAAGAGGATGCCGAGCTCACTGGCGTCGTACAGCCTCTGTCCTCCTCGGACGATGAAGAACAACCTGGCACATCCGGTGCAAGTCAACATGCTGCACCAGCAGGACCACCAGCTGCAGCACCAGCAGGTCCACCAGCTGCACCCCCTGCACCCACCCCTCCAACGACTGTCACCACGAATACCATCCCTGCCGACATGGACAGAATAAGGAACAACACCAGCGCAGTGACCCTGGACCAACCTGGGGCCATGGACACCACCACCACCACCAACCCCCAAGGTGGACCAGGGTTATCTGTGCGTGCAACTGCACACACTGCACATGTCAGCAGGGGTGGTGGGAGGGGTGGGAGACAGAGGTCGCTGCTTGCAGACGTTGCTGGTGTGCATGAAGACCCACAACTGGTACGCATAGCTGATGCGTACCAGTCCAGCACCGGAGAGCTCAGCCAGGTAGTGGGGCTCCTCAGAGACATCAAACAGCAGCAGGCTGCCCATCATGCCCGCTTGGACTCCCACATGTCCCAAGTGGAGTCACACATGTCACGTGTGGACTCCCACATGTCACGTGTGGACTCCCACATGACCCGCGTGGAGTCCAAGTGGGATGTACTACATGAGATGACGGCGGTGCACAGGGACATTTTACAATGCCTCCGCCAGATGAACAGCAACCAGTCCACACCTCCCTGTGTGCCAACAACATCTGGTACCGAACAAACTGCAACTGCCACAGGGAGGGAGGAGGACTCTGGCGGAGAGTCCCCTGCACCGCAGCAGCCTGCACTTGAGGGCCCCCCCCAAGAAGAGGGGTCGTCCGAGGAGGGGAAAGTGAGAGGCTGATGGCCAAGCGCAACTCCCAGGAAGCCTGAACCTGTTCTGGATTTTCGCCTTTGTGCACAGACTGTTCACCCTGTTGATGGCAACACTACTCCCACACATTGCATGGGGAGTACAAGTTGGAACAATGTGTCAGACAACTGTGGCCCCGATACTGGGGATCCTGTCTACCTGGACTTTCTATTCATCTAGGAACTTGGGATTGCAAGATTCATGTACAGCACAATCCATCCTATGCACTATTATCACAATAAACACACTAATACACCATACTTGCCTCTGTCGTGATTCCAACGTGGGTGCTGTTATGGGGATGATGAACTGCAAAATTACACAGTGTATGCGAACTGCAACAGCAAGGACAACACAGGCATGTGAGTACAGGCAACGTGACACATATGAGGGAGACACACCACCAGGGCTACACAACACATACACACCTAGGCCATCTGACTCATTGCCTACACTGATGTTGCCAGGGAAGACGGTGCAATGCACAGACACCACACCCATTCCCAGTTGTAGTCAAGTAGCCCACAGGTGCAGTAAGCAAATGGCAGTCAAATGTGTGACCACAGACAACGCACATCACTAAGTGAAGCACAGGTTTATTACACAGTAGCAACATGCCGTAACCACTACAGATGCAAGGTAACCCCACCTGGTAGCGGGCACACAGTCAACAACTGTAGACAGAAGGAAGTCCATGGGTGTGGCGCACATCACCTGTAGGGACACAACAGCTACCAGCCTGGATGTGCAATCACGTCGTCGGTGGACACAGTTGACCAAACGAATCTGTAAGTACCCTGTGAAGGACAGAAATGACACACAGTCAAAAGCAATGGAGTACAGGACAGAACAGCAAAACTCATGCACAATACATGTTACAAGATACCCACCCAGAACCAAGTTAGCATGTCAACACTGTTGGGGAGTACAGCCCACCTGTCACCACACATCGCAACACACATCCTGTCAAGTAGCCCATGGACACACTCCAACAGCACCAGAGCACCACCCACACATCATGCCAACTCACATCATTCACATGACACCTCAGGATACTCACATTCAGCTAAAGAAGTTGGTGATGAGCTGTGTGCGGACATCACCATCACCATCATCATCATCATCGTCACTGGCATCGTGGTCCAGGCCAGGATCCTCCACAGGTGGCGGATGTTGGTCATCGTCATCCTGGATGAGAGGCAACTCCTTCCGCACTGCCAGGTTGTGGAGCATGCAGCAGACGATGATAATCTTGCACACTTTCGCAGGGGCATATGGGAGGGACCCTCCGGTCTTGTCCAGGCAGCGGAAGCGGCTCTTCAGGAGACCAAAGGTCCGCTCAATCACTCTCCTGGTCCGACCATGTGCCTCATTGTAGCGCATCTGGGCAGGTGTCACAGGGTTCCTGAGGGGTGTCAGCAACCACGGCATGTTGGGGTATCCCGAGTCACCTACGGACAGACAAGTGCACATCAGCTGACTTGGAAAAGTGGGCGGAATACTACAGATCAGATCACACACAATGGCACAAAGTCAGTACACACCGACAAGCCAGGCACGCTGGTTCTGCATCTGTGCCATCAACCTGGGGATGCGACTACTCCTCATCACAAAGGCATCGTGTGCTGAACCAGGGAAACGGGCACACACGTGTGTGATGGTCATGTCTGCAAGACACACCACCAGTGCATTGACCGAGTGGTAGTGCTTGCGGTTCCTGTAGGCCTGCTCCTGGGCCTGTGGTGGTACCAAAGCCACATGTGTCCCATCAATGGAGCCAATGACATGCGGCATCCTCCCCAGGGCATAAAAGTCACTCTTCACGTCAGTGAGTCGTCGCAGTCTAGGGAAATAGATGTACCGGTTCAGGAAGAGCAACATTGCCGCCAAAACATCGCGGAGCACACGGCTGAACATGGTCTGTGACATCCCACCAGCAGACGCCACAGTATGTTGGAAGGTACCGGTGGCAAAGAAGTGTAGGGCTGCCATCACCTTCACCTTGGGGGTCAGCGCTGTAGGATACGGCCGGCCAGGCTGCAAATGTGGGGACAACTGCACTGCCAAATCCTCAATCAGCTGCCTGGTGAAGCGGTACCGTCGGATGCTGTCCCGTTCCACCATCGTTGCCAGGTCTGGGAATGGCCGATGGACAGCAGGAGCCCTGCAGTGCAGAGGAGAAGTAAGCAAGATCGTCAGTCACCCCACATATGCGGCATTGAACACACTCAAGATCCCAACATACATCATCATGAGGCACAACTACATGAAGTGTGCAGTACCGGAACGACATTTATGGTACATACATGGCCAACATCTGTCAACACGGTCCTACAGGTGGCATCAATTTGTCCCAGGTTGGCCCATTGGATATCATGATGCTGTGTCACAGTCACCCCCCAGTGACATGTGAGGACAGATGTGCCCCAGGCACCACAGCTCAACGACAGGCACATTCCCAGGGACCCTGTAATGCCACATGGACACTGGCATCACCTGGAGTATCATGTGTACACCACAACAAAACAAACATGACCCCCACAGGTAGTGGCCACACTTGCCATGGCAGGAGAGCCATGGACGTCTGTGACACACGCACAACATCAGAGTCCATGCACAGACAACGTGGATGTGGAGACTGTCTCCCATTGTGCACATGAAATCAGAGACATTGTAAACACTACATGCACAAAGACTGTGGAGGGCCATCACTATTGTGCCACTGGGACACCCTGGCTCAAACATACCGTCCCACATGGGACTCACGGGGTATGTGACATGACATACACAAACACCACTGTGAAATGTGACCATGGCACATGCACAGATATGAACAGTTGCACATCACAGTGGTCACGTACACGTAACACCCAGGATCCTGTCCCCATTAACACGTGCACAGCCTGGGGGTGGCTGCCCACAGGTGACACCCACAGGACAACATGTACACCAACATACACACAATAGGAAATGCAGCCTTACATGCCTTATGATAAGGTTTGGACAGGCTGTCGTGATGTAGGTGTGCCCCTCACTCCCTGGGAGCTATCTGTGGCTGGCATATGTCCATCTGAGACAGGCATGCTGACATATGCCAGTCACATGTACAGTGATGCGTTGTACTGCAATGGACCGATCGGTGCCTCCGGCTGGCCCATTGCATTCAATGTGTGCGGGTACGCGTTGTACCCCTGTGCGCGTTGTACCTCAATGGACCGATCGGTGCCTCCGGCCGGCCCATTGCATTCAATGTGTCGCGGGCACGCGTTGTACCCCTGTGCGCGTTGAACAGCAATGGACCGATCGGTGCCTCCGGCCGGCCCATTGCTTTCAATGTGTGCGGGTACGCGTTGTACCCCTGTGCGCGTTGTACTGCAATGGACCGATCGGTGCCTCCGGCCGGCCCATTGCATTCAATGTGTGCGGGTACGCGTTGTACCCCTGTGCGCGTTGTACCTCAATGGACCGATCGGTGCCTCCGGCCGGCCCATTGCATTCAATGTGTGCGGGTACGCGTTGTACCCCTGTGCGCAGTTGTACTGCAATGGACCGATCGGTGCCTCCGGCCGGCCCATTGCATTCAATGTGTGCGGGCACGCGTTGTACCCCTGTGCGCGTTGTACTGCAATGGACCGATCGGTGCCTCCGGCCGGCCCATTGCTTTCAATGTGTGCGGGCACGCGTTGTACCCCTGTGCGCGTTGAACAGCAATGGACCGATCGGTGCCTCCAGCCGGCCCATTGCTTTCAACGTGTGCGGGTACGCGTTGTACCCCTGTGCGCGTTGAACAGCAATGGACCGATCGGTGCCTCCGGCCGGCCCATTGCTTTCAATGTGTGCGGGTACGCGTTGTACCCCTGTGCGCGTTGTACCTCAATGGACCGATCGGTGCGCACCCATTGACAATGGGCTTGCCTGGCAACGGACGCGTTTTCGAATATTCGAACGAGTCGGTTGCTGGAAAATCAGTTGGTCACCCACAACAATGTTGCAAAATCATGTATGTCATGAAGTTGAAGATTTGAAGGATGCTGTGGGCGTGTTTTGGTGCTGCTATTCCATGGATTGGCCAGATTCAGAAGATGCAAACGACTTGGACCTATCACTTTGGACACAAGGGACAGTATCTGCCTCTCCAGCACATATATATTGCTGCATGTTCCCCTGAGAGCCCACTTGCCTGCACTACATGCTCCAGGACGACATCTGCCACTGCACTGCTGCTGTCTCTGCCCCTCTGGACCCTGCAATGGCACGTACTGTGGAGAGAGCCCCAGCCTTCAGCCTTGAAGAGAACCAGGCCCTGCTGGACAGCCTACTTCCACAGTACAGCAAGCTGTATGGGACACCAGGGGAGCAGGTGAGTGTTCTGTGCACTGCCTTTCTGAATGTGCATTTTGTCTGACTAGCAAGGCTGAGAGTCAGCACACCACTGGCTAGCAGGCTCACTGAGTAGTTGTCACCCCCATAGTGTGTAGTGACTTGCACTGGACAGGTATGGTGCAGTGACAGTGCTTCTGAACAGGGTTTTACTCCCCATGCTATGATACCATGTAGTGACTTCTGGAAAACTGTCCATGGGCAGCCGTGCACTGCCTGGGTACACCATGTGCCCCTGTGATTGCGACATGTATATGCAACTGTGTCATGTACGGATATGTTGCATGTGTAGTAATGGCCTTATCACTTTGTCATCCTGACAGGCTTCTGCCCATCGGAAGCATGAGATCTGGAAGGACATCGTCCGGGCTGTCCGGTCCGTGGGGGTCTACAAGCGCCGGATCCGCAACTGCCAAAAGAGGTGGCAGGACCTTCGGGGCTGGACCCGGAGGATTGCACGGGTCCAGCTGAAGCTGTCGCCTCCTCGCAGGAGGGGCGGAACACGGACCCTGACCCCCACATGCTCAGGATCCTGGCGGTGGTCTTTCCAGACCTGGATGGGCAGCTGAAGGCCAGAGAGCAGCAAGGAGGGGGTGAGTCAAAGACTGCACTGTGTACTCTGTCTAACATGTTATGTGCCCTCCTCGGGCCAGGTTGAACTGCCACAGTACAGCAGTCATGTTGTCCAGGAGCCATGTCCCTCTATTGTGCACTGCCCACTCCTCATCTGATACCCAGGTGTGGCCCTTACATGCA